>JAQNCA010000011.1:14236299-14254630 GCA_029783725.1 Acanthurus tractus
TAACTGAGTCTCCCCTGCTACTCTGGCAGGATATTGCATCAGACCTGAGGTCCAAGAGGTCAGTTGTCACAGAGACGGAGCAGAACCTGCGTTTGGCCAAAAACAGCTGTGACAACATGGCCACCAAGTTTCAAGAGCACTGTCCTGATATTGAGAGGCAGGAAGCAGATGTCCAGAAGCTCAACAAGCGCTTTAACAACCTCACCAGGCAGACCGATTTAAGGTGAGAGGGTCGGGGGCAGGGGTCGACACGTTCACTAAAATCAGCGCATCAACACTTGAAAGAAATACCGAGCACTTGTACAGTGATCTCCTCTGCCGTGTGTTTTAGGTCTCAGAGCTTGCAGAGAGCCAAGATGGCGTACAACAATTACTCCAAGGATTATAACAATCTGAACAACTGGTTGTCTCGCATCCCAAACTACGAGCCCCATGAAACCGACGACCCAATACAAGTGGAGACCAAGCTGAAGAATCAGAGGGTGAGAATCAGTTATGTCCTGCATATTCCTGGTTGTAAATGAGTGTTCTGTCAGTGATGCTTTAGAGAAAAAGCTTAAAAACATCTTTCTGTTTTCTACAGAACCTGCTCTCTGATATTGCAAAAAAGGAATCTGACCTGAACAACGTCTCCAAAAATGCCAAGCTCTACCAACAAGCTATCAAAGTAAATAGTCCTTGCTCCACAATGATTTTTACCCCCATATCACTTGCTTTACTTTTGTAGAAATACTTAAAATTAGGATTTGATTAACAATTAAATTAATCTTGTTTGTAGGACTATGAGAATGAAACTGAGAAATTCAGGTCAATCCTCGACATGGAGGATGGTCTTGTGCCTCAAACATACAAGAGGAGCAGACTGGAATCACCTGCACTGACTGTCAAGGGAGAGGTAAGGCACAACTGACAAGCTTTCACAAAATGTCACTGTCATTTCAGTCAAAACAGTACAGCATGTGAAGCTGACGGCCTGAAATGTGCAAGTATTTGAAGGTACACTAAGGACATACCTGGCCCTGTCCTTTCTTCATCCATGCCTTCCAAAAACTCTCCCTCCAAATTAAGTTCAATACACGTGTGCAGCTAATAAACACAACAATCAAGGCTTATTCTTTGAATAGATTAGCAATTGCTGCAACTTCACTAATTAAGTATTGCACCTTCATAAGGAAAAATAAAAAGCAATAGAAACTTAGATATCCAGACTCTGAGTCCCCAGAGTGACTCATGACCCCATCAAGCCTGGACCCTACATTTCCCACAAAGCTTAGTAAACATTTATATATTTTTCAAACTCTTATTCATCAAACTCCACACTTTTTCTCTCATGCCTGTGGGGTAGGCTTTGTGTCACTTCTTTCTTCTGAATTACTGCTAGTTTTCCTCCCCATGCTTCAAAAAAAGAAAAAAAATACCCAGTTGAAACTGTCTAAAAAACTTGGTTGAGTTTAAAGCTTTATAAGCCCAACAGGTTGTAAACTGCTGGAGTGACTTCAGGATTTAATGAATGTGCTTTTCATGACATGCTATTTTAATATTTACAGGAAGCTGCTATCGAAGCTAAGTTTACTGAGGTGAACGCTGTAAACAAGCAAAGACTGCAGAATCTGCAATTCGCCCAGAGCCTTCTTAACCAGGTGAAGCATTTTCACACTATAGTATTGAATAATATTAAGTTTAACATTAACAACAATAATAATAATTATTATTATTAGTAGTAGTAATAATAATAATAATAATAATATCATTAACAGGAATAATAATATGGATTTTCTCTCTGCAGCAACCTGACACCCATTTGATTAAGTCTACAAATGTGCAGTCAGTCCAGGCTGCCCCAGGAGAGGAGCCTTGGAGAATCAGGAAGAAGCTGGAAGAGGAGGTCCAAAGGAGGGAGCAGCTAGAGAAAGAACTTGAATCTATCCAGACCGAAATCTATGTCCTTGAAGGACAGAAGCCCCAGGACACAATTGTCAAGAAAGAGCTGATTAAAAAGGTTCCTGACCCCCAGCTGGATGAGGAAATCCATAAGGTTCAGCAGAAGCTCTCAGAGGAGCGCCGCACAACTCATGTCCTTGAGAATGACCTAGAGGTGCTAAGACTGAAGCTGCGTGGCCTTGAGACAGAGATTAAAGAAGGAGCCCAAAAATGTAATGTGAAGGAAGTTCTGCGTATAGAAAGAGACCGTGCTCAGGAGGAGGAGGTACGCAAGCTTCGGGAAGACCTGGATGAGCTAAGAAGGCAAAAAATGATGAAGGAGAATGAGTTGATCCAGATACAAAAGCAGGTAACAGTCCTAGCCGAGGAGAAGAACAAGGAGCAGGAGGTCATTACAGAAGAAGAGGTGATCAAAGTCCAGAATGATCCCCAACTCGAGACAGAGTACCGGTTGCTCCTCAACAGGAAGCAGGAGGAAATGGATAGCAGGAAGCAACTGGAGGATGAACTTAATTTTCTTCAGGACAAGCTTAAAAGGCTGGAAAAGGAAAAATCAATGGCAGAGGAAAAGATTTCTATCAAGGAGGTGCTAAAAATAGAGAAGGATGTTGTCTTTGAAAAGGAGGTAGATGACCTCAGAAGGCAGTATGAAGATGAGAAGACCAAACGAAGATCATCACAACGAGAAAGGACTGAGCTCCAGAGGAAAATCGGCAGCCTGGAGGAGGAGAAGTCCAGGGTTGTTATTCAGGAAAAGATGCGAGAGATCGTCCGCCCTGATCCCAAGGCTGAGAGTGAAGTTGCAAATCTCCGGCTTGACCTCGTAGAGCAGCAGCGGCGCTACAGAGATGCAGAGCTCCAACTCAGATCCTTGCAGGACGAGCTGGTCATGCTGAGGAGCAGAGGACCTCAGGTGGAGGTCAAAGAAATGATCAAAGAAGTTATCAAGTACAAGACAGATCCACAGACAGAGAGAGAACTGGAGAGACTTCGCAATGAAATCGTAGATAAAACCCACCAGACCGACAAATCGGAAATGGAAATCCGCCAACTTAATGATGAAATTCAAAGATGGAGGGACACCAAACCCCAGGTTCGGACCAAAGAGGTGGTCAATGAAGTGCTGCAATACAGAGAAGACCCCAAGACAAAGGAGGAAATTGAGACTCTCAAAAGAAAACTGGCTGATGAACAGAAGAAACGCCTTGACCTTGAGAGAGATAGAGCAGCCCAGGAAGAGAAAATCAGACTAAGGAAAGTGGATCTGTCTCAGGTCTGTGAGAAGATCGTTCAACAAGAAGTTGTCAAGATGGAGGAAGACCCTCTCCTCAGGTCAGAGTGTGACACCTTCGCACAGAACATCGGCAACGAGCAGAGACAGAAAGAGAACCTGAAAACGGAGCTCTACCAACTGCAGAGGCAAAGGGCTGACCTTGATCTACAACTCGAAGAACTGGAGCGTGAGCGCAGGGCAAGACGTGATGCAGAGCTGGAGATCCAAAGGCTTCGGATCAGACTCAGTGAGCTGGAAATCCGTGATAAGGAAAACCGTGAGAAGGTGACTGTCAAACAAAAAGTGGTCTTGCAGCAGGATCCCCAGCAGGAAAAGGAACACGCCATCCTCAGACTACAGCTTGATGAGGAGAGGCACAAACGCATTCTGCTCGAGAAAGAACACAATGCCCTCATCCAGCAGCAGCTCACCCTAGAAAAGATGGATGTGAAGGAAAGAGTTGTCCGCACCGAGAAAGTCCAAGTTGAGAGAGACCCAGAGGCTGAGATTGAGATCGAGAACCTGAGGAGAACTCTGGAGGAAGAGAAAAGGAGAAGACGAGAACTTGACCAGGAGTTGTCAATGCTCACTTCGAGACTCTCCGACATGGAATTCTCCAACACAAAGTCTAATAAAGAACTGGATTACATCCGTGATGAGAGTAGCCGAGTTCAGCAAGAAAACCAAAGGCTGCAGAATGAGATTCGTAAACTTCGGTCTGAGATTGAGATCACCAGCAAAGAGACAAGGCTCATCAGTGAGTCTGCAACAAGGGAGGATGGAAAGAACCTGGAGTTGAGGCTGGATTCACTGCAGAGGGAACTAGCAGAGCTCCGAGGCATAACCACCCAAAAGGATGAGGAGATCGAGAAGCTTCAAAAGAGCCTGGCGGCAGTGAGGATGAGGAAGGAACAGAGGGAGAGCCATCTCCGTAGGTCTATTGTGATCATTGACCCAGAGACAGGCAAAGAGATGAGACCTGAGGAGGCCTACAAACTAGGGCTGATCGACTGGAAGATGTTTGTCAACCTGCAAAGCCAGGAGTGTGACTGGGAGGAGGTCACGGTGAAGGGCCCGAAGGGAGAATCGTCCGTTCTTCATGACAGAAAATCAGGGAAAAGGTTCTCCATTGATGATGCACTGCGTCTGGGCCACATCACAGATCGCCAGCTTCAGCAGTACATAAACAAAGAAATCTCTATCCAGGAGTTCGGTGTATTGGTGTCAGGCAAAAAGTGAATACAAACGTGAAAGGAAAGCATTTTCAACTTTTCTACAAGATTTCTTCTGTTTAATCTCTGTCGATTAAAAACCCTTTGAGTTTTATTGTGCCTCTGTTCTGATTTTAACAATAATGGTGACCTGGCATTATTTTGTACTTTATCCATGGTTCCTAAATGCACTATGTATTTATTTGCTTCTGCATATTCATTTTATGGTACTGGCCTAAAAATATATTGATATACATTGCTGTTGCTATTGCATTCTACATAAATCTTTATACAATAGTGGAGTTTCCTTGGCTGAGCTTTAATGGGTAATAGGGTAATAAAAAGAGGTCTTTTATAATTTGATATTGCCATTGAAATTTACAAAGGTAATAAGTGTTTTTGTTATTTCCTTTTGTTTTGTTTGCGCTGTAGGCTTCAATAAAAGTCAATCAAACTGGAAGAAGTAGTGTTGTTTTTCATGTTATCTTATTATGATGAATCATGATATTGCTTAAAAAATACTTATCATGTTTTATAATGGATTTCATATACAAAGCTTTAATCATCAAAATAGGGTATGTTGATGAAATGAGATTAAATGAGTAGTTTTAGGATTGACTGATGGCCTTGCAATTAGAGAGCTGCTGTCGTCCCACAATTTGCAGGAAATGCTTGTGTTTTGCCATCACTATTTACTATTACTGTTACTAATAAATATAATAAACTGCCTTTATACAGCCCTTTTATGATTAAAAAAATGCTTATATAAAATGTAGAAATTAGCCATTAAAGGTTTCCTGGTCCTAGAGGTTATGTACTGGAGTCACAACATTCTGTGGCTCAGTTCTAACCAGACCGTTCGGGTCATGAAGCTATTTTCTCTATATATTTTGACCTATTACCAGTCTGCTCCTGTTCACTGTCAAATATATCCTATAGAGGCAATGATACAATCGCAGAGTAACTGTAAATATTGAGTGACATCAACATCATTATCACCAAGAAAATGTGTGGAATATGGCAAGACCAGTCTTTAATTAGGTCATTCCTTTTGAAAAAAAACAATTACCGGTAGGCAATGTTGTCCACTACTGCAGCTGACCCGCCCCAGCCCTGGAGCAGCCTGGCCCCCAGAGCCCTAATTGTTATGTGCCTAAATGTGCTTATAAGTAACTATTTACAATATAAAGATGTGTGTGTTAAGTGAGTAAATTGCGTTGTAAGAGGCAGGGCAAGTGTGGGTCCAGTCCATCTGACCAGAGGACCATGGGAGAGAGGCTGTGATGTCAACTGGCCCCCAACACAGTGAATCCCCGGGCCCCAGAGGCGCACATCCAGGAGGGGCCCCAGGGAAATCCACAGGCCCGCACCAAAACCCGGTCCCCCAAAGAAACTGCAGTGCTCAAGCCATGCCCACCATCCCAGCAGTTGCCATGACCCTGCCATCCACGCCTAGGCCCCAGTGCCCGCACCCATGCCGGCGGGCCCGCCAGTGCCAGAGCTTGATATATTATACTAAAGCAATTTGTTTGGAAAAGTGCACCTACTTAATTTGTGGTATATTTTAATTGAGAAAAATATCCAGCATAGTCACTCTCATATTGTCAGTATAGGAGACTATTGGTGTGTGAAGTTATTTTGGTGGCATTTCATTTTATAAAATTAATGTGATGGGATATTTTTTCCAGTACAATATTCCCCAAAAAAGGATGACAGTTCAGTATCACGTGATTAAGAGATAATTATTTCTTGATCTGGAGACAGAATAACATAGTAGTGACCAGGTATCAGTAGAAGACAGTTTGATATTAAATAGGTTGTAGTGGGACGTTTGCAATGGTAGGGTTGGATGGAAGGAGGTGGCCTCTTTGATCCACTTTGATCCTGGGAGTTCGAATCTGTGAATATCTCTCGAGCTTTGCTGATTTTTTAAGTGTAGGCCTGTACACAGGGTCGTCGGTTCTCATTGAACACGAGTTTCCTTTTTTGCTTACTAAGGCTTAGGTGCAGTTGAAAACTCCAGAAGGAGACAGCAAGTGCATTTGCAGCTTTCCGTGCATGTGCTTACTGTGGTAAGCACTCCCACCAATAGGTGGCAGTAAGTCCTCTTAAAAGCATCTTAAAGTTAAAAAAAACAACAACAAAAACTATTCAAACATAGCACGGTAGGCCTGTAGGGTTATTTTATATAGCTTATCTTTGGCTTTATAAAATGTAAACTATACAGATATCAATAATATCAATGTTTTTATTCATGACTTTGAGAGTAACTTCAGTATGTGTTTTTATTTAGTTCGTAGTTATTACCCCATTAAGTCATTTTCATTTATCTGAAAATATTTCCAGCTTACATATATAAATACACACTGTACCTTTAGGTTTTGAAGAAGCTAGTTTTCAGCATTGAGCGTAGTATTATTGAACACAGTACGTAGCGGATGTTACATCGCGGCGATGGGCTTGTCCTCACATGTGATTAGTGGGTGTGTGTTGTCTTTTCCCCTCATTCAGTGCGACGTTTTATTAAAGTTGTAAGATGGCGACGGTGCATCTGAGGATCGGGGACCTAGTGTGGTAAGATAACCTTTAAACGTTGTCAGACAGCGCCGTTTCTGCCAAATGGTGTTGCATTGCGTAAAGTTGTGTTGCACTGCTTAGTTTAACGTTAACACTCATCGTTGTTGTTAAACAGACGTGATTAATGGAAGTATCCGTGTACTCGGCTAGTCGATGGTCAACCCAAACAAATTGCTAGCCAAGCTGACTCAGCCAGCCGTCGTTAAGTTAGCTGTTAGCTAGCGGACAAGCTACGCCGAATGGATTTTTATCAAAACAATATCGTTTCCCCGGAAACAACTGCGTTTTAAAATGCGCGATTCCGACGACAACTTATTGTAATACAAAATCCCATGTTATAGGAACATTTTGGTCTATGGGGAGCCTTTCTGAAATTGTAATGTTAGCGTAAACGGATATCTACTCAGAGCAACTGTTAGCTTCGCAAATTCTCAGCTTCCGTGTCAACTGTCGTCGCTCTGTCGGTGCATACAATAATGGACAACACTCGATTATCTGAAGGCAGTCGCAGCCGCTAGAATCAGAAAAAAATTCAATTGAACTCATACAACTGACTTAAGTTGACTTATTGTTTATGGGATAAATAACGTCAAAATTGTTGTCTCATGAAGTCTTGTTGCGCCCGTTTTTGCTTCTCTTGTCTGTCTTAGCAACAACATGAGATCGTGGCAATGCAAGCACAAGTGTAACTTTTATTGCACGATTATCACACATCCCAGTAACGTTACACCAGCAGCTACAGCAGCGACCATTTGTTTTGCCTAGTTACGTCTCTGAGATACTCAGAGCTGCTTTGAATAGTTTGAATGCCTTATTTGAAAACCTTGGCAGCTGTCAGAGTGAATTCAGTGTGCACAGGTGGCTACCGCTAAATTGCCTCAACTTGATATATGGCTTTGGTTTGTAAGAGGTGCAGTATTTGGTTTTGAATCTTTTACAAAGCTTTAGAATCATGTAATCATGACAGTAGGGACTCTTTCTGTTACTTATGAGGACACAATGACAGACCACAACCTGAAAAGTAGTCGGGCACTGACTGAAAACCGACATAAGATAATCATTTGTCAGCGCCTGGACAGCCTCAGCAAAATGTAACATCATGCCCCTGATCAAGTAAACACTGCTCTTCAAGTGTGTTGTGCTGTAAGATTTTAGCTGTTTTGTTTATTCTATGCTTACCTGTATCTCAATACCATACACTAACCCGAACCCCATTTTTCTTTTACAGTGCTGTTGTTCTCACTCAGTTTTGTTGTCTGACATTTTAACAGTCACCAAAATTTTACCACCCATTACCAAAAAAAATCTCTCTCTCTCTCTCTTTTTTATATATATATTGATGAGAATAAAAACCTATGGAAGCCTCTAACAGGCCTAAATGCAGTTATTGTAATCGGTTAACTGAGACTTTAGTGTGAAAGACAATGTAACTTAGCCATGATATAAATTGATAAAAGAAGTGTACTGCAATGTGTCTCTGTACTATCAAGAAAAGCATAACAAAGCTAACCATAAAAACCACTTTTCTCACAGGGGGAAACTTGGTCGATACCCACCTTGGCCAGGAAAGGTAAGGAGTGAAAAAATGCAGATGGCTTTCTCAAGCTGAATCAATTTGAGCTTATGAACAACAACTGTTATGCAAATATTGACCTGCATTTTTTTTATATTTCAGATAGTGAGCCCTCCCAAGGATCTGAAAAAGCCCAGGGGCAAAAAATGCCACTTTGTGAAGTTCTTTGGAACTGAAGACCAGTAAGTCAGGATAGTGAAGTAACCTGTTCTGACTGGCTTTACTGTCCTTCTTCATTAAGACTGTGAGGACTGTGTTTCTTTGTCCCTGTACAGTGCCTGGATCAAAGTTGAACAGCTGAAACCCTACCACCCTCACAAAGAGGAGATGATCAAGATAAATAAAGGAAAGCGTTTTCAGCAGGCAGTCGATGCAGTGGAAGACTTCCTGAAGAAAGCCAAGGGGAAAGAACAGGTGAGGGGTTGTCCCATGATACAGAGTTCAGCATGTGCGATGTACCTGTAATTTTGATAGTTTGTATAATTCCCTCCCCATCGAAAAACTCCTCATGCTTTTTTTGTTGAGAGTTTTATTCTCATGTACAAAATGCCAAGATTTCAGGCAAGAAGGGTTTTTAAAGGCATACAACCTTAGGTGAAATGTTTTACAGATGGTTACAGGTTGAGCTATGATGATTATACTTTGAAGGAAACAAGTAACTGTCGAATTGCAAAATAACTCTCGGGAGATGCTGCGCATTACACACTAATGAGAAGTTATGTTGCAAGAAATAGTGGCATACATTTTTTTGTTTGAGCTGTGAATCTATAGCTTCTTCTTTGACAGTGTCCCAAAAACTTTGGGAATGTCTCACTACAGTAATTTAGTTAATATCTGTGTTTTGGTAAATTCAATTCATTCATTGTTTTTCAAGCAACACTGGATCTACATATGTAACACATTACTTTTACTTACTTCAGCATCCAGATACCTCAGTTATTAGCAGTGTTAGGGAGATCATCCTAGATGAGCCCACTCCCAAAGATTTCTGCCCCGGGGCCTCTTCTGCTGTTCCCAGGACAGCCTCTTTCTCTCCTCCTTTTCTCTTTTTTCTTTTCCTCCATACTAAGGCATTTGGTTGGTGTGTGTGGTAGGTTTATGAGGATATGTCCTATCCAACTCCACTTTCTCCATCAAATTTGTAAGTCAGTGGGATCCTGGCTTGTCCTTTTCAATAGGTTCATGTTTCTTACTTTGTCTCTCCACCAGACATTCAGTGTTGTCCCGTGGTGTGTGTTAAATAATGTTTACAGACATTTTCTTTCTTTTTCTGCATGTTTTGTGGTTCTACCATACAGCAGCTTTGATGCATATAGCATCATCTGCTTCAGGTTAGGATTACGTATATATCTTGGTCTCCATGTCATTTTGCACCAGCAGGGGCAGCATTGTTCACAAAGCTCTTAAGAGTGCCATGTGTGCTTGAAAGGCAAGAAGAAGAAGACCATGAGATTCCCTTGTAGATTGCCAGTTTGCTGGAGGAATCGTCTCGCTTTCACTGCACTGACTCCTCAGTTCAGAGGGAGATGAGACACTGGGTCCCACTTGTGGTCCAGGCACAACAATCCATCTCCAACAACGTGACAATGTTTTGAGTATTTGCTGGCATTGGGCACTTCATTATGACGCCATTGGCACAAGTAACTGCGGACGGCTGGCAGTTGGAAGACTGTCAGGGATTACATCAGTTAGCTGGGGCGCTCTTTATTGCGTTTCAGTACACATTGTATT
The DNA here is from genome assembly GCA_029783725.1 of Acanthurus tractus. NCBI lineage: Eukaryota > Metazoa > Chordata > Actinopteri > Acanthuriformes > Acanthuridae > Acanthurus > Acanthurus tractus. The sequence continues at coordinate 14,246,606 of JAQNCA010000011.1, forward strand.
TAGTGGCCCAACCAATCTGAATGGAGCTGTTTTCAGTAGACATTTAGGTGTGTCTGCACAAAGCATTAAGGGCATTTTCTTTTGTAGCCTGTCTGTCTGTGGTGGTGTCACAAAGTAGCCCACTACACATTCTGTGTGTGCCCTTCCCCCTTTCCACAGTCTTCCAAAGAAGCCAAAGAGCATATCTGTTGGTAGGTTTGTGTCTGGTTTCAGGGCTTCAGTTTAAGTATGGTCCTGGCCAGCAACTTTGTCAGTTTTCAGCTGCTGACTTGCACCCTTTTATTTCTGTTTTCGTTGCTCTGTCGCACTTGGTTTGTAAGGGTATCATGACCGTGAAAATACATGTACGTTCCGCTGGTGTTGGCCTGCTTAGGACCTCTTCAGAAGGCTTTTCCTCTCTGTTAAGCTGCTCCTCTTAAGTTCAAAGTAATTGTCTTTTCTTGTCTGCAACTGATATGTTACTGTGTAGATATGTCAGAGACAGTTTCCTGGTCATGATACTTTATCCCTTCATGTGCTTCGAGTTGCTACCAGTTCTGCCTCCTAGGTTAGCGGCTCTACCTGGTTTGTCTTGGCCGTCCCGATGTTTTTTCACATACCTTTCTAGCACTTATCTTTTTGAGCCAAAGCATTTTTCATCTGTTCGTCTTGAGTTGTTCACTCTTTCTTTGTACTCTCTCCTTCGTTTGGTTGTGTGGAGTCTTTCTGTTATCGTTCTTTGTGCTTTTAGGTCCTTCTCCCAGGGGCCTCTTCATAGGTTGAGCTCGAAGCAGCTTTTAGGTGTTCCCACTCCTCATTTAAAGGCATGGCAGACAAAACGTGTTAAAAGTTAACTCTTGTTTCGAATTGAACAAATTCTGCATCCAACTGGCATGGAATAATGAAGACTGATTCTAGGAGTGAAGAGCAGGGTGATGCATGTCCTGTTTGTTTACAGTTGTTTCTGCAAACTCTGGTCTTCTCAAGGGGTCGGATAATACCTTCTGAACCACACCAGCATGCTGTGTCGCTTCCTGCTCTTCCGTCAGTTGCGACACTTTGGCAAAAAGTTATGCAAAAAGTCTGCAAAAGAGGGTGACCTGCAGTGTTGTGGATTTTTATTTTAGGCCCAAGTATGCTTAAGCAGTAGTGTAGCTGGGCCATGAATACTGTAATACTTTTAATAAATAGTAAGTTGTTGTGAAAATGGGTATTTAAATGTTTTAGTTTAGTCAGTTATAGCTTTAGCTTAGTTTACATACAAACCTGCTAAAAACAAGCTCAGTTTACAGCCATCATACGGTCAGGTTGATGTTAGACTGGTGCAAACTATCTTCACATACTATTATAAAGAGGGTAATAATATATGTAATAATATAAAAAGAGCAGCATGAAGTGATAATCTGTGTTTTTAACAGAACTCCGATGGAAAAGGAGACTCAAAAGGAAAAAAAACACCCAACAAGCCACTCAAAATACTGGAGGAAGATGATGAAGATATCAGCGCCCTGAAGGACCCCTCTGAAAAGGTGAGTAGAACACTGACCAGTTAAAAACATTGCCCCATCAAGCATTTGTTGAAGAAAAAGAATAAATTGGACAAAGTGTTGGTATTTGGCAACATGGAAGTAAAACTTAGCAACCAGCAGTGTTTTGCAAAAGTTACATAGTGTTGCTGTAACATGCTGTTAACCCCATCCTTCTCTCTGTAGTGCACTCAGTCCATGCAAAGATCCATTCCTTTTCTCATGTCAACTCTATTTTGCAGAAAAAATCTATGATCTGTTCAATTCTGGCCTTCAAAACAAGCCTGACTTTAGTTGTGACCACTAAAGGAATCTGATGGAATAATCTTCACTAAACCTGCAATGTGCATGTGATGTATTTTGTAATGTAGCTATGCGATAGAAGTTCTTCATCCCTGCACTGAAAGTATTTTGGCTTTGTAACCGCCAAAACTTGTATGGCTTACCCTCGTCTTGACTGGAAAAATGAATACTGAGGCTATCACTGTAACTATGAAATGATAATCTGTATCCACCCTACGACTGCAGGAACTGAAAGAAATGTGACCTGGCTCGTAGCCCTTGTCATGGTTTCTGCTTTTGTTTCACTGCTCTCTGCCTGTTTTGAGGAAAAGTTTATAACTAAATTTGGGCAATACTAAGATCAGGATAAAAAAATCCAAGTTCTAGCAACGGAATGCAGTTGCCTGCTGTGTGACGGTTATTGTTCAAGCAGATATGATGTCACATGACAACAAGGGCGACTCCAGCAGACAAAATGCCAACAACCACCATTTTTCTGCAGTGTCTGTATCAACCTTAACAATTAGTACTTTCAGTACTTAAGCTTTGTAGAACTTTCATTCATTCTTGAGTCAGCAGTGGGAAACACACGTGAAGCAAAAGATTTTCTTTCATGTAGAAGCAGTGTTGGTCTGTATCTAAATGTAATAGCTTAGTACCTTCCCCAAAAACACTGCAGTGTACATCATTATCTTCGGCTGATTAAAAATCACATTCTAGAATTAAATGGAGCAGCAAACTCCAAATGATTCATTTATACAGGCGCTGTTACACCCTTTGTGGAGTTCCAAAAGGAATGAAATTAACAACATATGATCTGCGGGCGACAGTACAGATGAATAAAATGAAAAGCACAGCCTTAAGCATGCAGTAGTTTTAGCTTTGTAATAACAAAACAAGAATAGATCAGATAACAGTAAAGGCAGTAAGGAAACTGGGCATAACGGTGGGTCCCATGTGTTGTCCTTTTTGCATTTCACTGTTTTCATGAATGCACCTCTCACTGTTGAGTGAGCTTAGATGGTCCAGTGTGGGTGGCAGAAGCCAACAACTTCTGCCTTCAGCTCAGGTACATCATCAGAGTGACTGATTCTGAGAGGGGCATTCACATGTGAAGTGTCTCCATCGCTGGCTGTCACCTCCTCCATGCAGATGTTGCACACAGCCTTGTTAAGTGTTGATGGCTCTCTCTTTATTGGGTCACTCTTTTTTTGAAGGATTAGTTATTGAAGAAATTACCTTGTTAAGTAAGTTGTGTCATTACCGTAGTAACACCCGTAACCACACATACGGTGGTGCTGGTCAGACACACCTGTGAATTTTGTCTAGGTAATCCTAGTATTTAAATAGATACCATTACCATTTTTCAGTATCCCTGGATACAATGTGACAATACTGCTACCCAACCCTGCCTACTGCACACTGCCATTGCATGTGGAAAAGGCTGTAGTGAACCAACACTTTTGCTGATTTCCCAATCCTATTTGCGATTCCCATAATGTCACCATCACACTTAAAGTTAAAGTTACCTCAGCCAGAAAGTGCAGACATGTTCCAAGTGCAGGTTTATGAGAGGAGAGAGAGAGGGCAGGGTTGAGAAACAAATCTGCACCATTGAAGAATGTAAGCCACCAGACCAGCATTAATTGGTACTTTCCGGATATTTGAACTTCAGTTTCATAAGGAGCTCTTTCACCTTTGCTTTTAATGAGGACAAAGGTTCAACAAAGTTCAAATCCATAGATATCTGTATTATATTCAGGGTAAATGTGTGTTTTCCTCTGTTGTTAGCTTTTAGGTGACACCAGTCAGAGAGCGGAAAAGTGACCCGTGGCTGCAGAAATTGCACATTTTGTATTTAAATGAGGCTCATGGAATGAGTCCTCTTTAATTGTTAATCTATTCATCCATTGTCACTGTTACCGATCCATGGGATGTATTAAAAATGTGATATGAAAACTAATAATTGTAGGCCATATACTGCATCCGTCATGCTTTCATATTTTGGCTGTCATGATTGCCAAATTAGTGTTGATGTGCATTATGTGTTTATCTTTAAAAGATCTCAAAAAGTCTAAAATGTATCTGTCTTTATTTTCTTGGTGTTAGTCCACGCTGACCAGTTTGAGTTTATTTTTCTAGGTTTTTAGATACCAGTCTGTCTGAGATCTTTGCCTCCACACATACTGAGAGTGAAAGTGACATATGGTTCTCAGCAGTGACAGCAGAACAGCCCCAACCACAGCAGACATGCACCTGTACAAATCCAGCCTTTTGATTTAGGTGAACATGTGTCTCTCTCCTTCTTAAGGACTTAACTGACTCTGACCCCGAGCCGTCCACTATTGAGAGGCTGGGGGCGGGACCTGGCTCAGGATTCAAATGGGAAAGCAGTGTAGGTGAACCCCCCCTTCCCACCAAGCCTGCCTTGCATTGCTATTCTTCTTCCTGACCTTAATGACCTTTGGCTTTAATCACCAACAACTGCAGACCTTTCCCTTCTGACCTGTTTGGTGCTCACTCTTGGCTACTGGAACTGTTTGTTGGCGTGTGCTGTTGAGATGGTCACCAACTCTGTACATGGAGTCTCAACAGGAGCCCGATGCTTGACATAGTTGACCAGCATCCTGCTTTTTATGAGCATCTCAAATGTAAAAAGAGACAACCAGCTCCTTGGAACCAGGGTTGATGACCAGTTTAAATCTAATGCTGTTAAACTGGCGTATTGATGTGTAAAGAAACTGCACACCCCGAAATAAAATGAGTCATGAACTGTTGATCAATATGTCAGTGGAAACATTTTCAAAAAAATCAAAAACGGTGACTTTGCTGCTGATAAAGTCTCAGCCTAACAGCTTTTTAATTCAAGCAGCTGCATAAAACAATGCACTATGAGTTAATCCCACATGTACTTCACTAAAAGTACTGATTCTCATAGAGAAAACAATGCATCCCCCTGATATGTGACGTTTAAAATGTAGTTAATGTGTTTGCTAATACAAGGCAGTCTGTCAGCAGAGAGCTGCCAGCTACTGCCATCAGCCCTCTTCACTGTTTCAGCTGCCGTTCTGTGCAAAACAGACATTTCTTTTCACTACAGAACTGTGTAAACAATTGCCTGCTTTCCCTCTCATGAACTTCATCATCATTGTGTTGTGCCGTTTAGAAATCTTGACAACTTTTTTTGTTAATTTTTGCTCAAAGTAGAACTGTGAGGTTTGACTTATTACATTGTAAATAATTGGTCAGTTTCCACTGACATTGAGAGACTCAGATTGTGACTGGCTTTGTTGGTTCTGCTGCTGATATTAACAGAGTTGAAGAGAACTGTGTGTTGCAGGTAAACAGCAAGAAATTTACATATTTTTTAACTTCATGATTTGCTAAAACCTTTTTGATTGCCCTATACTTAACTAACTTTTCTATTTTCATTAATTTTATCTGTAGGTTGAGATGTTGTTAGCCACATAGCTGATGGAGAAGAACTTGTGTAAAATAAATAATAGAATTCTTTTTTTCTTAATTGTTTCTTCACAGATCAGTCAGCCAGTACCTTGTAAAAAACACAGATGTAAAGCTTTGCTTGTGGCGCCCCTCAACTTCCTTGAAAAGAATATTGCTCTTAATGAGTAATGGATCAAGTATTCTAAAAGCCAGAGAGTGAAGTCAACGACTATTATTTCTACAATCTGAGTGACAGAGTTTTGAGACTGAGTCGTAAAATTTTCTGGGGAAATTAATATCCTGAAGTATTTTCAATTCATCAAGGACAGAATCAGATTTTATGACTCATTTTCTCACTAAAAAGTTCAGAAAATCATGGAAAAGTGCAAAATCAGTTTTTGGTCCACTGGAAACATGGCTGGTGACTGTTCCAATTTTACCAGCCACTCTATAGATCTTTGTTTGTTTGTTTGTTTATGTTTTTGGTTTTTGTATTTGTATTTTTTTACCGGCACTCAGCTGGTGGCTGTCGCTGCTCTCGTGCTTGACTCATGGAAGTTTGTGACATTATGAGCGTGATAGGAGCCCTGAGAATAGACTCCGGGTTTTCTGCACATTGTCCTCTCTGTCAGGTCAGCACATATGTGAAGAACATTCTTGTCCAGCTGAACTCTGTTTTTGTTGCAGCCTGTGAAGGATGACCCACATTTCCATCACTTCCTGCTGAGCCAGACTGAGAAGGTGAGACACAGAGCATGATGCCCAGTTTTAAGCACCCTATGATTTCTCTCCTTTTCTCCAGGTTTAGTTAAAGGTCTGGGTTTCAAATCGTCTTTTCATATCTGATCTTTTGTATGACAAATAGTTGTTCTTCTCTAAACGTGTCACTTTGGCACTGATTCGTCCAGCAGCAACATAGATCATTACCCTTCTCTGGACACATTCAGGCTGAGTCTCTCCAAACTGCCCCTTTCCCCACCTCAACCAGCGAGTGGGCCTGTAACCGTTCAACTGAAGCAGCATGTGGCTAAACTGATAAGTCCTCTGTCAGCCTGTGAGGGAGCGCCTCACTGACATTTCAATCATTTCAGCACTTACTGTCACTGGGATCAGGTCCACATGTCGGTCTGTTTGCAGTACTAATGAAATAGCAGTTTATAGCATCATAGCATCACTGGGGAATAGTAGAAGTGCTGCACCACCAGTGAAATGCATCAAGTCAGTAAACGATGTAACCTCCGGTGCTAAAGTTGTTCATAACCAGGAGTCGCCTACATGCCACTAATGTGCTTTAAATGCTGTTTGCCAGTGGCTGAAATGTAATCAACTTCAGTTGTTTTTTCACAAAATGTAGTGAATCTGATCAGATCACCGTCTGCTTCCTCTGCTCACAGCCAGCCTCATCAATGGAGCCCATTAGCAAACGCCTAAAGATCGTTGAAGAGGTAAAGTAACCCATGAATTCCATCAAAACTAAGTGGTGAAAAAATGACAACATTAATAGATGAACTGACATCCGTAAGAAGAGGAAAATATGGCTGTGCTTGTTGTGATTGTGCAGGACACAGGGTCGACATCTATCCAAGCAGCAGACAGCACAGCCATCAATGGCAGCATCACACCCACAGATAAGAGGTATTATCACACCACCATCACAGCGCCACAGAACACCATTATCAAATGACTTACTAAATTTAACCAAAGCACATCACAAGGTCACACCTTGGATTTCTTTTCATTATTTTGCTCAAAGGGGTTTATGGATTTTAGCTTGAATATATTATTACTTTGTCTTATAGTTACCAGTTTTCTATATCAGTGGTGTTTTGCTCATGTTTTGATTTGTTTTTTCTCATTGAACTTTGTCCTACAGGATAGGATTTCTGGGTCTGGGGTTGATGGGTAGCGGAATAGTTTCAAACCTGTTAAAAATGGGTCATGTTGTCACAGTGTGGAACCGCACAGCTGAAAAGGTACTGTGATGCATCACTGATACTGTGTTTTAGGAAGAAGCTCTCATTATGGTCATTTTGCAGTGTTCGACCGATGATGTTTCATTCAGTTTTTATCTTCGAAGCAAACCATTTGCAAGTTATAAAAGGGATTACAGCAATGCTAAGACTTGTGCTTGCTCTGACATCTGTATTTAAAATCTCTTCAAGTCTGTATCCCCGTTAAGACTGCAGAGCCTTTTTAGAGGTTGATTTAATTAATGAACTCCTAAAACAAATTACTCAGAGATATGCTTTGCACTTCAATGATTACAAAATGTGCCTTTTGAGATTCTGTTATTGTTTACTTCTGTGTCCTCCTAACACATTTTTTTTTTCCAGAATTTTCTCTCTGCATTTACCATATAATGTGAACATAATGTGAATCACAGAGTGATTATTGAGGTGTTTGTTGTCGGCATGCAGCTGATAATTAGACAGCAAATCCTTTTTGCTGTGTTACAGTGTGACCTATTCATCCAGGAGGGTGCTAGGTTAGGCCGGACTCCTGCAGAGGTGGCCTCCATGTGTGATATCACCTTTTCCTGTGTTTCAGACCCAAAGGCTGCGAGGGATGTGAGTACTGTCAACTACAGGAAATGTCCTCCTGTGATATTGTGAATCACTTGCATATGCGTTAAAAAATGTGTTTTTGTCTTTCTTACTCCCCAGTTGGTGTTGGGACCCAGTGGTGTGCTGCAGGGAATCAGACCAGGCAAATGCTATGTAGAGATGTCCACTGTAGACCCAGAGACCATCACAGAACTCTCACAGGTCTGCACACACACACACACACACACACA
>JAQNCA010000011.1:14311274-14326985 GCA_029783725.1 Acanthurus tractus
TCTACATGTAAAGTGTCTTGAGACAACCTTGTTGTGAATTGACGTTATATAAATAAAATTGAATTGAATTGAATTGATTTGGGCATTGTTGTTTCAGTAAGGCTCTATTGAAAAAATTCCTTTCCAAATTCTCTTCCCCTGGGAGGTTCAAGTGTACCACTGTTTTAAATGACAGCCAGCAAAGACAGGGCAAGGATTTACATGTACCTGAAATCGGTAGAGGCTGTCATCATTACACATGACCAGCTTCTTGTGGTTCTGCAGAGGGTAGATATAGCCATAGGCAACTAACATGGTGCCAAAGACCTGAGCCTCTGCAAGAAAGAAAAGGAGAGGAAATAAATGGATGAGGCTTTAAATGATATATGGATGTCTCAGCTAAAAAAAAAAAAACCTGATGTGAGGCGATAACATAAGTTATTAAACACATTTTTGATTTTGTAGTATTGTACCTTCTGGAGTGCCCTTCATCTTGTTGGCAATCCATGCAATAATGTCCTTACCTGTGTGGAAACAGAGAAAAGAGCTGAGACAGTGCGCAGACTGCACTCAAACACATGAACACAGACACACAGGACAAACAAAACAAAATCCAGTCTCATGGTGGTTATTTATCTTTTTTTTAACAGCAAAAGTCCTTTAACCATAAGTGGTTGGTTAGGATTAGGGGTCGGCAACCCACGGCTCTTTCATCACTCTGCTAGGGCTCCCTGTGTCTTTGGAAAATAAATAATGAGTATTTGATTTAAATGTATTTTATTTTATTTTTGTTTATTTTTTAAATGTAATTCTAAATTTGTAGATTATGGTGCTCTTGTAACATTAACATAAAATGTTTTTAATTTTTTTCTGTTTTTCTTTTCTTTTTTCATTGCTCAGAATACACCTGCTGGCGCGCAATTCATTGAGCTTTTCAACCCATGGGGTCAGCCATGAATAATTCCAAGAAAAGAAAAGTTTCTGAAGAAAACAAAACATTTACCAGACAGCAAATTAAAGACATCAGATCAGCTAAGGCGTACTCAATCACCAGCATCTTTTTTTCAAAGTTCAAAATGTTCAAAATGTTTTTGTTGCATGCAGAAAATTTTTTTTAGTTTTCTCTGTACCAGTTTATTGATTTCATGAATGCAACACACTGGAGTTTTTATACATAGAAAAAAAGGAACCCAAAAAGATATGCAGTGCTATCTTCATTTTAGATGTCAAAACGGTTTTGTGGCTCTGTGTTTTCTTTTCTGTGGGAAGCGGGTCCAAGTGGCTCTTTAGGTGTCTGAGGTTGCCAACCTCTGGTTTAGATCCTTAACTAAAAACCATACAACTCTCTGTTAATATTGTTTGTTTCATTCAAATGAACCTTCATTGTCATGCCTCTTCTCAAACAATTTATATTTTGGGGTTTTTTAGATTTAAACAAATGTAAAAACTTTTTGTTATTTTTATATTTCGCTCTGAAAGGTCTGAAGTGTCAGTAGGTGGGGATTCTGAAGTGTGCCACAAGAATAACTGTTACTCCTTAAAACACTGCTTTACAAAAACCATGTTGAAATTAAATAATAATTTAAAAAAACATAACAAATAAAATAAAACACTTACCCATTATTATTATTTTTCAAAAGATAAATTAAAAATTCAATGTCAATATGTGAGTGCAAATTTGATTTTGAAGTCTTTCAGATTATACTTTTGGTTATTCCATTTGCTAATGTGCCTGCCTGGGAAATAAATGGAGTGAGAAGTAGGGTCATTTTCTCACAAGCTTACACATAATCAGGCTTGTTTTTGCAACCAGTAGAGACGCCAACTGTTGCTGTTGGAAAGAGCAGGGGTTTAAAGCACTTCTACACTCACTTCACTTTTCAGACCTGTAAGCTCTATCTGCTTATTATACTGTAGCACTTAAGCTAAATGCTAATGTCAGCATGATTACATGCTGACAGTAGCAACACTAACATGCTGATTTTTAGCAGGTATAGTATTGACAATATTCACCACTTTAATAACATTAGCATGCCAATGTTGGCTTTTTAGCACCAAACACAAAGTCAGCTTTACGTTTTGTGATAAAAGAAAAAAAACAAATATTATTAGAATTTAAATCTGATGATGTTCCTTGAAAAATAATACTAACATTCCAGAAAAAATTAGGTGTTTTAGAAAAATGAAAGTGTCCCATTTTCAATCATTTTAATGTAGGCAGTTTGACTAGGCAATGGTTGGTTGCAGGGGGTTTAGTAAAAAAAAAAATGTTGCGTTTGCGGTTGGTCCAACATTCCATACACCAAATTAAACCTGTGATGATAAAACACTGGTATAACTTGGCCGTAAAAAGCTCTGATGTAGGGCTTGACAAGAGCAGAGTTTGACGTCAAAAGAGCAGACTGCTGCACAGAGTGCATACAGTCATATAACGGCATGGGAAAATAAATGCCAGAAATATGTTTGAGGAGTTTATTACTTTTGTTAGCATTAGTGTGTGTGTATTGTGTATGTGTATTTTGTGTTTTTTTTTACTAACAATATGAATTAATTTGTAATTCAATTATCAGTGAGAAATGTTCATTAAAAACCTAACATTCTCAGAGTTAATTTCTCTGAGTATTGTTTTAATATTTTAAAGCAAGTAAATAAGAAGAAGCAATGAGATCATACTAACAAGAAGCATCAGCAAGGAGACATGACAGCAAAAATTAATACCTTAAAGAGACAGTCATTTTTGAATCACACTTGGTCTCTGCTCCACCTAATCATTTTCTTAACTGTTACTCCCAGAAGAAGGTGCTTATACTCAGAGCACCTTAGTTCAAATGGGAGGTTTGGCTCATGTTTTCATGCTGACCTTTTCCTTGCTGGTCTAAGACCGGATTAAAAAGCCACTTAGGCTCCTAAAGCACTGTCCAGATCTCATCCAATTGTTGGCTGCCTTATTTAGCCTGCGCTAGCAGCTTAAACAGCAAGGTGGCCCATCAGTGTCTACACTCGGTCTGTGCCTTAAAGCAACAACAGCACTTTGTAACAGGAATTTAGTCCAGATTTTTATGCTCAAACAGCAAATGCGTTGTCATATTTTTTCTTCACTCTAGGAATTTAATCAAACATTTCAAAGGACTTAAAACTGAAAGCTGGTAAACAGAGATTTCTGGGTTCATAAAAAACAGGCTCTAGCTAAACTGCATTGCTCTCAGTCATTTTTGCCAAATTTTATATTAAGAAAAATGGGTCCATGACTTCAATCAGTATACCAAAAAAAAAAAAACGTATTCCGTGATTAAAAATAAGATACAAATTTTAAAAATGTAATATTTTATTTAAAACACAACGTTGTAGCGTGTCTTTTTATTTGTGGGTTGTTCTGCTAAAAAGGCTAAAAGCTTTGCACTTAGGAAAACTATAGAGTTGGTTTTAATTCAGTGAAATTTACACCCTGCACACTTTGGCTCTGTTCCAGCACACTGAAAAGGTGATACTGTGCAGATTTTAATGACCAAACAATATGTATTTGGTGAAAAATATGTAAAGTTATTGTTTAATTATTAAATATTTTCAGACCTCCCCCAGTGTTTGTAAATTTGTATTTATGTGTAATGTGTGTCTCAGTCTCACCAGCTATGACATGAGGAATAGTGGTGACATTGAGTTTCTGCTCAGAGCCCTTGATACCACTTTTTGTGTCTTGCATTTCCACCACAGTGGCCTCCAGCTGAAAGCAGAAAGACAGCAGCAAGGATTAATTCATATGTACCAAAGAAAACTTGTTGCTGGCAGAAGTAAACAAAGTAATAAGGTAAAATTACTATTGATGAACAAGGTCAAATCAGATGTCAGCAATATCTGCTCAGTAAGGATTAATATTTCAGATTTAAGTAAATACCAGAGCCTAAAGTATGAATCCTTTGAATTTACTAAACTATTTAACTGCCGTCTCTTTTTATTTACCCTGGCATATACATTTATTCTGAAAGTACACTCTGCTGATAAATCTTATATACCTTCAGTCAAAGTTTAAATGCAAGACTTTTATTCATAATGGGGGCTTTTTTAATTGCTCTTGTACTGTGTGTCATGCCAGTTTATTACAGTAAAACTCATTTTTATTACACCACTGTCAGAAAGGTGTGGCTTGTGATGTACATGTTACACATCAGTGACATGCAATAATCTCACTTTTATTTCAAAGCTTACAACTTGGAAATGCTTCTCTATCAGTCTGATGTCATACTGCTGCCTTAACGTTTTAACAGTTAACTATATTAAATTAATCATCATATGTCGTACAGTTTTTCAATAAAATAGGTGGGAGAGGAGGTTATTTATTACTGCAATTTTGGTAGTTTGATAGATCTGTCCACATATCCAGGTGTCTTTTTAAAATATGCTAAGCCTCAACTTGCTCCCAGTGTGAGGAAAAAGTGTTGGTGAAGTTAAACTGTGAACATACTGTCCATTGTCTTGCCAACATTAACCATGGATTTTGGTTTATTTTTGCATGAATGATTTAAAGAATTGATGACTTCGCTAAGTCAGTGTAATGTTACGCTACAAAAAAAAGTAATATATAAAAGAGAAAGGTCCCACTTTGTAACTTATAAACAGTATATATACAGTTGTATTGCCTAGTAGACATATATAATTTGCATTCAAATAGGACTATATATTAGCAACACCTTTAAGTGTCATGAAGTTGTGTTATAGTATGAACGCCCATGTTAAGTTCTGCACACACTGATCTTCACTAAAGCTAAAAAGGATCTGTTTCATTCGTTTAATTTGTTTGTTCCACATATACTTTGCATTGTTTCCCTTCTGTCTGCTTCCCCTCACATTGTGATCATGCTAGCTTTATGTTATTTTTGCTATTGACTCTTTCTCGCCTATCTGACATCCGAGCCTTAAGTTATTATCTGGGGAGACTTTCAGGTAAGGTAAGGTTATGTTGAGGTGCCCGTCAGCAGGGCAGCAAAGCTAATTGGCTTTAAGTTGGAATTAGAGATGATCTTTAACAAGCCTCTGCTCTTCTGGTTGCAAAATAATCATCATGTTTAACACACACATTTTTACTGAGAGCTCTCATTTGCATTAAAAAAACAGAGAAGTAAATGTATACTAAACAAGTGGCCAAGTGACAAGTGGCCAATTTAAAATTAAAAGTAGTGCCTTAATTTTTGTATACAACTATAGAAACAATTTTTGTATACAACTAGTTTATGCACTATATATATATATATATATACACACACACACAGACACATAACAATGACAATATCCACTCACCTTTTTCAAGCAGTGTATACGAGACCTGAAATGCTGTATCCGGTCTGGACGGGCTGTTCTAATTGTCATATTTGCAGCTAAATAAAAACCTAATCAGATGTGAATAAATAAATAAATAACCAAAAAATCCTGATGTGAAATATTTCAGGAAAATATCTACAGTTGATGACAGAGAACTGTGTGCATGCAGCAGATTTGAGCACACTCCTCTAGTGTTGGGATTGTAAGACAGGATAGAAAGAATGGATTTATCAACCAATCAGCTGTAGGAAGCCTCTGCTCTTATCCCTCAGTTACAGAGAAAAGCTCGTCTGAGTGGTTCTTCTGAACTTGTGCAAAGAGAGTCGTGACAGATCTAGTAGGCTGGAACATGCATGTATGGAGTAATTTATTGATACTGTTAGTTAAAATTGGTTGAATAATGATTAAAGTTTGGAAGTGAGCTAACCCTTGCTTAAAGCTAGATTTTTGAAATAGACCCCACTCCCATGTTTGTTTGATAAATATTAAGCTATAGTCAGCAACTGGTTAGCCAAGGCAAACTAAAGACTCAAAAACAGTTAATAACTAACTATCAATCATCAAAACAATACCTAAACATAAAAAATTGCTATTACTGCTGTCTCCAGTTAGTAGCCTCACAATCATCTAAGTGATTAAGTATTTTTCCTCTGTAATTTCTTTAATATTTTCTTAAATCTTAAAACAAAACTAAAAAAATATGTTAAATTTTATAGTCACACAGTTAAAGAGAGGAATTTATAATTTTAAATTAGATACATAATTGTTATATAATATGTCGCTTAATCTGGTGTCCTAAGTATTGGTTATAACTGCAAGTCATTCTTCAGTGTTTCTAATAAAATTATGACAGTCGACGTAGGTTTATTATCCTTGAGTCACAATATTAAGATACCAAGTCAAAATTCTGACTTCCTATGAACAGTTGAGTTGTTGCTTAAGAGCACTCAGAGGGACCATCATTTTGGTAGCTAATGTTTGAGCAAGTTCCTAAATTAACTTTCATCCAATGATCCTCTGAAACTGAAGGCAAACTTAAATCAAAGTAGTCTCACCTATTCTTACAATCTAACATTTTGCTATTTATTGCTATTTTTAGCCTATAAGCTAGCCAACTATGTCTAATAATAAAGAATGATTGACTTTTTATTATATGAATATTAACTTTTTTATCTATCTATGCATTTACATCACAGTAGATTCTATTCAGATTAGAAGTCGTTTCGAAATAGCCTCTCTTTCAAATTAATTCAGAAAAACATGTGAGAGAGATGTTGCTACAAGAATATGTGCGACCCGCCCAAACATCGGAGCGCAGGCGCGCTCACGTAGTTCATCGTGAGCGTGCTTCGCCCGCCACTGTAAACTTCTCACTTGTGCTGCATTCAAATATATTGGAAGAAATGCTATTTTATTGTTGAACATATAAAGTGCGCCCGTTGACCATGCATGTGAGAGAAAATAAGCCTCATGTGAACGCCATATGATTCAAGTTTTCTGTACAGTGGTCATGTCAAACAAAAATTATTTTATGAGAGTTTCTAAATGTCTTGATTAGCCAACCAAACATACAAAATAAAGGGGTAGATTTAAATATTGTAAAATTCTTTAGACTAGAGTGCAGAGACTTAATGTAAATACGACGTAGAAGTTTTGCAAAACTTCAGATTTTTGGGAGAAAATTAATGATCTTTTTTTAACAAAGTTTTTTCTACAGCATTTGTATGAAGAATTCCAAGATAATTAAAATTTGTTAATAAACTTAAGCAAGCTTTGGTGATCTATTCGGTCCAAGTACACCATTTACGGGATGATTTTAGTGGTTAGACCACACCGATAAAAGTTAAGAACTAAGTTACATTCACACGGGTTCCGACGTCACTTGAAAGCAGCATAGGACTGGGTGAGCTCAGCCCTCCTCGCTGTCTGTATCGATGAAGTTGTTTCAAAGATGGCGGATTTCCTGCCGTCCCGCTCCGTCTTATCTGTATGTTTTCCTAACTGTCTTCTCACAAGCGGCGAGGTAGAACAGCTGAGGAAGTCTAAAGAGATAGATAAGTGTATTAATCGAGATAAGACTTATGTAAAAAGGCTCGTAAAGATTTTATTACTTGGAGCAGGCGAGAGCGGCAAGTCCACTTTCCTCAAGCAGATGCGCATTATCCATGGGCAGGACTTCGATCAGAAGGCCAGAGAAGAATTCAGAGCCACGATTTTTAGTAATGTTATAAAAGGTAAGGCTTCATCGATTACCAATTGTGTTTTGTATGCTGAAGCTGGTTTATTTGGACCTCTCTAATGACCACCTAGTTTGGGATGTAAAGGGTAATGTTATTGAGTGGGAAGTTGGTAGCATGCTAGCTGCTGCTGAACCGATCGGAGGGGCACTTTTCTGTGTTCGACAAAGCTGGTGGTTGTGCGACCGAGAAACGCCCATGTTATTTGTGTTTGTCTACACGGTGGGACCGAAGGGGACGTTTGGGCGTGTGGTGATGTCATCGTGTGTGCTTATACTAAGACTCTTTGATATCATTCACTTTTTATTCATTGAATTGAAGTCACACATAACGTAGACAGTAGTTTGACATTGTCCCATGGTTTCCCTCATGGCTGCTGTTAGCACCGAAGCATGCTAAGTTAGTCTGTCTTCTATTGAGAGAACGTGACACCAAAATCCCTCAGAGATGTTCCTGTTTACTGTAAACTTGCCTATCATCACATGGGAAAATTCACAGTCCTTTGTATCAGAGCTACGGCATGAAAAACATTGACCTCCTCTTACAGTTGACACATTGAAAATGTAACCCCCCTCCCAAAAATAAAATCACAGTCTGGTACCAAATTCATTTGAAAGACATCATATAACAAGCCTTGTTCTTGAAAAGATGTGTCTGTGCTTGCACAGTGTAGGCTTTACTGGGCTGAAATCGAAAATGTAACTGCCTTTTGAATATAGTCTAGTCCTATGAACCGTTTAAATAGATATATCAGCCCAAATATATGAGAAATTTATGATTGCTATTTTATAGTTCCACTTCATTAACCACCTTTTCAGTCTACATACAAAATTAGGAACCTTCTGTGTCCTTTCCTAAAGAGTTCATGGATGAACCAGTGAAGTTTCACTTTGTCTCTAGTTGTTCACACATCACACACGTTACACGATGGGACATTTGATTACTGATTCTAATGTGATCTGTTGAGGAGGGAAACCTCACACAGCTGATGTCAGAATAACCTCTAAGTGAATCAGAATAGCCAAGTAAACCACCTTGGAGAATCAGTTCATCTGAAGTAAGGTGTCTCAGTTCAGTTGTGTAACAACACCCATTCTTTTTCACTGCTGAGTGATTTCAAATCTGATTGTTCAGCTTGTTCAACTTTGTTTTGTATTGATTTTCTCAATATTAAGCTGTATTACTAAATGGACTTTTCACTTTGTGTTATGTTGTTATGTTTTTATCCTTAGCCATTGACTTTGAGAGTGTTAGTAGTTGTTGGTTTGCATGTCTGCAATGTCCCCCACTGCTTTTGCAGCAACACCCATTCTCAGCTACAAAGTAAACAGCATTAATTCCCCTGTCATTAGTGGAGCAAGTTCCTGCTGCTGCTCAATCATTAATATATAGATGAAAAACTAATGAAAGTGATTTGAAAATGTCTAAAATATAGACATTCTTTTGGCTGATTGGCACTATAGGAAATAAAAGCTTTAACTGTGAAAGTCAACCACAGGATCTGTTAAGTTTGTATAAAGACTGGAAAACATTGCTATGTTCTCTTTGTTTATGTTATGTAAGTTTTTTTCTTTTTTTGCCTTCACATCGTAGCACATCATATTAAAAATAGTGTATACCTTACTACTTTACATCGTCAGTGTCTTTTACCATAGTCTAATACACTGCAGTTACTGCAAGGCCTGAACTTTGGTTCACATAATATAATCCTTTCCTGCACCTCTAACTCAGGAAAATACCCACAAACACATATATTAACAACTAAGAAGGAAAGATGACAACCCTTGTGATGCTGCTCATTAATTGTGCTAGCTAAATGTGTTGGTGCGTTTAATACAGATATATCGCTGACAAGTCTCATTCCTGTTATTTATTCCATGTCCACTTAAGACAGGTTTTAGAATGAGGAAGAATAAGACACCACACAGCGTAAGCATAGGCAGCAAGCTGTGTAATATTTTTCATCCCTGATTAGTGGAGTTTAGCTTTAGCTTAGTTATACTTTTAGAAGCTCACAATCTTGAATGTTTTCCATGTCTCCGTGCTTTATCACACCACATTTTTGGTTAGATAATTTGATCAGATAATTCGATCAAGTTAATGAGAATAAGATTAAAATGTGTTTGTTTGGGTTAAACTAAATTACATTAGGTGAACACTTCTAGGATACTCCAAGCTGATCAGTGGGAAAGCCCCCACTCTAGACCTTAGTGTAAATGAAATGGGGAAATTATCCCGGCATATATTTAATAGCCAATCTCTTATCAAGTTCGAAATGGGTCAGAAATCCATGGAAGCTTTGTATACTATTAAAATAAGATGATACCCAACAAAGTGGGACGAAGCAATGCTTGGAGGATTTGTTTTCCTATTTCTCGAAATGTGTCCTGATGTTTTCCTTTTATACATTCATTATAAACTTGCCTTCATTTCAATGTCGTCATAGCTCTTGAACTCGGAAGCCTGCGGAAAACAAACAGACTGAAAATGCTGGAGCAATAGCATGGAAATATGTTGCAAAAGCTTAGTTGATCTACTCCTTTCAAAAAGGTTTTAATGGTGTGAACTTGAAGATATGTAAAGTAAGACCACTGGCTAAAATGTTAATCTTTATCATTGACAAAAATCACTGCTCCCTGAAAGGACTAACATAAAAGCCACTGATGTCAACTTTTACATCTCGAATGACCTGTATTCAACTTCACAAGTATAAACCACCCCCCATTCCCATAGTGTATAAATCCCCCACCCCCCATGGAAAGCAATCAAAGGGATAAAGTCCATATCCTTTTGAAAAATAAATTTAAACCCTTGACTGATATACCTGACTGATGCCAGGTACACAATAGTACAGATCATGTCATTATCATACATAATCATAGCTGCAAACTTGTTGACTGAAATTTCACTGTGCTTTGAATTAATAATATCTGACTCGGATATAAGCCTGATACTCCACTTTTGTTTGTCTGCTTATTTAAGTGCCTCAGACAACCTAAAAAGTTTTTAAACAGTAATAAGAAATAAAGTTGTCCTGATATTATATGCCACTCATTAGTCTATTATGTCTATTTACCCTCTGTCTGTCTGTCTGTCTGTCTATCTATATTCTTTTTTTGATTTGTTTTGTTGTTTTTTTTAATTGAAATTTCTCCCATATTAGGTATTTAGTAGGTTGAGTAGCTTACAGTTAGACTTGGTATTGAAATGTTGAGAGTCAGCAGTCAATCATCTGCACTTGCCTGAGCTCAGAAGTGATTTGCTCCTTAAAGTGTGGGATGAATAACAATGATGCAATGACTTGCCAGAGAGAGGACCCACTATCTGTGCGCCCATGATGTCACAGTGGTTGTTGGGGTTACTTCCACGTAAACTGTCTTTAAATGAATGCAAACAGGGAAGTGTGCTCTTGCTCAGCTTCAGTCATGGGGACATGAGTGACGCTTGACGTGGTTAAACTGAAAGGAAACTGTTTGTGACGGTGTCATTTCAGTTAAGGTGTTAAGTCAGTAGGGGTTGATGGAACTTTATTAACATGTAGAAAAAGTAGCTGTAAGGTGTTTTGGTGACGTAAGTTGACATTTTAACGAACTACATGTGTTTTTTCCTTTGTTTGCTGTATTGAAGCTTTGAAGTCATGACACTCTTTAGTCATAAGTGACAGTGTGGCTTCATGTTTCTTTATGTTTTATGAAGGTTTGTGGGTGGGGTTGACCAAACACCAAACAAAAAAATTTAAATCATAAAAGAAACGCACATTATCCTTTCATTAATCACTTGATCCATTTCCTCAAAATATAAGTGGTTTTTGTTGCTTCATAATGCCTTTATCAACATGACCATATGTGAGGCCCCCGTAGCACTTAGACAGTTCACAGCACATACACACAAGTGTTATCATAATTTTATCATAATAATAGTTTTTTCAAAATGGCAAGTTAGGGCTGGGCGATAAATCGATTTTATCGATTAATTCGAATTTATACTTAATGTCGATTTGTTTGAATGAAAATCGATTTTCTCATCAACATCTGCCACCAACGCCCCCTGCTGGGCTCCCGTAGTTCAGAGAGCGCAGAGTGCGCAACCCTCTCCCCCTGTGCTTCATACACAAACAACATGGCGGCGAGCAGTGCAGATCTCACTCCGAAGAAAGGAAACGTATCTTCAGTTTAGGGCTGTTGAAGTTAACTCAAATTCCTTTTAACAGCACAAATTTTTTTAATACACGATTAACGCACGATCTGTGCCATGCCAGCTCCCGTAGTTTCAGGAAGTGGCGCTAAAATAACATTGCAGACCGTTACAAAGCAGAAATTGATACAGAAAATTAGGGACTTTTATATGGAAAGTTTAGCTTCAAAGTTTTGGCCGATGGTTCTCTGGACAAAACAAAAGTAATTTGTATTGTAATTGTATTTGGAGAGCTTATAGCTTTTAATTTGTAGGATGATTGGCTTGAGAATACCTCAAGGTTTGAGGGGTTTTTTTTTTTTTTGGAGAGAATCTGGACAGTATAAGTACATAATGTTTTGGAATGTTCCAATGAAAATAAAAATAGAATATTTCAACAGGAATTATTATTGTCCTCTTCAGTTTTTCAGATTAGAGTATAGGAAACACAATAAATGTCTTTTTAAGTTGCATATAGAGCAGATTAATTGCGATTAATTTGCGATTAAAAATTTTAATGGACTGGCAGCCCTACTTCAGTTATTTGGAATTGGTTCGGGTTTGTGGCATCTTCTGCAAATTTGTCAAACTTTTGTTGGGTTTCGTCATCTGCAAATTGATTTTAGGTAGGGGGTAAAAAAAATCCATTTAAATCGTGAATCTGGATTTTTTGTGAAAAAATCTGAGATTTTTTTTTAGGCCATATCGCCCAGCCCTGTGGCAAGTTGTAAATCTCTAATTTTACGCAGCAATAAGTACATCAATACAACATGTTGTATATTGTAAATACTTTGTACCCATTACTCAGAGACTAATTAAAAAAAAAACTGGCTGGCCTACACACTGCAACATTACGCTACCTAAACCAATACTGCTATGAGAAAAATAACTATGTTTAGTCTGTTTCACCTCCAAAACCCTGTGCCTGCTCAGCGTCTTGTACAACAGTGGCTTTCTCTGGAGCTGACGGTGCAGCACAGAGTCTGCTGTCCACTGCTGGAGACATGATGTTAATAACACAGTCAGACACTCTACCTTAGTTTGTTATCCTCTACAGGAAGGGAACTAAGTTATCAATCCATATTGCAGTTTTCTTAAAAAAATATTTCAGTGCCCATTTATATTTATGTACACATCATCAAAACTATGCACTGAACTAAAAATGGTTGATGTACTCAGACATGTCAGTGCATCTTGTGAAGGTTTTTTTTCATAGCATTGTAGCCCTCTGTATTGGAATTGAATATTGAGATGCTAGGAAACTTTTACCCCTAATTTTTACTTGCCTTAGCCAACACTCAACAACTTGCTGTGTCTCAGATTCTTTATCAGCGTGCAATTTTAAAGCAATAATGAGATTTTTTTCAGGATGTTCAAAACCAGTTCAGTCTAATTCAGTTCAGTAAGTTTATCATCCCCCAGTGGGACTTGAAGTCAGCCACAAACAGTAAAACAAAATACACTACAACTACAGAAAAATTACAATTGTACATTTGTAAAAAATACCACCAATAGCTGATCTTACAGTACAAAACAAGAACTATAAACACTGAGCATGAAACCAATAATTCATGAATCCTGTATTGTTAGGCAGACGGATACTACAATGACATATGGTTCCCCTCTGCGCTGATAGATGTTACTTTCAACTGTCAGTATTTTTTACATTATTATAAAATAATTCTAGAAAATTCAATTTTGTCACACCTGTGTTTTCCTATTCACACAATGTTTTTTTGGAATCATTTTTTTGACTTAAACAGCCACACATTAGCTGTTAACTAGTAAGCAACTGGTCAGAAGGTGTTTCCATCTATGTGTGAGTTTTCAGTTCAGCCTCTCACTAGGTATCCACAGATAAAAGCAGAATATAAGTTCTATACTATAAAGCAGAATTAGTGGTAGGTGAGGAAACTTCAGGTTTAATTCTTTCAGTGTTCTGAAAATGGATTACGTCTTCCTTGGATATATATGCCATGGTAACTTATGCTGAACGCTGGACCTGCCCCAGGGTGTATACTTTTGAGATAAAGCACCTCCTGCTAACCAGTCAGTTCTCTTGGGAAAATGGCTTTATAATTTATAAAAGATCCCTCGGAGCTTGGTGTGCAGATCAAACGAGGGTCTCTGAGGAGGGCATGAGTGTTTAGAGAACAGCAAACCCCAGTGGCTTTAACTGACGATTTCCTAGATAAGAGCTATAGATTCTTGATGGAAGAAATAAATAATCTGGGTCAGTTTTTTCAGCCATATGTTAAAGAGACTTAATGATGCACCGAAGCCTTTTTCACATTGTACTTTTAAGATATGAGAGATAAACTTAAGACTTTGAACTATGTTATTATATTTATCTTATCTTTATTTATTACTCACCTGACACCACCAGTTTTGCAGGTGAGAAAAAAGTCTAAAAAGTTGTCTGTTAGTCCACAAGCAAACTTCTGAGCATCACACTGATTTTATTCATATGGAGCAGTATATTTTCGAGCTTATCATATTGCCGTGAGAATATTTCTTAAGAGACCTTGATGGCTAAATTATTAGTGGCTGAGGAGCCAGCACTTTTCAAACTGTTTTCAAAATTCTGATATATGTATATATATTTTGGCTGGCTTAATGACACTGAAAATAAAAATCATCTTTGGTTTCATTAACATGCTGCTAATCCATGCTGTGAAAACATTGGCATAGTTGAGACACTTCTGTTTTAAACCTTGATCTTTATTGTGCTTTGTTGTGTTCTTCATTTTGTATAATCTCCTGTCTTTCATGTGGACCATGAGTATGCATAAAGTCTGTGTTTAGGTTAGTTTGAATCTATTGATAAATTAATCAAATTGTGTATAAATGTAAGAATTGAACCTGTCATGTCCTAACAGTGATTTAAGATAAAGAAGTAGTCTGAGGAAGAGCTCTGTGCTCTCTAAAATCCTTTAAAACAAAAGCTTTGTGTTGTTCATATCTCCATCTCCTCAAACTCTGCTCCAAGTGTTTGTGAAACGTCACCCATCCCTTGAAGAATTTCTCTTTTTATTATCTTTGCCATAATATTAAAAGCTTTAGGCATTTTCACAGTAGATGCTCCTTGCTTTGTGTCCTTTCTGCATCTGGTTGATGGATCTGTGTTGCTTTTAGTCTGACTTATGTATTTAATTTGTATGCAGTTGTCTGACACTCTTTCATTTGTAAATATGCTGCGCTGCTGCAGGAAGACTTGTTAATGTTTCAATCGGTCATATGCCTCAAACAAAGCCCCTCCAGTGTGAACAGGCTTATGTCTAGATAAACAACCCTTTGGTTGGTTAATCAGGTTGATGACCACAGTGGCCTGAGTACATAGCTCAACTGAGATTGTTTAGTGAAGCAAGGTAATGACAAGACATCATGGGTATTTCAAACTCATTTTGTAGGGCCTCTGTTGTGACTCCAGGGGTCAGTTGCACCAACTTGGCTCAAGTCTGGTTTTATGAAGACTGGCTGTAACGATCTGATCAAATCTGACAAATGTGATCTAGCAGTTACCCCCATTGCACCAACAGGGTTTAAGCATTCTTCTCGCTAAGATCGGTCTTAAATCTTGTGCCTGGTGTAAAGAGGAGGAGGAGGTGTAAAGTCTGAATCTAGGGTGTCATTGTAGCAAAAACATTAGACACCTGTATCTAAAACTGTCAATGATGGGGCATCTGATTAAAAGATTATAGCCTGCAACGAGTGAGAATTTAGATGTGAGAGAGTTATGGGAGACAGAAGAAATCCACTTGACATACATGGTGATACAGCTGGTTGAGGTGTCTCAATTCTGCAGGAGCAACATATTTGAACTTATTGAAGAGCTTTATCAGGACTTGCAATTTGTGTCGGACTGCAACGAGCTTTGTCACCCACTCTGCACCGCTTTGTTTTTAAACTATCAACATAGAAGCTGCAATTTTAGCATTTTATAAATAGCGTTTTGAACATTGCACAAATTAGTTTTTTTAATTTCTATGTTCATGAAATTTTATTTGTA
>JAQNCA010000011.1:14413889-14428941 GCA_029783725.1 Acanthurus tractus
TCATTTTTTTAATTCTACGACTTTTATGTTTTACTGAATCCATTCCCTGTATACTTAACTGCAATCCACTAACCACATTAATTAATGGCTGCTGCAGCATTTCCAATTCACTTTTAGTGATCATCTGTGTATTTCTGTGCTACTGTTCTTCATCCACAGTGCGGTGGGTAAGACATGTCTGCTCATCAGCTACACCACAAATGCCTTCCCTGGCGAGTACATCCCCACTGTGTGAGTACAGCCGCGCCTCAAACTGCACTAAAAGCAACACCTCAGAATTTTACAATTTGCACGTAAGGAATAAAAAGCAAGACTACTAACAGGATTGTATCATCTTGTGTCTCCCTAAGCTTTGACAACTATTCAGCAAATGTGATGGTGGATGGAAAACCAGTCAACCTGGGCCTCTGGGATACAGCAGGGCAGGAGGATTATGACAGGCTACGCCCCCTGTCCTACCCTCAGACGGTAACATCCATGGTCACATAAACACACACACACATACACCCAGACACACAAGCACACACACGCGCGCGCACACACACACACATACACACATAGATCTAATTGATCGTAACTTTTTTCCACTGCTTGCTGTCAAATAAATTAAACAAAGGTAACAAGTTGTGATCAAAGTTTCTGAGACTGTTCTCGTTGTGCACAAATGTACATGTAGCAAATGCAAGAAATCAATTTCAGAAGTATTCCATCATATATCAATGATCATCATCAGCACCTGAGTCACAGCACTTACTCCACTTTACACTATATTTGCACATACTAGTGGTCACTTGCAAATTTGTGATTTCATGATGGACCTTTAAAATCGACCCCATGGTTACTTCCTGGAAACCAAAATTTGGATTTTGAGAACAGGAAGAAGTTGCTGTGTTCTTGTGAGAGGAGAACTAGCTCACAGTTTAAGGAGGCAGTTTATGGTACTGTTAGAGACACTGTGTTGAGACGACATATTCCATATTCCACTGGTATTTGTTCAGTTTTTAGTGGTTCTACATGGTGTTTAAAAAACCTGCATGCATGGGCTACTTTAATATTAAAAATGGCTTTTGAGTGTTTTAAGTCAGCTCTGATGCCGTACTGACTGCTGCTCAGCAGCTCTTACCAGGAGCACTGGATCGTGTCTGTACCTGTCAAATAAATCTGCATGACAGTGAGGCTGCTTTCCCAGCACAGCCAGCGTTTCCCAGCACAGCCAGCGTTTCCCAGCACAGCCAGCTTTCTCAGCACAGCCAGCGTTTGTGGTGATGGCCGACTTCACACTCATTCCTCCCTCCAGCTAACATGGTAACCCAGTTTAAACTCATGCTGATGATCATCTGAATGGGTCAAAGTGTGTCCAATGACCTTTACGACCCTTTTCCTGGTTTACAATATAGTTATGCACTGGCTTTGGTGAATTGCCTCAGTAAGGGATGGATTCCATTTATGGATTTTTTTGTTGATTATGTTGAAAATGAAATGTAAATGTCCTGAAGCTGAGAGCAGCTGCGGTCACATTTCTTTTTTAAGCCCTCTTTTCTGTTTGGATTAATTACATGAGCTTTAAAATATGGGTTCTAATTTCATAGTTCAAAATGAGGCTGCATTGCTTACTAGAAAAATGTCCAAAATGTGCTGCTATTATCGTAATACAACTCCTAATTTTTTAACTCCGTTTCCATCACGGATCCTAATCCACCTGCGTGAGTATGTGATTGTTTCTCCTCTGTCTCTGCAGGATGTGTTCCTGATATGCTTCTCTCTGGTGAGCCCAGCCTCCTTCGAGAACGTCAGAGCCAAGGTGCTGATCTCAGCTCCGTCTGAGCTCATTATCAGGATGAAAACAACAAGATAAACTGTGCTCACTGCACAAGCAGTGAAAAAGACCCAAACCTTAACGATGAAAGAAATGTTTTCCCAGCTCACTTCTAATATTTCAAAACTAGTTTTGACAACCATTGCATGTTGACTGGGAGGGGCTTTGACCACCGAGATGCCCCATAACAAAATAATTAGTGTGTTTTAATTTTTTTGTTGTTTACATTACATTTTAATGCTGCTGCTTCACAGAACTGGAGGTTTTTTTCAGCTAAACTGCAGTATGTCTAACTGTTGATGTATACAGGTGTAGATATAGCCATAGTTTATCTTTATCTTTTCTACCAATTGAATTTTGCCTTCTGTGTTATTTTTTTGCAGTGGTATCCAGAAGTTCGTCATCACTGCCCAAACACACCCATAATCCTTGTGGGCACCAAGCTGGACCTGAGGGACGACAAGGACGCCATTGAACGGCTGAGAGACAAAAAGCTCTCACCCATTACCTACCCACAGGGCCTGGCCATGGCCAGGGAGATCGGTTGGTACAGACAGTGTGTGTGTGTGTGTGTGTGTGTGTGTGTGTGTGTGTGTGTGTTTGTTGATGTTGACTGAATGTTGTGCCATAGACATGTGGGACTGTAAATGTATATCCTTGAATTTAACCACAGAATGCAAGTTAAAGGTCCTTACAGGTCCAAAAATTTGTGCCAAAACCCAGAAAGATTCACAAATGTACTGAACTGAGTCTGCTATTAAATAGCTATTAGTTTTTAAATTATCTTGTAAACACCTGAAAAAATTAGACCTTTCTTAGTCATAAAATAAGAAAGCAATGATGGATTATAATGTGTTTACACTACAGAGAAAAAAATATTGTTTAGAACTCTGTAAAGGAGCTTTATTTATTTCCTCATTGAACAGTTTAAAAAACAGTAGTTTGTTACATTCTCAAAATAAAACCATAAGTCTGGCAGAAACTCTAAGGAAAAGCGCTTTTTATTGTGATGAATTTCTCTCCTTTGAATTTGTGTGGAGATAAAGGAGAGTAATGAAAAGGTTTTGGAAAACGTTGGGAATATAAATGTGGAACTAACAGCACGGTGTGGTTCCTGGCTGTTGGTAGGTGCAGTGAAGTACCTGGAGTGCTCTGCGCTGACTCAGCGAGGGCTGAAGACGGTCTTTGACGAGGCTATTCGAGCTGTTCTTTGCCCTCCGCCTGTCAAAAAAGGAGGCAGGAAGTGCACCATGTTCTGAGGGGAAGGAGATAGAAGATGGAACCACCAGGATGTGATTCTTTTGGTCATTCAGATATTACAGATGAGGTACTGCCAAGTGAGAACTGCTCTAAAACAAAACAGCAATCTACTGTTTGTGGAGAAAGAGTTATTTCAGCTAGTCAAAAGTAGGCTGAGAATTCTGGTGCATGAAAGATGATTTTAAAATTTTAAAACGACTTTTTGGGACAAAGATTAATTCTCTGTGATGTGTTTGCCTTAAAACAATGGCCTGTCACTGAGATAATTAAGGAAAATGAAAAATCATCTTCTCATCCTTGTTCTAAAAGGATGAGTAAATGGTTTCAATCATTTTCAGATGAATATGCAAAGATATTTTGCACTCTGCTGTTCCTCCCTGAACCCTGTAATTGAAATACAGGTCTTGGAAAACGAGGACACAGACCAAATGTATATTCCCCTTTACACTCCCACACCTGATACTGAGTTTTTTATGCAAGCTAATTTTGCTGGATTTTGTGAATATGGTTGTATCTTTGATTTATTTTACTCTAATTAATTGTAAAGTTAAAAAAAATGGTGACCTAAAATTGCGTAAAAAAAGCACCCTATTAGTTCAGCTCTGTAGAAGAACAGCTAGGAAGCCAGATTCAAATTATGAGACAGTTTCTTAAGTCTCTAGTCATATGCTTTAAATTTATTGCCAATTTTGCCACAAGTAAATTTGAAAAATTCCTCCTTTTTGGATATTCTCTTGTTTACTTAATCATTTGATTCCCTTATTATCCAGTAGAATGGAATATAGTATAAAAACCACCATTTGTTTCACATTTATTTTTCAGATATATTTAATTCGTAAAACGACAACAGTTCCTCATCAGGACTATTAAATTGAGATTTGCTAGGGAAGAATGCGAGCCAGTGACCACAAAGTAGTATTAGGTTTTACTATTTCTATACAAACAATGCACATGCTTATTAGAGTTCGAATCATTATTCTACAGAGATCTGCACTTAAACAGTAAAGCTGTAAACATACAAGAGTCACAATGTGCTTACAGTACAACACTGGACTTACAGGTTATTTTTAATAGAGAAGGCCTTTTATGAGAATTGGATTTCTGTTTAGTTGATACAGTGGTTTGTTTCTGCTCTGCTTTTAAAAAAGCCTGGCAGGAACCCTAAATAACTGAGCACAGTGGAAAAAAAGTAGCTTGCTTGCATCTTAATTGAAATGAAGAGTCTGGTTTTATTCTGTATATTTCTTTTTAAACAAATTCCCTAAAAAGACCAAAACCAGCAAAGTGTTAGTCCATCAGTCCATAAAAGCACCTCACAAATATTTTAGTGTCAATAAAAAGAATAAAGTCAGATGCATGTGGTTATCGGTGTCCTGATTAACTGGCAAGGCTCATGCAAATTTGCGGTGAGCGAATCTGTGCGTGCTATTTGAGGAGAGAGTACAGTTCAGCACAGGGCAGAGGCTCTGTGTGTGAATGAACATCTCATCTAATACAACAGCACCCATTTGTGTGTTTTAAACAAAGACAACACATTAAATAATAGAAAGAGTCAATATGACATCACACGCTGGTTTGTGATGTAGTGTTTTCAAATCTGGAGTTCGACATTATGGCTGTCAACCATCCTCTATTTTTTTTTTTCGAGCCAAAAGTTACCATATCTGGACAGGACGGTGGAGTGTGTGAGGGTTTGCATTGTCATTAGTGACTGTGTGGCATCACTGGTGGCAATGCAGATGGCTTTTAGAGGCAGCATTAAGCGGCCATTTGACAAGTGCCAGTTTTTGGCACTACCCTTGATTTTTGCCACTTGGTTTTCCACAGTTATTCGATAACTGTTGAGCATAAGAAAAAGATATATTAGTCTATGATACAGACACCATATTTGTTAGTGGGAACAGTTGATTGTTGGTTTTGGTCTTTTAATTGAATTTGTTGGTAGACTAAAAAAATGTCAAAAATATCACCAGTCTCTTTTCTTAAAACAGCTTTTTTTAGGTCGATAAAAATGTCCATTCCACAAGAGACATAACTATCATCCAAATGTTCCACCAACTCTCGTAACTCTCTCATCTCTTTCACTAAGTGTAACAATGTATCACCTTAGAAAGCACCATCTCTCAGTAAAGTGTATATACCAAGTGCATGGCCATCACTTATCATCAGTGTGTGTTCAGGTGCTTTCATGAAGGCTGAGATCATCAATGATACCACTGTTAAACAAAACATTTGCAACTCCTCAACGGAGCTTACATACAAAGTTTGTGCTACAACTATTAGCATGAAGCAGTGGAGTCACACATGATGGTTCTCAGCCTTTGTTGCTATGTAGACTTGACAAATTGATTAATCTTACTGGTCAGAATATGTGGTTATTATAAAAGACAGATCACTGGAATGCCTCTGTATCTTTTGGGACACAAGTTTGTACAAAACACCCACACAAAACACACCGAGTCCTCAAATGTGGAACATGCTTGCTACTTCTTGAGTGGAAAATGTTGATGTGCCATCAGTAAACTGTTTTTTCTGTGGAACGTTCATGCCAAATGTAAAAAAAAAAAAAAGAATGGGACCCAGACAAGACCCCTTTAAAGGTTCCCCACAGGGCACCAATATGCAGTTATACAAGGAATGAATGTGTACTTGTTTCAGTGACTAATTGAGTTTAATTTTTGGTGAACATGTTTGTGCAACTGAGACAGAGGCCATGAAAAAATGGCAGTGAAGTGAGTGGATTTTGTATTTTATGCTTAATTATTTTTGATTCTATATTTTCTTAAACATTTTAATCAATGACAACAAAAACACATTTAACACCTAAGGGGGATTTTTTTTAGTAACTGTTAAAATGTTGCCAAAAGCTCTTTCAATGTACATACAACTTCATTAAATATGTTTGAATGGATTTAAAGAAACTGCTTTTTTTCTATTGTGCCTGTTTGTGTGTGTGCCTGTTTGTGTGCACGTGTGTGTATCCATGCCTTACACGTGGCATAACCCTGAATTTTATAGAATTTGGTTTTTGATTTACTAAAGCAGTGTTGGGGTCACTGTAACAGTTGTTCATTGGAACAGTACTTTGAGAAGGAATTGTAAAGACTCATAAAAGGAAATGAAGTCATAATATTATAAGATAAGATGAATTAACACTGAACCAATCCCTTCAGGGCATTTCCTATTGTTAAACCAGCAAAAATTAAATTGTATATCAGTAGACAGCAATGATATAATAGAATGAAGAGATAACGTTGTAAGTATATGGTCTGAAGGAGTGGAAAGTTGCAGCAGAGAGTAGATAGTGGTAGACAGACTCTTCTGTGCCTTCTGGAGCTCAGAGGCTTGAACTGGCTGAGGAGAGGATGGGAGATATCTGTCAGGGTGCTCCTCGCTTTCTCATTGGTCTTAATTTCATTTGTAAAAAAAAGAGAACAGCACAGGGCTGAAAACACAGCCTTGTGGGTAGCCTGTACAGTGATGACCTCTGATATGATGTCCCTCACACAACCCTCTGTTTTCATAGAGTGAAAGGCTGAGCTAAAATCAATAAATAAAAAACTGACATGTCCTTTAGGATGTAAAAGCTGGTTCGGGACTAAATTAGGCTAAGTCAGCACAGCATCATCAGATCCTCTGTTGCATAAAAGTAATAAGGTTCATGACAGCATCCATAAATAAATAGTAACAAGTTATTGCAACAACACAAAAATAATTATAGAACATGTAACAATATATGAAAACCATTTGAAAAATTGCAAGAAATAGATATGAAGTGTAAATTTACAAGTGTTTAGTAGTTATTCTACAGAAAAAAATAAAAATACTATAAATATAATAAAGAACAATTTTATAAGAAAAAAGCAGGAATTTGTAAGATAAAAAGTTTCCGATTCCAAGGTCAAGAATGAATCTAAAAGCTCAGCCTCTTTGTTCAAGAAAAGTGTATCTTTAACTGGATGATAATCATTGTTTCGGAATAAGCTGACATTACAAATCAAACTGGTTGTAGAACAGTTTTTTGTCTGATTTGAGTGTAATGTGATAAATGCAACACTAGAGGTCTCTATTGGTCAGTGTTTTGAATTGCTTCTTGACTGGTCCCAGAACCCCTCTTGCAATTAAAGGAGCCTTTTAGACGTGAAGAAAAGATAAACACACTTATTGTAAGCTGCAAACAATAACGTGTCCATGTAAATGATGTTTGTTTACGATCTACACAAGTAGCCCAGTCACCAGGAGAAAACGTTAGCATTTAAGGTTTCTAGAAACCACAAATATGTTAAATTTCCAGTTTGTACATATCATATGTTTATCAGTATGTATTAAAGTGACATAGCTTATTACACTATATGTGTGTGAACAGACTTTATTGAGATGAAAAGAGGATAGTGGTGATGTGACAACAGCAAAGCAGCACACACTGTTTGAGAGCACGACTACACCACCGTTTGTTCTTCATTTCAACCAACAAAAGCAGGTGTGTTAATGAGATGTTGGGAGATTTTCCAGTTGTGTTTGTGGTAAAAACCAGGGTATTTTTGACAAAAACATGATCTTTCCGAACTGTTGACAAGCGTTTCTTTTGTCCACACCTAACCACACCCTAACCTCAGCATTGTCCCAACATAAAATGAACATTTTTATGTGAGGAAATGTAAAGCTTCAATATAGCGGTGGTTTACAGACACCTACAATGCAGACACTTCTTATGGCAACTGGGCCACAGCAGTACACATTTCAAAACCAAGGAGAACAACTTTGTGAGCTCTTTTACTATTTGAGGTGACAGGCTGGTGAAAGCCTCTTTGTGACTGACACATCCACAATGGAGCTTTCCTCCACCCACTTTATGCTACTGCTAATCTGTCCTGCTCTCTGATTTATATTAATATATTGTCAAATTGCATTTTTCATCATATAAACCTTGTAAAATGCAATTTTATGAGCTTCTTGACAAGATACTGAACAATGTGTATAAATACTTAATATATTTGGTTTAAAAGCTGTAAAAACCTTGCTTTGGGCTAATTTCATACCTTTGCATAAATTGCACTTTTGTGAAAACAAATATCTTTTTTCACCCAAGATATGTGTGTAAATGTTGAACAAAATCGGGTTTCCAAAATGTTGAACACTGTAAAAGGACAAAAATCATAGCAGCATTGGTAACAATGCTCTGTTTATGTGAGGAAAGGAGAACTAATATCTTTGAAATTGCCTGTTCACTTAGCTGCTTCACAGTCAGCAGCACAACATGGAAGTTGACAGCGCATATCCTAGCTGTTCTCAGCTGTCACTCAAACAGTGCCAATGAAATGCCCACCTGCAGCTGTTTTGACAACATCCAACAGTTAGCCCTCTCTGAAGGACAGAAAAATGTGTACAGATAAACAATGGTGGGAGGTCATACAATGTTTGGTGTGACATGGTGTCTGGTCAAAGTGAGAGGAATTCACATTTCAGTTTGACTTTAAGAAATAAAAACCAAGAATCAAAAACAAGATAACAAACATCCACCATAGTAACATGAATAAGTTTTATGTGTTAAGAAAACACACTGATTTCTGTGTTTGTGCGTGTGTGTGTGTGTGACATCCTAGCATTCTCGTTAATGACTATGGATCCCTTATGTGTTGACATCTCAGTAACTCAAAGGTCAGTATTGATCTCTGATGAAATCATGGATTTTCAAGCCAAAGCTGTTATGCTGATGACATATTGATGAGGTAATGCTGATTGGATGTCTTCTCTTGACAGCTATTGGAAAAGCTATTTATAAAATGTATTCAATAACAGATTGCTTATTATTTCTTGGAACAATTATCAGCGTGAACATTGTGATCCCAGTCATGACAAGAATTCTGCTCAAAGGTTTTACCACACAGATGATGTTGTGTGTCGATGGGTTTCTTCCAAAGTTTCATCACAGCTCCCAGTATCAGATTTACATATCACCATGTCAGATGAGCTGATTGTAGAGTCATAAATTCTAGTTGTGACTTGGCTCCAAGACGTAAGCAGACCTGACTAATTGTAGCTTAGAGGGGAGACTGTTCCACCTGACTACACCAACAGCTGATGTTTGTGTATGTGAAGATGTGTTTATGAATCAAAGTGAAACTGAAGCCATCCATTTGGTTTTCTTTCACTCAGACACACTGAAATTTGCTAAAATTTGCAAAGCTCATTCTCTTTTCTATTGCCACAGCAATCGCCTGGCTGAGAACATGAGGTCTGACCTTGTGTTAGATAAAGTCGTTTTAATTTGTGGGACTAAATCATTTGATTTATAAACCATAATTCTCACAGCAAAGTTAAAACACTCTTATCAGTGGGGCTAAATGCTATAGAAGAAAGACAACTAGCTTTAATGTCCTCAAGATGATTGATAATTTACCCCTGATGTGAAATTAAAATGCACAACTCTTGATCTTTTTGTGTGAGGTCATTAAGGGATCCTGAGACAATGATGGAAAGCATGGCAATGAGGAAAAGAAAAGACAAATGATAATCTGATAGCACATCATCCCTGTATCTTTCATGTGTCTCCTGAGAAATGAGAAATGTGGCAATGTGAATGCGCCTGTTCTCCATTCATTATGGATGGATGTTCCCCAGTGCTTCCCCCCAGTGTCAGATGTGCTTTCCTCTCACAGGCACTTAAAAGAAAAAAAAGAAAAAGCTCTTGTTTTTTTCCTGAAGCTTGGTCATAAGTCATGCAAATATGGCTTAAGTGCTGCAGTTTGAGTCACACAAGAGACTAAACTTGAGTAAAGAGTCGAGCTGTAATGATTTTAGATAAACAAACCTTCTTTGTCACTGTCACTTGCTTCATTCATCTGCAGAGCATAATGGTTTCTTTGTATCTTGTCATAAAGCTGCTAATATGTATCATTTGACATGCCATAAATGTGCCTCGTAGTTCTGTAGTCTATAGTCGTGCTTCATTCATCTTAGTTAAAACTCTGCCAAAAGTGAAATGATGCATAAGTTTCTCAGCAACCATGTGCAGCTTTTACTTAGCAACTCTCTGGGTTGCTCTTTCAGAGGCAGGTTGAGTGCAGCTGCTTTAGTAAAATGACTCCATGCTTGACAGTTGGATGGATTATCGGTGGCCTTTCTTTGTGTTTGGTACGTAAAAGTCTCCAAATGGCATCTAGACTTGTTTGTCTTCATACTGTTGAAAGATACTATTTTGAGGCACACAGCAATGTGTTAGCTTGTTACACACCACTGTGATGGTGAATCACAGGACAAGATATGCCTTGTGTAACATCTTGTCTTTTAGGTTTAGTCATTGTGGAGGTGACCTTGTTTGTTCCTTTATCTTTAACATTTTTGGGACACCACTGACAATAGTTCAAACGTGTAGTTAGTTGTATTTCAGTTGTTGCAAATCATAAAAGACATTTGACCATCTCCTTATTTATTTTTTAATCTTTCACTCTCAGTCTGGGATACATTTCTCATGGAACAGAGTAGGAAGAGCAGTTCCCTCTTGTCCCTGTGGGGGGCAGTATGCATCACAGGGTCCACTGGACCACAGAGTTTTGTGTTGTGTCTGTATGTGTTTGAGTGTGTATGTGTGAGTAAGAGCGAGGCAGAGATAGAGAGATAGAGAGATGCCATAGCTGTTCTTACATAACTGACAATGACCAGAGTCAGAGTCAGTGGAAAAAAGACTGCAGACACACACACACACACCATCAAACGCACACACAGAGCTCTGGAATTCCCTGATACAGTTGATGCACTAAAAGTATGTGAGTCTTTTGAGAAACAACAAATGGTGTTGAGCCAGTTTCAAAATATCTTAGAGATACACAATTCAAGGCCCAGCCTCTTATCAAATTCAAGTAGTGATAGCAAGTGTTAGCTACACTGTTTGGTAGCTGAGTGGAGAATCAAGTCCTTATGTGCTATTTTGAGAAAAAAAACATAATCTTATCAAAAGGAAGGCAAGCTAGAAACAAAGTCCTAAATTTTGTGTTTTTCAATTTGTGTCTTGTTTTAACACTTGTGGACAGAGTCATGCTATATTTACACTGTGTTCAAAAGGTCTGGAAAATATTAAGTTCTGCAGAACAAATGGTACAAAGGCATTAGCATTAGCTTTTCATGTAAACTAGCACAGATATATACACCTTCCTCTTGGTAAAAACAGAAATAATCCCCCTGGATTAGCTACAGAGGGATGTACTTCTAACTAAACAAACAGCTGGCATGGCATCACCATTCATTTTAAGCTGTTTAAAGAAATGTCTTTATGAAATTATTTTCTGGCTTAATGACTCTAAAAAGAAAATCATGTCTAGTCTGGGAAACTCTGAGTTGATTTATTGAGCTGATAACCTCTGTGGTGTCATCACTTAGCTAGACTGTGTTTGTTAGGTTTAGTTAAGCCGGATAAAAAGAGATCCTGGTTATTTTAAATTCACATTGTTGAACAGGCCCCAGGATTGTTTACATGTGTGAAACAACTTTATGGCTATATCAGACTACACACACACACACACACACACACACACACACGTGTATCCCCTACAATGTCCTAACCTACTTTTCCCTCTCTCCATTGTGCTACAGAGAATAAGAAATATGACTCTGTCGTCCAGACTCAGAGGATCTTCTGACTGACCCTGTTCTTATTAAACTATGACACGCTGTGCCTCTCTCTCTCTGTCTATTTCTCACCATACCTCTTTCTCTTTCTTACTCTCTCTCCCCCTCTTAACCCAGCCAGTCCTGTCAGATAGCCACCCACCTCTTAGTCTGTCTGTGCTGAGGTTTCTGCCTGTTAAAATGTTTTTCCTTGCCACTGCCACCAAGTGCTTGAACATGTGGGAATTGCTCTCAATTGTTGGGTCTTCATATATTCAATTATAGGTAGTGATCCAGACCTACTCTATATGTAAAATGATGCCAGACAACTTTTGTTGTGATTTGATGGTGTATAAAAAAAAAAATTATTTGATTTGATAATGAACTCATGGTTCAAGTCATTATTTAGTGAGTATGATTCATGTTTAATTTTTATTTTAAAAATTCTACAGTCAGTTATAACTACCTTGTCAGAGTTTTGTATAAAAACCGTGGCCACTTTTTTCTTCCTAACAACTCTCCTACCTACCTACATATGTAGAGCAGGTTATTTGTAACAAAGGAAATATAGATTACTGCCCCAAAAATATAATTTAGTAAAGAGTGAGAGTAGGAATGCAGTTTTAAAAAGGGCTGACACTAAAAAAGTACTGCTTCATTACTCATGTGTTACTTGTATTGTTACTAAAGCCTTGGCTGTGTGCCTCTGATGAATCTTTTCACCATATTCATTCTCCTTTTTAACTTGGTCTCCACTATGTCACTTGATAGACGCCCCCCCTACTGTATATGTTTACCAGTGAGTCTCGTTGTGTTTGTCTGCTGCTTGTTGCTTGGTTGGTAGGTAACAGTGGTTTTTACAGCCTTTTAACTGGGAACAGCTGCTTACTGCTGGAAACTATTTTGAAGAGACTATGAATTTAAAGGTTGTTTTCACAAATGTCTTTCACTTCACACCTGAGCATTTGATCTACCGAAAGTTTAAAAAATTATCGGCTTAACAGCCCATAATAATTCAGTGCTTTAGAATGACCCCTTTTCAATCTGATGCAGTAGATTGTGTGAAAGCCTGCTGTTTATTTATACAAACACTGATTACAGATGACGCAAAATGAGGTAGAGATCCAACAGAGGCCACATTGAAAGCTGTGGATGCTGGTTCATGGTCGGCATCTTAAACTCTCCAGGATGCAATTCTCTAGCTGCTATTTGAACAAGCCATAAAAGGTAGTGAGCAGCTTCACATTTAAGTGAGACTCAGTGAGAGTGGGAGGGAAGCAGCAACTGCTGTCGACAAAAAGACAACTGACAAAGAAAGGCAATCCACCAAAGTCATGTCAAAGAAAAAACCTTGTGCAATATCTGCTGCGATTCAATCCAATTGTCTAGACAGAGATGTTTTTGTAATTGAAGTGCCATCTGTGGTCTTCTAAATCCACGGCTATTAGAATAATAATAGAAGAACTTTGAATAGTTGGCTGCAATATATTGTAAATTTGCTTATTCACAGTGAAATCTGGTTAAGTTTCCATGCAGTGATTTTGATAAGAGCATTAAGGTCACGAGCTCCTGAAGTCTTGTGAGCTTTAACACAAGATGGCAG
Source organism: Acanthurus tractus (assembly GCA_029783725.1). NCBI lineage: Eukaryota > Metazoa > Chordata > Actinopteri > Acanthuriformes > Acanthuridae > Acanthurus > Acanthurus tractus. Next base: position 14,427,173 of record JAQNCA010000011.1, read on the forward strand.
ATTGGGTTTTTATTGAGTTACATAAGTTTGCTTGTTAGACCTTGGTCACCCAACTCCCTCTATGTGTGTGTGTGTATCTCTGTCTCTCTCATCTCTCCAGTCACTTACAGGACACAGAGTTTTAGAAGTGTTCATTGGTCCATAGCTTGTCTTTGTCTTTTCTTTCCTCTGTCTATCTTTTCCTCTTCCATCACTTTGCATCTAACTCTGTCCCACTATGCCTCATTACCATCTTTGGATAGATGAACGAGTTGGATAGAGAGATGGATAAAAGCATGTAAGTTCAACCCATAAAGGAATTGAAGGAGGCAGTTGACCTGTTTCCTGACACTGAAAAAAAGAAATTAAAAGGGAGAGGGGACAGTTTCTTTTGTCTGTGTTCTATTCGTCTTTAGTGTCCTCATGCACATCTCTTCCTCTCCTCATTGCTGTCCTTCAGTGAATTCATTCAGGCATGAAAAGAAATGAGTGTCCTCACAGATATGCACAGGTCTTGCATTCATTCAAATGGCCTCATTGGGATTATGTAAGCACAGTGCCATGAGCTCTGTCTATTTATACATCTATCTCTGTACTCTCCTCTCTCACTGTTTTTGCTCTCTCCCTGTCCCTTTTTTCCTCAGGCTACTACTTCTTTCTGTCTGTTTGTTTGGTCCATCACACCAAACCTAAGACTTTAATATCTCCTTGAGTATGGTATGGACTACAGGATAACCCATCCAGAAACTTCAGTACAGACATTCATGGCTCTAAGACAAGAAGTCAGACTGACTCGGGGGATGACTTCTGTTTGAGAAGAACACTTTGGTTTAATGAATGTTACAAAGAATCGTTTTCTGACAAACATTTTCTTTGGTGACAAACCACAGAGGAACGGAGTCAGCAACCTGTGACAGCAACGTAATCAGGAGGCAGGTGAACAGAAATCTGCACTTGAGCAGCTCTTACTATCAGTGCACCCACAAAGCACCACAGCACCACATTCAGGCTACAACAGATAACGAGAGGGCCCCAAAGAATATGTACAGTTTTTGTACAGTTTGTACAATAACCTGTTGTAGACATCATACATCTCCACTTTGGTTTTAAAAAACTAAAAGCACAGACACAACTTTATTTCTTCAGAAAACTTTCCAAAGGAGCAATATAAGGCATTCTGATTCACACACTGGCTTGTGCACGACACAAGATGGAGAGGCCCTGCAGCAGGTAATGAAAACCACCAAAATGTCATGATGAATAATTTACTCATAATTTATTACATTAACATAGTTTTCTTTTTGAAAAAGTGGCATAAGGGCTGTTTCCTTGTACAACATTGTGTTGTAAAATGATCATAACTGAATCCTAAACATGGATTTCTGTGTTTTTTAGAGCCAACTGAGACACAACTGAGTGGAAGTGTGATTTTTGACTCAAATTCACCTCACACATCATCTTTTGGTCCACCTCATTTCTCCTGCTTTTGTCTTGAACCGTCAGCTTTTCACTTGTATTGCTAATCCTGTCTGACTGGGCTTTCTATGTGGAGTTTCCTCTTAGCAGGCAACCATCCACTCATTATAAAAGACCTATCTAGTAAGCTAACCTCTCAAAAAAATTTAGTTTTCATTATTATTAAAAATTCCATAGTTTCTACTGCAGTGTAAATTTACAGCATATTAAAAACAGCTCATTCCCATTCAAGCTGCAGATGCAGAGGGAATTAGAGCAGTTCATGTAATTGGCCTTTAATGTCCCAGCCTCTAACATGCCCATCTCTTAATGCA
>JAQNCA010000011.1:14465725-14475787 GCA_029783725.1 Acanthurus tractus
TAGAGGGGGAGAGAGAGGGAGAGAGAGGGAAAGAGAGGGAGGGAGGGAGGGAGGGGACAGATGAATGCTTTGGTAAAGGGGTCTAATTTTCATGCAGGACGCTAAACCAACCATAAATAGAGTATTGATGTACTGGCACTCACCATGTTTCGATTTTTTAAAGATCCTTTTCTTTTACATGTCTGTTTTTTTTACTACTTATGTGCCTGATTTTTTTTTTCTATCATACACAACATTGAAAAACTGCTGACGCATAATCACATCAATAATTTAATCTTAAAGAAAACATGTACTACAGAATGAGCAGCATTGAGTACATTTTAATGCTCTTAATGTACTTAATGCTTAATGTAAATCTTGTCTAGTTTTAAACTAGTAATCTACGTTATATGGGTTTCACTATCAAAATTCAAAAAGAGAGTAGGTGAGGTTAGCTGTGCCAGTCCGTTCAGTCGCTATACGTTAGGTACACCTGGTGGTTAAATGGTTCACATACTTAAGTAAAAGAGAGGGAAGGTCACCAGACCTCTGAGACTCACTCCTTATCTCTGCCGCTGATTCCCTAGAATCTCAGGGCCACATTAGCTGCTATAAGCATAACACATTGCAGTACGTCTATTTGGGTCAGCCCCCTAGAGGAACCAAATCAATATGTTTAAAGACGCTGATTTAAGTTTTTATTCATTTTAAGAGTCCAACTTGAATCTAATGAACCCCAGTGAACAAATCTGTAGAAAAGGATGCATACAGAAATAAGAACTTAAGATAAATGATTAAAACTCAATGGATCTCAGTGCTAGCTTTGACATTGAGGAAGTTATAAATATATATTCAATTGTGTGTCAAGTGTCTAAGACACCAGGAACAGACAAAGATAAGATAATATAATAAAATGAGAACAGACATTGTGTTGTGATGTAAAATAAAAAATAGAAGCTGATTGTATTGATAAGTGATTGGGACGTATACTACATCTGGGTCTGTATTTATAAAGATTGCTGGTACAAAGAGTTGCTCCTCGTGACAAAATTTTAAGAAAATTCTTAGAATCAGGACTTTTTTGAAAGAATTTCTCCTCAAAGAGTTAAGTATGGATTCTAGTAGATAAGAGTTATTAACAAACCATCTTAGCTCGTCAGAGAGCTCTTAAGGTGAGGCATTGTTAGGAGTAGAGAGGGGTACTTTTTTAAGCGCATTAAGAGTTTCTTAGGCAAGGCAGAAATTGGTGGAAAGAGGAAGAAATTGAAGAAATGTTCTTGAAACTCTAGTTTGATGGTGACTCAATTAATGAGCTCTACCAATTAGATCAGGATCACCTTTGTGGTAAATCTTGTTAAAGATGCGATCACATCTCCCAAGGAATGGCACAGAGCAATATCATGGGAAATGAAAGAGACTGCAATGTTAAGTATTTGGCAACAGGAAAAATGCAACAGTGCAGTCGTGAGCACTTGGGTCTGTTACAGAAATTACAGACATTAATTAAAGCTGGCCCATTCTTCACCCACTTTATATCAAATAGATGAGGTTCAAAAGCTACCAGCAAGGTAAATAAACATAAGCAAATAAATATACCACTATCAGCATTTAGAACATGAATACTGTGCACGTAGTCCAGTAATTTCAAACATTTGTTTGCTACTTTGAAATAATGACTTACATTTATTCTCAAGGAGGAACAGGAAGACAAGGCAGTAATTTTCTTTTGTTGAGTCTTTGTTGTTCCAGAGTGCCCTCCATTAAGATTCCATGAGGTTCAATGCATGTACTGGAAAAAGAGAAAAAATGCTTTATGTAATAAACCATCAAAGCACCATCAAAACAAAAACCTGTGACTGCTGGGCCTATACTGATGTTTTTCAGATTTTTGCCCTGCTACAATATGTAATAACAGTGCATTTATTTGCTATGAACATGTAAAGCTGATGCTAAATATGAGAATGAGTTACACTAACTGATGGAGAGGTTCAGGGTTGCACTTTCGGTCACAGTGAAGCACAGATGGTAGCTGAGCAGTGAGTGGAGAGAGAGTCTCACGTTCTGAGTCAACAAGCATTGCAGCATGGGCTGTAGATGTGTCTGTCACTTGTTCCTGCAATATCTCCTTAAACTGGTAACACACAAAGTTGCCTTACAGCCTATGACAATATATTCTAAACACATTATGCATACAAACAATCAACAAGCTGTAACTAGACTCCTGGGTTCTAATGTTAGCGTAATGAGGTTACATATTATGTTTTCTTGTCATACATTATTACAGTATTTCTAGTATTAATTAATAAATATATACATTGTTAATAATATATAGTTTAAATTATATTAATAAATATACCTTAGCTATTAACATTTAGCCTTGTTAGCTGACAAGTTTTAGAATATAGCTAAAAAGTCTTATAACATCTGTATTATCTCTCGTTGTTGAAATTAGAATAATACAGCTAAATAATCTAGAAGTTACCTAGTGTTGGAAAATAAGACTTGCAATGCACAGCTCATGTTACTTGCCACTACTGACAGTGCCCTGATGAAGCAGCTGTAATCCTAAGGTAACCACTAATTAGCAGTTGCCGAACACATAGGTGGTTTCAGTAAATTAAAGTCTCTTGCTCTGTCATGTGTGAAGTCAGTGGGCAGCACCGAGGCTGGTGAGCAAGCATTAAATTCTGTCTGTAAGGAAGCATGTGCTTGATGTCCTGGTTGTAGTGTTTGCACAGTTTAGTGATTCATCAGGATGTAAATGTAAAATACAAAGTATAACTACAAAAACGAAAACATTCGTCTAAATTACAGCTATTCAGACTGACTTTGACCTGAGAGTCAGACCTGAGTTAAAGATACATCATCCGTCTCGAGACATAATATGACAAGATATTGAAAAACTGAGCCTTTTCAAAATCATTGCTCAAAACAGTGACTTTTTACGCTGAATTTGTACACTTGTGTCTTCTAAAATTTAGAAAATCCTAAACTAACTTTTCATATGGAAATTTTCAAACAGTGTTTTGTTAATATTTTGGAGATGGATTTAACCTGCAAATTGCTTTTTATGTGTATTCCTTCTTGATTGCTAAATGTCTGATTTTATTTTGTATTCATTGACTGATTTGCATCAGGATCATAGATTATCGGGGTCCTAAGTTCCCAAGTTCCTCTGTTTCCCTGTTCAATATTCTGTTTACACACATTGATCCTCTGATCTTGTTTAGGTCAAAATCTTAACCATAATTCTGGCCCTGAAAACATAGGACGCTGGGGACAAAGGACCCAGGGCGAGTACTTATGTGAAAGGGGACCCTATGTAGGATTTTTTCCATCGTTTCCTGTTTGTGATATTCATGTCTGCGAAACATGTGACCCTTGCAGCATATGACACTGGAAACATAGGAATCTCTCCCTAAAATCTAGCTCTCCTCTATCATTCAAGGCTCCCAGGCAAGGTACAGCTGTCAAACTAACACTCCAGTTTTGCCTTATCAAATGCTAAGACTTGCTGCTTTCGATTCTTGGAAAGGATGCCACTGTCCAATGTTTTGTCTGTGGTGCTTTCCCAGAGTCAGATGATTCTGCCATTGAAAACACAAAATTAAAAGGTCGTGTGCATATGCATTTGCAGGACAAAACTAATCAGATTTTCACCAATTTATTTTGGCCATCTCAAGGAACATGGCCAACATGCTTTGTTTCTGTCAACTGCATTTCATCAAAGCATAGAGAGAAATGTTGGTCACATGACAGTTAACTACCTCAGGTCTCAAATATATCGATTTCGATTTCCTGACAATACGACAATGACTAGAAACAGGAAAACAATACATTTGATTTTTAACATTTTTAGCTGGGGTTACAGATTCTGTGATTTACATTCTGTTCCCATATGACTAAGCAACCTGGGGTACCATGTTTAAACTACTTTGAGATGGATATCTGTACAAGGCACTGCAAAGGCACAATACAAAGATCAATATGTATACGACACACAATAGCACACAGCACAATACGAAGATCAATATGTATTGTTACATTTTCACATTATATTTTTGGGCAGCTGCTGCTCAAGAGATAGAGGGGGTTCATACTTTTCGGAAGACTGGTGAACTTCTTTTTTCTGCATGTCTATGCATCCTTGGGCAAGAACCCCTGAACCCCTATTTGCCTGACAATGTATGTATGTGTTTGTATTGGTTCCTGGTGGTTGGCACTTTGTAGGGAAGCCACCTGCCATTAGTGCGTGAATGTGTGTGATTGAGTGATAAGACTGCCATAAGAAAAGTCTGTTCGTTCCATACCCTGATTTATCTTTGCTCATGCCCTGTGGTCCATGGTATGTTCTGCACAGTTTCAATCGTGCTTCTACTGTGATATTTAGACAATCGTGTTCTTCTAACTTAGTGCCAACAGTTTCTGTTTGCCCCTTTCTTGTTTTATCTTGACAGTGTCTCGTGTACAAAGCCAGCTTCCCAAAGAAATGTTTATACAGTGTTCTTATTTCAACACACTCTGATGAACTGAAATCTTGATTGTCAGCCACATTGCTCAAAATCTGTGTTAGTCCTAAGTGATGCTCTGGTGGCTGAACAAGAGCAAATCCCTGCAGGTTTCAGCTTTGAAAAGTCTGAAACAGGGAGAGTGGAGGTTGTTGTAGTGTTGTTAAAAATAGGTGCAGTGTTAATGTGTCAATATATTCAGCCAATACCCTAATCTTTGTATTTGAGACTTTTTTGTAAAAACACATCTGTCTCTTTGTGCTTCTCTGTTCAATAAATGTTTGCTGTAAAATCCAAGGATGCAGCAAATTTCACTGAACAACGGAGTCTAAAACCAGAATACAAATAGGTTTCCTATGCAGCTAAGACAGTTTCAACCTTAATGACATCAAATGCTCGAATAATATGAAATCAATAAGTCAATCAATCAGGCAGTCATTCAGCGGGCATATCTATTGATTCATAAAATCCGCATCCCACTATCTCCCTCCCTACACACACTTGCAGAAACACACTTTCTCTTCCCCCTCTTTCTCTCCATCTCTCTCTCTCTCTCTGAAATTCTCTCTCTCTCTCTCTCTCTCTCTCTCTCTCTCTCTCTCTCTCCGTCTCTCTCTCACTCTATCTCTCTAAAAGACTCCTCCTTCCTCTCCATCTCTCTCCTCCTCCTCTCAGTTGCCCCTGTGACTCCTTGTCGGGACGGTATAACAGTAGCCTACAAATTGGGGACCGACGGTGGATGGAGAAGGACAGTAGCCGCAGCAGCAGCAGCAGTCGGGCGCATCGACCGAAGCATGCTCCAGCGCAGCCATGACTTGCTCGGCGTCAGATAGCGAAAAGATCGTGATCAATTGCGGGGGGATCCGACACGAGACCTATCGGAGCACCCTGAAGACGCTGCCGGGGACGCGCTTGTCTTGGCTGACAGAGCCCGACGCATACAGCAACTTCGACTACGACCCCAAGTCCGACGAGTTCTTCTTCGATCGCCACCCGGCCACCTTTGCCTTTATCCTTAACTACTACCGCACCGGCAAGCTCCACTGCCCCAACGATGTGTGCGGGCCGCTCTTCGAAGAGGAGCTCGCCTTCTGGGGCATCGATGAGACGGACGTGGAGGCGTGCTGCTGGATGAACTACCGGCAGCACCGCGACGCTGAAGAAGCCCTAGACAGCTTTGAGACGCCTGAGCCGGACGCACCAGAGGATGACCCGGCGCTCACCGGCGGGGCTGACGGCGACCTGAAACGGCTCTGCATGCAGGAGGACGGCCGCAGGGCTACGTGGTGGGAGGTGTGGCAGCCAAATATGTGGGCGCTGTTCGAGGACCCCTACTCCTCCAAATACGCGCGAGTGAGTTGTCAGACAGGTTATAATCTGCCCTACTCTATTTTACACTCTTTCATTCTGTTTAGTCATATGCTATTCAGCTATATTCTTTTCTTCTGCTCATAAAAGCACGTTTGGCACTCTTTCGGTCACTGCGCATATAGTGCGCGTAAAGTTGATTCGTGAACTGTTAGGGGAAGAGATGCGGTGTCAAACTCACTGCAGGGTTTGATTTTTAACAAGTACATTTAAAAAAATGGGATAGATAGATAGATAGATAGATAGATAGATAGATAGATAGATAGATAGATAGATAGATAGATTCACCGATTGATTGATTGATTATTGGATTCGTATGTGATACGTGATCCACCACCTCTTTCATTCTCTCCTCATTAGCATTACAGTCTGCTCAATACTTCGACATTATTCTTCTCTCCTCCACGTAACTACCATACTATGTTCTTTCCCTGTAGTCTCTATCATTGACATAATGTTGTGAAGAGTTTGCCATTGCTGATATTCATCCTTCTGTATGCCGCAGCCCATCGGTTCTCTTGCTGCTTCTTTCTCTCTTGTGTCTGTATTTGTGCGCAAAACTATTTTCGCTACACAAGAATGAACACTTTAAACAGAGCATAACCAGGAAATATGCTTATCTAGGATCTGGCTCTTTCCATCATTTGTTGCAAATAGTTTTGCAGTCCAATAGTCAGCACAAATCGGTAAGTAACTGAGTGAAAATTCAAAGTTTGATGGATCCCCTTATCCCAATTGTCCGATCTCTGCCTCTTATGATGATACAGATGACACAAACTAAGAGCTTTTAAGCAGCAGCCACCTCACACTTCAGCCAGAAGGTAGCCTGGTTTGTGCATACTAGTGAGTGCTTGTAGATGAGCACATACACATGACTGCATGAGCGTTTCCAGTAAGTGTGTGTGCTGGCAGGTGATAATGCAGCATTTGTATTTGTGCCTATTTGTAGGTATGCGATGGCGCAACACTCTCACCTGTATCCATCAGACCTAGACTGTCCAGGGTGGTCAGTGTTTTATGGGTTGTGGGAACATACTTATTACATTGCTCACTCACCCCTTCTTTTGTGGTTTTGCCATTCCATACTTCTGTGTTGGATGCTACATCTTTAAAAACAAAGTGTCTGCACCACACAGCAGCAAGGTTGTGGCACAGGGTAACAGGAGTCAGATTTCACTTTTCAAGAGAGGAGAGTAAGGACAAGACAACGACAGAAGATTTGGTGTTAAAGCAATAAAAGCTAGGGTGCCTATTTGCCAGCATTAACAGAGAACCTGATAAGATCAATGACAAAAAGGAGTTGGTTACCTGGTTGAGAAATTAGAGGTTTGCAGTCTGTACACAGCATCTTTTATCCAATAGCACACTGTGGCTGCTCCTTGTCTTTCCTCCAATATTTCAAATTGATCCTCTATCAAAAAATGACTGTTGTTTCATAGATAATTTTTTCTGATGAAATGCAGCTAAAATCACTCACACACACTGTTTTTTGACCGCTTAATAATAAAAGTCAGCTTATTTTGCTGCATTTATATGTGGAACTGCAGCAGTAGGATGTGTTCAAATAGCTTCAGCAGTACTTTAATACAGAGCTGAACAGTTATTTCCAGAGTAAATATGCAACACTGTTATCGTTACAAATTTATTATGGAAAAATTTCCTCATCAAACAGAACTGGTGGATATATTTCTCTGCTGTTGGGTCCTTTTTTTTACCTTGTCGGTGAGCACACATCCTCTCTGTTTAGACTGAAACACAACCAAAAATCGTTATTATTTATAAACAAAACAAACAAAAAAACAACCTGTTAGTCAAAATGACAGTAGAGTATAAATGCTGAACACAACATACCTTTTTTTTAAAAAAAGAAAAGGCAAAAGAAGCAGTGAGTAAGGGGCCATTAAGACCAAAGCAGGCACTGCACCAAAAATGCATATTCTCCCATTCATTTCAATAGAAGTAATTGAGGGTGGAGGCCATGTTTGTTTCCTAAGAACAAAAAACAGCCCTTTGCGCCAGAAAAATTAAAGAATTGCAACACGACGTAAAGGCGCTTTGGCCAATCAGCTGACTTGCCAATCAGCGCGAGCAAGCTTGGAAGAAAAACAGAGTGACCAAGCAGGGGACAAATGTAAATGTTTGAGTTACTTTCATTGCACAACAAAAGGCCAATGCTGTAGAACATGTGTGCTATGGTTTATTTTTTTGTTCTGCTTGTTTGATGTTTTTGCTTTGTCAGCAATGCTGTTGACTGGCTTGGCATTGATAATTAGCCAAGTCAGCCCATTTTAACAGAGGTTTAGCAAGTAGCACGTTATAGTCTTTAAGGCAAGTTCGGCCACTCAACAGCCAACTTAGTGACACAACTGGGCTGTTTTTTAACTAAAAGACCAAGCCACTACCTAAATAAATCGGGGGATAGCCATTGTGACTGCATTGTGAAAAACGACTGTGTGCTTTCACACTTGTACCCATGACGCATGTTAATACCAGGTATGCCCTGGACTTCAGAGACTTAGGGAGCAGGTGGAACCATGGTTGAGGGACCAACTAACAAAATATACACCAGGGTCTTGGCTGTATCATCACAGTTGAAACGAGGCCACAGAATTCAGATTAATGTACCTCTCAACTCCAAGAAGGTGCATACTGGTTTGTTTTTAGCAGCAAACACTGAAGCAACATAACACAATGCAGAGACACTGTGTGTGTGTGTGTGTGTGTGTGTGTGTCTGTGTGTAGGTGTGTGTGTGCGTGCATGCATGTGTGTGTATGTGTATATATACCTATATCTATTTCTTTCAATCTTTATATCTCTCTACCTATTTGTTCTACATGTCACACACATATGTATGTATGTATAAATTCCCCTTTTTAGTTTTCATCTCTTTCATGTCCTTGCATGGTCATTCCTCCAACTGTCACCTGTGTCTCCCTCTGCCTCTCTCTGCCTAAATTGTCTCTAAAACTCTATGGCTATTTACGTGGCCAGAGGCTAGTGCTGACCTGGGTCATTGTGAGTTAAGATGTATTTACTCTGGACTCTGCAATACGCAAAAAGACAGCATATTGACTTTGTTGCTTTAACCACGTGACTTAGGATGGAGACATACAATTAGCATCAAATACACTTTGAGTCACATGTTTAAAGCACTCTTTGTGCACAGGATCCATATACCCCTTGTGGTCTCTGTTGGGAATCCCCAGGAAAATATTTGAATGTACATTTGTTTTTAATTTTTCCTGGTTGGTTGCTTTCCTTATGAAAATGATCTTTGTTAAAGATTTTAACACTTCTTTCTAAAGACACTGGAATTTAACAAGTTGATGTGGACAATATTCTATCCATGTTTGCAGAGCCATGAGAATCAATATGAAGTAAAAATCACAATCTGCTAAAAAAAACTTCAAAGATACATCTCTTTCACTTATGTGGAGAATGGTGCTACTAGTGACAGTCAATAAGGTGACTGTCATTTACAGATGTTGTAGGAATGTTAGAAATATTTGAATGTTAAAAAATGCATCAAATGTAATCTGTGGTTTTGTAGTATTGAGTATCAGTGTTGTTGTCGCGCAGTAAAGTTGCCCTGCCCCCAAAACACAACTGAAATGCATCCTGGTGTTTCCACTGGGCACAGTAACACCTCGCTTTAGTGCCCTGTAGCTCTGTCACAATTCTTCCTCAATTGCAAGGTACACTGAAAGCATTTGTCAAGTAGAGCACCTTCAAGCAGCCAGCACTGTAAGCATTTTAGTTTATTTTGTATGGGCCTAAAAAAATGGCTCTTGCCAAAATACATCTGTCTCCATAGTGTCTTCACATTTATAAGGCTTATTAGTAAACGAAGTTTGTAGGGGAAAGAGCATGTTCTTGAGTTTGGTGTCTGCCTTCTTTCTCAGACAGCAAAACTGAAGAACTGCCTGATTAGTTTTTCTTTTTTCATATTCTCAGCATTATAAATTGCTTGGTTGTGTAATGTGTAATGTCTATTTTTCATGTACAGGTAGAGTTACAAATGCCAAGCGTGGCATGTCTGCAGTTGCCAGTTGTTCTGTGAGGCACTTCTGCTCATCATAACAGATGTAAAGCTAAAAACAGGCTGTGAACCTCTGGTTTTCACCTACCAAGGGAATAACAGAAAGGAAAGATCATAGAAAGTTTGGACAGAGTTTGAATCTTGCAGTTTGTGGCAGCTGTATTTGT
>JAQNCA010000011.1:14489486-14510472 GCA_029783725.1 Acanthurus tractus
GATTCAGCAGTGAGGAGACAGAACTCTTTGCTCAGGGTTCATGTTATAAATAATTATTATTTAATCCTTGTTTTTCTGATCAAATAAACGTTGTTTAACGTCTGCGCCTCTGTTTAGACCAGGTTTTGGCTGGACTAAACTCCTGGCTCATTTGACCTCAATGTGCCAGGTGTGCGATAGGAAATTTTTTCAGACCTCCCATTCCTTGGCACACAGACTAGCTATCGTACACTCGTGGCAAAAATGACATTTGCGCTGGGTGTACAATAGCAAAGACAACTGCACCACTGGTGCACTGCGTTTGCACCGGGTGTATGAAAGGGCCTTGAATATTTTTTTCTTACCATTGAATCCTTTGTTTAGATTCAAACAAGCAATGAAAGTCATGTACTAACAACTACTGTGTATTCAAAGCTGAACATATCTTATTCATCTGTGTGATATGTACCCTCATTACTATTTAAACACACATTGTAGTAGCTCTTACAAAATGCGTATAAATCCTACTGTAGGAACTCCAAAATTTAAGACTAAGAGTATTTCACAAAGCATTTTAGTGCTAAAACCAGCTTCCAACTCTGTGAAAAGTAAGTAGTAGTTATGGGGAATCTTGTTTAACTAGGAAGAAATCATAAACAGTCCCCCTCATAAACACATCAATGTTTTTGAAATCTTCAGTGATACAGTGGTACAAAGGTGTTGCCATAATCAAGGGGATAGTATTGCAACAGTTGAGCTAGTCAAGGATTCAGTCATTTTGATGGAAAACATCCCAATAACACTACCCTCCAGCACCATTATGCAGGTGTCTGAGTGCCCAAGGACATTGTACACTTCCGAGCAATAGGAGATAGAGCTTTTGGTGCTCAGTCTTTTTCTAATAAATGCAATAAATATTTTCAAGTAGAAATTACATGATGATTTCATCTATTGCAAGGCATAATCTATGTATCAGTACATTTATGTCGATTCATGTACAGGCTAGGTCGATTGAATTATAGAGAACTAACACTGTGGTTTTTTCTAATTTGAAGTGGGACAGCTACATTTAACTCTCAGCATATATTTTCCAGCACTTCCTTTTGGCTTTTGGAAACCCAGAACAGCCAAAGACTCAAGACAGCCTGTCACAGCATTATAAAACATGACATCCTTAACAACAGTGTCAACCCCACCTTGTCTATTGGCTGGTAACTCTGCTATACACTACCTGCTATGCACTGGCCCATGGTCACAGTTGGTGTAGCTTTGTAATGTGATACTATAAAAATGTCATGTTATATATAATGTTACAAATGATCATTTTTAAGCCCCCAAGTGACAGGAAAAAAACAGATTTAAACTTATTCAAAAAGACGGAGAACTAATTGAAACTGTTGGCTGAGAACATGGTGTTGGGAGAATGACACTGTAATTAGTCATTTCAAGATTTTGTATTGTATGAGAGAATCAGTTATTATTAATTACCTTTCTGTAGATTTCCACATGTGGGAGTTTGAATTCAGGATGGCTCAGCATAGAGTCAGAGTCAACCTTATTCATTCGATTTTTGTCCTTCTGTTGCCTTTTAGCCATAAGCTAAAGCTCAAATTCACTGAAACTTATTGTCAAGAAGTGGGGAGTGTTCACTGTTCAGCTTAGGAACTCCGTAAAGTCTAATTAAAGCTTGTTTTGAGCAACTCTGCCTCATCACTATCTGACCTCTGCCTTTGTTTTCAGTGTTTAGTGATGTGGTAAAAGATTAAAAATTGTGTCTCATCAAACATTTTTTTATTTTGTTGAAATGTTGGTAGAAACTGAACTGGTAATCATAGTCATAAAGCAGTCATTAGGAATTATAAACTGTAGTTGTGTGTATGACCACCACTATAGCAGGAGGTGCCAGACAGCGCCCCCACTGGCCCATCTATCCCCAAGGTGCGTGCAGTATTTATTTTCTGGCAGCAGCTACTTTTGGCCCTCACTCTGAGCCTTGGCAGCCTGGGGTAATTTTTGGCTGAGCTCTGTTCTTTCTACTTAATGTATTAGAGCTAGCTCTGCAGCGAGCAAAGCACTGCAGCAAAATGCGACCCGAAGCATTGCTACATCAGGAGACAGAGGAGGAAGATAACCATTGACATATTGGTCACATTTTTCAGGTTTCTCCTTTTTAAATTATTCAATTAACTCAAGTTATTACTTAATATAACTTATTATTTTTTATTTCTACTCTGGAATTTCTGTTTCTTTGTCATATATACATACATGACACCTTTTTGGCTTATTGATCAAAGTGGACTAGTCCAGATGCACACACTTAGACCCAGCAGGTTTGTGTAGCTCAGGGGGTGTTTTAGTGCTGATGCCATTGAACTGTGCCAGAGTCCTGCGGTTTTGTGAGAGAACGCCTCCTCCTCCTCCTGCCTTTCTGTCACAATGTTCTACCTTGGGTACCCGTTGATCCATGTCATTAGTGCGTAGTAGGGAACACCAGGCATTACATTAGTTTGTGATTTGCCTGCTCTACCTCTGCTGGTCCTACCACCTCCTTCTTTGCCCAGTCTTTTTAAGCACAAACTGCCTTGCTTAGCAGATTTAAATTAGCCAGAACAATATGTCTTTTTTCCTCTAAAATGAGCTCCAGTGTTAGCTTGTTATTCTTCCAGCGTATGCCACCTGGTCATATTACAGCAAAAGGAAAAACAAGATCCAAGCACCACCTGACTGGCAATATTCATGACTTATGTAGATGCGTTGTGATTGATAGGTTTTAATATGTTGATTTATAATGAAGAGACATCAACGCTCTTTGCTTTTTATATTGAGTCTCATTGATCCCCCTCGCACCAACACCACCACCCCCCCTCACTGGTTCAGTGCTGCCAAGCTTTGCTTGCGCATACGTCTGGTGAAGGCCGGACAGCAATTACTATCAAAGTGCTCTGGAAGGTTTTTGCAAGGCTGAGGCTGGTAAACTGTAGTAGGCTGCTCTGTCCATCTGTGAAGTGGGAGTAGAGAGAAAGGGTCAAGTTTTGAGTTTAAACAGGTACAATGAAGTGACACAAGAGGGATGACAACACGATGAGAACTAATGCTCTGCACCACTTTCTGCTGTCTGAAACAGCACACAGCTACAAGACTATACATCAGCAGAGGCTTCAGTGTTGCTTTTTGCTTTTATCTCTCACTACCTTGCATACACATATTGAGACAGCTGGTCCAGTTGGACTCTTACTGACTTGGCAGAAGTCACACTTAAAATGTGCATGCCTGTGTGTTTGTTCAGAGGGATCCCAGCCAACATACTGTTGTATTCTCCTCCTGGGGAGTAAACAGTATATAATCCCTCAGCCCAGCTATTTGTAGCGAAGTCACCTTTACAAGGGACACAGTGTGTGTGTGTGTGTGTGTGTATGTGTGTGTATGTCTTTCTTTTCTGCAGTGTAAGAGAGGACATCCCGATGACTGCGTCACCGCTACTGGAGAGAAAATGTGATGTAATCATGAAATTTGAGCTTCAGTTTGAACGATCTTTCGGCTGCGGTTGCTTTTTTAAGGGGATATACGTAAAATGTTTTGTTTAAGGAATTCAACAAATCACTACAGTTATCAAAAGAACGTTTGGATGTTATGTCAAAGATGACCATGTATCATATTGCAGAGGTTTCCACTGAAGCATGTTAACCAGCTTACTGACACATCCACTCTCTGATATCACTGTGTACATGAAGAGGTGATAGTGAGTCATTGTAGAGTCCAGTCTGCCTTCAGGTCAGTGCTAAGGTGGTTTTCATTCCGAAGTCTTGTCCCTGGGGTGCTGTAACCCCCAGTCATCCAGAGGTGGGCACTGATTAATGCCTGGCCATCCTCTCACTCCCGTCCTTAAAGTCATACCTTCCTGGTCTAAATGAACCAGCTGTGTGTTTGTCTTCCCCTAAGTCAGAGTCCCAGTTAGAGCCACAGTAAAGCTGGCCTCTGTCTTTCTTGGAAGATGTCTTCGGTCCTTGCGTGGCTGTGTTCATCAGGAGGCTGCCGGGTCCTCCTGCCCACGGCCTGAAAACCTCCCTCTCTCATCAGCCCAAAGTTCTCATGCTAGCAGTGTAAACACCAACACTCCCTCAGTGTTCCAAGCTACTGGTTTGGGCAGCCACCTACTGTTTTGGTAAAATATCGGAATAAAGTCAACCTCATCAGGCATTTTACAAATTAAAAAGGTAAGGCTTTAGCTTCATATTTATCACACAGATATGAGAGTGGTATCAATCTTCTCATTTAACAAAACAAAATATCAAATGTGTTTGATATTTAGGATTCAAGATCAGGGAGGCTCTGAATCCTTTCGGGGAGGCTCCAACTCCTTTGGGAGCAGTAAAATAAGCGTACTGACAGCGCACACTTGAGGCTCATTGGACAAATTATTAGTTGCGACCACGCCCCCGTGATGGTTGAGGGGTACAAATCAGGCCCAGAGTCTGGCTTCAAATTGTCTTGTATGTAGAGGGCCCAAGTCATATTCTTTGTAGACCCACTTATCAATTAAAATCCATGCGGCATATCATAAATGTGCTGTGCTTAAAAAATGCCACCATTTCAACACAGGCAACAGTTCATTTTTCAGTACAAATGGCAATACAAGTTAAATTTTATAAAGTTAATCTGTAAGAGACAGGGTTTGTAAGCTCCTGTATCTAATTTAAATGGTGCCATTTACCCCCTTTTTTTCTTACACTTATAATAGGTTTCCTCACCCACCAGCTAGAGAATTACGCTTACAGTTAGTGTAACACTTCTATCATTTCAATAGTTTTGTTAGTAGCCTATTATGCTCCTTCCTTTCTCTCCCTCTCTCCACTGACACAAATGATAGTTTGGGATCAGTGTGATTAGTTTGGCCACAGATCTCGAGCCTGGTCAGCTAAGTGACTCTCATTAGAAACTTTTGATCCTCTGTCCCTAGCCAGCAGTTTTTTCATGCTTCATTCTCTTCTTCTGGCGTCATCCCCTTTATGGGCTCTCTTCCTTTGTTTTCTCTATCATCCCTCTCTTTCCTTACATCTCCCTCGCTGACCTTTACTCTTTTTTTTTTTTTTTTTGCTGCTTGTCTTCATCCCTCCCCCTTCTATCCCTCCACTGCTGACTCCAAGTAGACTATTGACATTATTAGCCAAGTACTTAGGCAGTAAGTATTTGAGTCACCGGAAGATGTTTTAGTGTTATTTCTCTGATATGCTAACACCAGCAACCCTGTGTAACACTTAAAGGCTTTTAACAAGCTAGTAGTTTTGGGTCATGTGTTTGCTTTTATTTGTAGTCTTTGCTAATTGCTGAGTCGTTTCACATTATGGCCCAGTCAGCCTTTATCTCCCTCTCCTAGACATATGTGTGTCCCGGAGATATGATGTGTCAAAGCATCTTAAATGGAAGGCGCTTAGTGCGCTTAGTAGCTGGCTTGGTAGCAGTGCAGCTGACAGCGTTGGCCAACAGTATGGAAGCTGCAGCTGCAGTTCATTCAGGTAAAATGCTCACTCCACACAATAGTATAATAATTTCCTAGGTCACATAATTGGCATAATAAATAATTTGATTCAGGGTGTTGTGATTGCCACAGGGCAATCTGCAATAGCTGAACATGAAGCCCATCACACCAAGCATTTCTAGAGTCTGGTATCATAGCCTATTCTCCCAAGGTGGGTTTAGGGGGCCAGGATTTGTTCCATTGTGTGTGACAACATACAGTGGTGTTTCCATTCATAGGCACCACAGTTGGCATGATGCTGTCAGAAAAGCACATCTCTCTGGGCCTACATCTTGCTGTGTTTGCTTGAACTCTTTTTCTTAAGTCCAGCTCAGAGTTTTCTCTCAAAGCCAAATTTTAGAGAATGAACTGCTTTGCCTCCATCCAGTCTAACAGGGGTTAGTTTAAATTTGTCATGGTCCTCTTCATCTGTTATAAACACAGTGAGGAACGGTGGCAGTCGAACTACAACAGCCACTCTGGCAGGACAGCCATATTGCATACAGTCTCTGCTGCTCCCTTACTGAAACTGCAATCATTGATTTTGATTCCACAAAATCAGCACAAATCACTTATCTCAGGCATATATTTCCTGATAACTTTTTAATCAATTGTCCATTTACTCATCCAGCAGACCCAGAGCAACATTAACCTTCAAAGTGAGTTATGTTTCTGTCCTTTTTCTGCTCCTAATGAATGTAAATTCAAACAACTTTTTGAAATTTGAGCGGTTTTTGATGCCACGGAACTTTGTTGAAAATAGCTGCCTAGTGAAGCAAAGGCAGAAGGCAAAATATGATTCAAAAGACAACAGAGCAAACTGCAGAGTTGGGTAATTTTGTCGTGGTTTGTTACTACTAAAAACCTCTCTTTTGATTTCACATACAGCATAAAAAAAGAAAAGAATGAAAGAAGAACTGAGAAGGGAACAAAAACAAGGACTGAATAATAAGTGATCTAACAATACCAAGACAGGCAGACAGAAAGGAAAGAACACAAATAAAGGAGAAAAGTATAAAAGGAAAGACAAAAATAGAGGAGAAAATAGCAGAGACAGTAGGGAGAATAGTTATTCACTGATGAAGAAGATAAAAAGAGAAGGCTAAAGAAAGAGTGGAGATTATCCAGGGGAAGAGGTAGCAAGAAAAGATTTAGGTCATTCTATATGACTGGTAGAAGCAAGAAATGTGTTTGAGAGGACTAAGCGGAGGCGTACAAAGAACAGCATAGACAAAAAGAGTAAAATTAGTTTACAGGTAAATAACAAGTGGAATGTAAAGAATGCTTTTTGTATTGTTACCTTTTATACAGCTTTAAATCTTTTATGTTCTTGTTCACTAAGATTCAATTAGCAGTAATTGTATCTTGGAGTAATAATAAAAGATTAAACCATGAAATAATTTTGAGTTAGAATTTAGTGTAGAAGACATTTTTGAATATGCATCCGGGGGACTTTAAACAGCAGCTAAGAGCTAGTAGGGATAATATAACTGGTATCTTTGCATCTTTGCAAGTTTTTCATCTGGGAACATGGTAACTTTGACTGAATTTAAGTACTAAAAATAACTGCAAAATTGATGCAGCTATGCAGCTAAAACGGATTTTAGTTTTATTATATGTTTCAGCATTCTTTTGTAGCATGCTATGTAAAAATTTAACCCAAAAGAAGTAGCTTTAAAATAATATTGATGGTATACCCATTTTTAATGGATTGAATGGTGTATCTGTCTTAGTAACTCTGTGACCTGATCTCTAGTTGATGCACTAAGTTACCTAGGTTAGGTTGGGTTAGGATAAGTTAAGTTAGGTTTACAGTACTCTGTCTCACACACCAACAACTATCATGAATTCTGTAGAAATTGAACCATAGTTTATGAAAAAAATATTCTGACTGCTCTGTCCAATGTTGTCAAGTCTGTGACAAATCAACCAAATGGAAACCAGCCCAAAACTAGCACAATACCGATACTTAAACAATGCCACTGCAATGTGCTGCTTTTAAAGTCCAATTTCAATGCCACTACAAAGTAACAGCATAAATGTTAGACGCCATCATTAAAAGCATGTTTTCCTAAAACACTTCACTTGTCCCAAAATTACCTTGTGTCATTTGATACAGTGTGTTATTAAGAATAAAATAAATCTGAAAATGTTAACATCAATTCAGTGGGGCCCAAACTGAGAAGCTACTTTGTCTTCTCTTTTTCCTCTGATTCTCTTTTCCCATGGGCTAAATAGCAAGGATGTACTTTTTACACTTCATATGTTTCTACTGTGGTTATTGAGGTGGCACTTTACAATAAGGATACAAACTGTATACTTATGTAAATTTTACTATTACTTCATGTGATTAGTTTACATTTAATAGATCATTAATTACTGAACATTAACCACTAACAGCAACTTCATATTTTATTTACATGTAATCAAATTAGCTTGATCCAATGTTCATGTACATACATGTGATGTGGAAATTTATTTTCCAAATTATTCATGCAATTGTATGCAGATTATATCCACCTAAAGACTTCAACATGCAGTAAGACCTCAAAAGAAGCCCAATTCTGCAGGAAAAACAACATAACTACACCGACACTAGATCTCCCTCAATCTCAGTGATTTAGCGAGTATCTTGAAGTAACCTTAATAGCTACTAACTACAGCTGCTAGTCAGCTCTGTCTGTGAAACTGGCTGACTGTTTGGAGCACCAAGGGCTGATTTGTGTGTTTAACAAAGCTTTCGCTGAAGCTTCGAACCACAGTGAGCAGGATGAGGCCAGGCCAACCTGGAACACAAGAAGCTGAGCAGCCCCTGGCCATCATGACACAAGATAGAGGAACAGAGAACAATATGGTAGAGGGAATTGAGAGAGGAGACTGTGGATGAGAAAAGTGTGAGTGATTGAGCAACAGATAAGGGAAAATTTGGACCTTACCTTTAGTTGTTGGGGAGAGCTTTAAAAAATAAAAGGCTGTAAGACAGACACTGCAGTGGACTTCTTCCTGTTGACCTGTGAATATTAAATCGCTTACTGACCATTGTCTTGTTTGGCTGTGTTTGCAAAGTTTTTGATTTACTTGTTTTTTAACATAAGCCAAGTCAAGTCATCTCTACGGAGTTTCAGCCAGTGTATTTTATACCCAGGATTTAGCAGCACATTGTCTCTTGTTCAGGTTACGTTAGCTTAGCATGCTGCTGTTTTAAGTTGTGAACAACACTTGTGGAAACACTGACTGCCATTTTAGGTATAACTTTAGGTATAACTTATAAGGTATAAGTTCTCTGAGGTAAGTCTGGAGGTGTGATCACACCATACAACTTACAATATCGTTACAGAAACCTGAGATGTGCATTTATTGACAGTGGTGTGGCAGTAACAAATCCTACAGAAATATAATTAAAGACAGAGTGCCCTTAAAAGAAGGAGCTTGCCAAGGCAAGTTATAATATTAAATGAGGGGATGTTTATGCTGTGCGTCCATTTGTATCTACTTGTAATAACTTTCACCCCAAAAATTCTCAAGAATGTGTGTGTGTGTGGGTGTGCGTGTGTGCGTGGGGGTGGTGTGTGTGGATGAGTGTGTGTATCCAGGGCAGCTCTAGATAGCTGCATTAAATTAGACCATGATAATAAGCTTTGGGACTTGGTTTGCTCCCTAAAGATTAAGGGAAGACTTCATCTGTCTGTCTTCATCATTGACCTGACACACACACACACTTACAGACACACACAAACACACACATACATTCAACCACATGTAGCTGTTTATTTAGGCATATACATATATGAGTAAATATGCAAGGATGCACTTAAACGCTAGGGATGCACTGATACCACTTTTTTTCAAACCGATACGATGCCGATACTTGGATCTGAGTACTCACCGATACCGATACTGAGTACTTACGCCATTACACATAAAGATACTTAGATTTTTTTTTTTTTTCCACAGATATTGTCTGTTATTTGCACAACATTCCTCAGTATGTTTTCCTTGTGCACGGGTGACAAGTCACAAGTTTCACTGCAGTACAAACACAAATTTGACAAAATTGTCATATACTGATATTCAACATTAGTGCCTCTATAAACATGGCACTGCCACACATACTGTAAGCTTAAAATCATAGTTGATCCACTTTGCAGTCAGGCTGATGAGAGACATTGGGTTGACGCTGCTGCTCCAAATGTCCGTGGGGGCGCTTAAAGTTTTAACATCATGCAACAGGTTGAGAATATGTTTTTTCATTAAGTCATGCAGCTTCAGTCGCACCGTGTCTGTGATATGGGTACAGCTAGGAATCTCATACCTCGGCTCCAGTATGCAGAGAAGACGCCAGAATCCCAAATTATCGACCAAAGACAGTGGCTGGTCATCCAGGGCAATATACTCTGCAAGAGAATCTGTGATTTTGACCACAGGTGGGTTGTCTCTGGACATTTTCTCCCACTTAACTAGCTTCTGCTGAAAAGTTGGCTGTCTCTTGTCGGTGTCGCGAGTGAACTCCTTATATTCTGCGTAATCCTGGGATTTCAAATGTTTAATTAAGTTGCTTATGTTGTAAGCAGTAGATTTTGTCCCTCCTCTCGAGAGGAGGATGGACATAATTTGCATTCTGCTTTATTTTTGTTGCTTTCATTCCACTGAAAATAGTTCCACACTGCTGACATGACTCCTCGCTGCCCACCTTGCAGTCAAGTGCAGTAAACCGCACGTTGCCGTAAAGTGGTATCGGTGTCGTGGTATTGGTGGCAATTTTATGAGTACAAGCACAAGTACTCATGCCCGGTATCAGACCGATACCCAATACCGGTATCGGTGCATCCCTATTAAACACATAAGTACAAAGCACTATTTAAGCACTAAAATGTAAGCAGACATACAGACACAGCAAAAAGCTTTACATTACAACCAGTACCAACAACAGCTTTATGAGATGTACACAAGCACTTGTGTAATGTGAGCAGACGGGCACAAGGCGGTTTTGACATGTGTTGACTACATTTAAACCTGTTGCAGCAGTGCACTCTAAAGGTGTGTTCAGAATGTGATGAACACTGCAAGATTACATATGATGTCAATGTAAAGACGTGACAATGTGCAATGAGGCGTCTGTCGCATCCATTGCCCCATCACTTGAAGTTGAAAACATTGAA
Organism: Acanthurus tractus; assembly: GCA_029783725.1. Classification (NCBI taxonomy): domain Eukaryota; kingdom Metazoa; phylum Chordata; class Actinopteri; order Acanthuriformes; family Acanthuridae; genus Acanthurus; species Acanthurus tractus. The sequence continues at coordinate 14,500,140 of JAQNCA010000011.1, forward strand.
CTTTTCAGGTGACATCGCATGAATGGCTGTGCCACAATGTCCGTTTATTGCAATGACGTCATTAACAAATGAGGGTTCATATGCTGTAGTAATCTGATCAGTTCAGCCATCAAGTGACTTTCTTAAGTTATACAATGAGTAGGCTACTTGTTAATTTTGACTGAGCAATGGCGCTCTGTAGCTGAGTTGGAGCACCTGTAGTTGGTGTCCTGATGGAATCCTGGCACCAACCATAACTAAATGGTCATCAAGCTGGGCCCCGGTCAACCTGAAATAAGCCATCATTTAGGCAAAGTTTCTGAAGGAGGTGGAGAAATTCACCCAACTGTATGTGCTGTGGAGGCAGTCATACACCCAGACTCAAAGGCATTATCTCAGCCATGGTTGATGAAAGAAAGAATAGTGATTTATAAATTGGGCAGGCTTGCAACATTGCTTCTGACATGCAGATGAAGCGATTTGAGAGATGAACCAAATATGATCCAAATTTCATAACACAACCCACAACTGTTATTTCTTGTGCTTACACTTTTGCATGTAAAGTCCATGTTAAAGTTGCGGTTAAATGCAAGTTCTCGTCAGGTGAATGATGTGCAAATCCTTCACATGGAGCAAGTTACTTGCGCGTATGATGCAAATTCAGGATGCATACACGGCGCTACTATCTTCATTCCCTTGTTAGTGCAAGCTGAAAAATCTCTACCCACATGAAATTGACATGCAAATCATGGAAGTTGATCACGTTAATTAGGCAAGCATTCGCCAGAATCTTTTGTTGTTAAGGTTTTCATTTACTGAGTGTGTAGTCCTCTACGCAGGATAAGTAGAACAAATTCAGATCATCTTTAATTCGCACAAGTGAAGCCAGTAAACCAAATTTCCTGGTGTTCAGATCTACCATTATAATAACAGCTGTGCTTTACTTTGAATTACAAAATGGCCAATTTATATGGCCAGTCAGCCTTTAGATTCACAGAATTAGAGGGATCTGATGACCATCATTGATGACCATCAATTAACAGGTCATTTTTCAAAGGTTAAAAACAAACTTTATTTGCAAACCAGCAGATTGTCCCTGAACCCTTTTTTTCTAGCACCAGTTGTTCTTTAACCCGTAAGATAACACTTTAAAATGTATTTGCAACTAAATCCAAAAATTATATAAAAAATAATCCTTGTCTCTTCACTTCTGATGATCCTTTTTAAGGCTGGAAGAGGGTTAATTCCAGGTTATGGTACACATGGTAGTCATCAATCCCAGTTACAGTTTTTTCAGCTAACACTCATTGGTCGAAACTGAAGTCACATGTTCAAAACTCTTAACACAGCCTGCATTTCCATCATGCATCTCAGCTAAACAGTTGATCTCATCTCCAAAACTGTTTCTCACCAATAAAACACTTCATACACGTCTCAAACAAGCTCATTCAACCACAACACTAGCAAATAGTCTCTGAAGAACTTGGATTTTCTTTGTGCCTTTGCATAGGTACTTTGGAACCTTACAAAAATAAAAAGTTTACTGTAATAAAAAAAAAAAGCAAAATATCAGAATTCAGGGAGCAGAATAGAAATCAAGAGTACCACACAAGTACCACACTATTTACAAATCCTGCTTTGAAGCACAGGCCTTTAACCAGAACTTTCTCAAGGTTCTCTCTCAGCTACCTAAAACAGACTTTGAATGTGATAAAAGGCCAAACAAAGGCAAAAAGGTATGTTTTGAAAAATACAAGAGCTTTGTACTGTTTTTTTGAAACAGTGTGCAGATCTTTTCCATTTGTTCCTTGCAGTAATTTTTATTTTCTTTTTTACCTGATTAGTTTTGCCTGGATGTGCACACACTTGGTCCCTCTTCCATTGTTTCTGTCTTCTTATTTTGTCTTTAAATACACTGTCTTTTTTCTCTCCTTTTCTCTTTTACAAAAATGCACACACACACTGATTTCCTCTGTACCTAATTGCTTTTACACTCCCCATCCATCATCCTCCCTCCCTACCCTATCCCTCCCTCTGTCTCTCTGACTGTGCGGTTGTCAATGGGATTGCAGCAGTCCGGACATTCACACTGAATTAACAGCATTCCTCTGCTCTTCTTAGTGTGTTACTGGCTCCCCCTATCTGAAGCTTGTGGACATAACCACTGTTATCACATACTGCAGTGGCCCAAAACCCCTCCTCCTCCTCCGCTGGCAATCTCATAACCACCAAAATACTAATGACATACACTTAAACTGGCTTGAAAAAAAAAGGTAGTTTACTGGTGTGAGAATTTTCTGTCGTGCTGCTAAGAGTAAAAGGAGATGATGTATGCCTGATTTGGAAAATCTGACAGTTCTCTTACCCTGCCTCTGTTTCTCTCTCTTTTCTCTGTAGTATGTGGCATTTGGATCACTCTTCTTCATCCTCCTCTCCATCTCCACTTTCTGCCTGGAGACTCACGAAGCCTTCAACACAATCTACAACAAAACGGAACTTGTCACCGTTGGCAACCAAACACGTGAGGAGGTACAGTGAAGTGAATTGTGAATTAAGTATTAGATATGGTAATGGATAAAGGGATACTCTAGCAATCCAATACTTTATTTAATAGATTTATTAAAAACCAATAAAAAAAAAAACAAAGCAGCATAGGCCTCATTTGAAGAAGATACAGGAGACACTTTGATCCAAATATACTGTAAATTACACATATTTTTTAGATGTATACCTCTAACAAACTTAAATCAACAATATTCTCACAAATAGAGCTCAGGGGCAAACAGGCATTTTTGTGTATGCATTTTCTAGCAAATATGCAATTCTGATTGTTTTTTGTTTGTTCTTTTTTGCCTTGGTGAGGGCTTGTCATATTTATTATTCAATCAATAAAAAACATTATTTAAATCAAATTCTATTTCAAAGACTGTCATGGTAAGCAGTAAACTAGCTGCATAATCGTTTGAGCAGTCGCATAGCCAGAAGAGATGCATAAACGTCTTTTTTGTTTCTTGTATCTGAATATATTTTTCCCCTAAATCTTAAATAGAGTTGTGAAAATATCTATAGTGTAAAAGTTTATTACCCTATAGTTAAAGAGGAATTGCTCAAGAAATATCAACTTTTAATAAAAAAGTCAGACTATAAAGCACAAATGCACAACAATCAGATGCTTGGACGAAATGTGTGGAACACGGTATTACGCCTTTTGGGCAAATACCTTGTAATGAATTTATATGTGAATAAAAAAAGGCTTGATTTAAAAAAAACACTAATCTATTTTTTTTCTTTTCACCTTACAGACAGTGTATGAGGTAGTCACAGATGGCTGGCTGACATACGTGGAGGGTGTTTGTGTCATTTGGTTTACCATTGAGGTGATGCTGCGTGTCATCTTCTGCCCTGACAAGGCAGAGTTCTTTCGCAGCGCCCTTAACATCATAGACTTTGTGGCCATCGTGCCCTTTTACCTGGAGGTGGCGTTGAGTGGCCTCTCCTCTAAAACAGCCAAAGATGTGCTGAGCTTCCTTCGTGTGGTGCGCTTTGTTCGTATCCTACGTATATTTAAGCTGACACGTCACTTTGTCGGTTTACGGGTCCTGGGCCACACTCTGCGGGCGAGCACCAACGAGTTCTTGCTGCTCATCATCTTCCTGGCGCTGGGCGTCCTCATCTTTGCTACCATGATCTACTACGCAGAACGTATTGGTGCAGACCCAGACGATCCGACAGCTGCGGCTCATACTAACTTTAAAAACATCCCCATCGGCTTCTGGTGGGCTGTGGTGACCATGACTACGCTGGGCTACGGGGATATGTACCCTGAGACATGGTCGGGAATGTTGGTGGGAGCCCTCTGCGCTTTGGCCGGTGTGCTGACCATTGCCATGCCTGTGCCCGTCATTGTCAACAACTTTGGCATGTACTACTCCCTAGCCATGGCCAAACAGAAGCTCCCTAAGAAGAGAAACAAGCACATCCCCCGAGCACCACAGCCAGGCAGCCCTAACTACTGCAAGCCAGATGCCTTGGCCATGGCGACAGCCTCACCACACAGGCTGATGGGCAATGTGCTAGGACCAGGCATGGTGGGATCTGGCAGTATGATGGGCACAGGAGACTGCCCACTGGCACAGGAGGAGATCATCGAGATCAACAGGGCAGGTGAGTGATTTAACTAAGTAGAGTTCCTGTATGTATGTTAGAGCTGATGGTGTTAAGGTCCACGTGTGACTGGGGGGGGGGAGGAACCATGTAGATTTATTAAAAATCAAATGAGACCTTGAAGCAATCACATCGTTTTACACAGTAAAGTTTTGTATATAATCAGTCTATTTTAACAGGATCATTGACAACAGTGAATCTGCTCATGGTGGAAAAACTAATTTGTTGCAGTATTTTACTTTGAGTACAACTGTGATCCCCTCAGAGGTCTTTCTCTTTCCATAGTTCAAAACTTGTTCTGCAGATGCCTCATGATTTGTTAATCTGCCACTCATTTACATGCCTCATTGCAGGCACACTCATGCATTATGTTTTTCGGGGGTCTGTCCTGCAGCCCTACGGACATCCATCCCCCATTTTTGTGAGCATGATATCTCTGGAATGCCTGGAGAGATATTTCATTACATCTGCTTTTACTTCCACTTAGATTCAAGGATCAACTGGTTAGACTTAAATGGTAAAAGATCAAGGTCACATGACATCCTCATTATATAAATCAGGCTGATGGAAGAATACATTTGCAAGGCAGTAATTCTAGTATAGCTTAATTAATTGTTTTTTAGTGTATAATTGTGAAAAAATATTTGATAGTAAGAACCTGAGGTGACATTTATTAATTACTTCTTTCGCCTTGCCAAATGTTTCAAGCCAAAATGATTCAATTAATGATACAGAATATGAAAGGAACTACACTAAACATTTGAAAGTGAAAACAGGAATGGCTTTAAATTTTATGTATAATCTTAAAGGTTTTTTTGGACACGTTTTGACTTGGTTGAGAAAGGTTTGGTTTTGTGCCAGATGTGTTTCATGTCTTTGTTTTTACTTTTGGATTTATTGAATTCCAAATTCTAAACATGTGACTGTGACAAAATGATCATATAAGACCAAGTTTCTCACTTCTCATCAGCCTAATGACTAGAGGTCAGACTTCAAGCACTGAACTGATGTGTGTGTCTAACAGATTTTGAAGCTGTAAATAACTTGCTGATGCCCTTGTTCTTCCTCGAGTCGAGTGGAGTACACTAAAATAGATTTTAATTTACGATGGAATGAGAAAGCTAAAAAAAAAGCTTATTACTTTCTCTCAAATCCATCTCTACAGCAGATACTGTACTGCCAAGGCTGACATTTTCAGATAATCCAGGGCTGGGTCTCTATAATTGTACAGTATTTTCTGCTTTTGCCGACATTAATCTGGGCCATCTTTCTGCTCTGCTGTGCTTTTCTAATGGACATGAACATCATCTGCAGTAAAACATAAATATGTGTGTGTGTGTGTGTGAATGGTGCCTTGCTGCTGGTGGTAAAGTTGAAGTACATTACTTTGCAGGATTTAAGGGTTATGACTGAGAGTCTTAAAATTGGCTTGTTTGGTTTATGTACATGTCAGTTTTCTGTATCTGACAGCAAACTGACATGTAATCAGTGTATGTGTGTGAATATATATATATATATATATATAATTTATATGTGTGTGTGTTTGAAGTGCACCATATATTTTCTTTCTCTGTGTCTTGCTCTCACTGCTTTGTTAAGTCTCTCATTCAGTGACGATAAATGCTGTGTGTGAGTTCATAATGTGTGTGTTCATCTGCAGCCTGCTCTGCTGCTCTGCTGCAATGTGTGGGTCATGTGATCAGGATAGTTCTCACATGACACTAACGTTTTTCACACTCTCCCTCCCTCCTCTCTCCCCTTTCCTACTATCTCTTTCATATCTCAATCCTCTCTTTCCCATTTTTAATTTTATTTTTATCTTCAAAAATCGTTCTACTTTTCCCATCTCCAATATTTCTGCTTCTGTGTTTCATCTCCAAATTTCTTTTCTCGTACCTCCCCTAATTGCTCCTCACTACCTGTGGTCTGATCTCCTTTTCCATTTTTATTACTTTCATGCTCTTGCTGTTTCTGTTTTACTCAATGTTTTCCTCCATACTCTTCTCATATCTCATGACTGTTAATCTTTTGTCCTTTTCCTGCCCTTCTCCTCTCTTTATCTCCTCTCCTGTTTTCTCTTCACTTCTCTCATCCATTTTCAACTGTCCCCCTTTCTTTTGCTCTCCCCCTGCTCCCTTCTGTTTCTTTCTCTTCTTTTCTTGCTCATTCTCTCTTCCCATCTCCTCCCTGTTTCCTCTCCTTGCCTTCCCCCTCTGCTTTTATACTCTCACCCACAAATTTTTCTTCCTCTCTTGGTGCACTTTCTCCATTTCCCTTTTTCCTCTCCGACACTTTATCTGCGCTGTCCTCAACCTTGATATATTCTTTTAATTTCCACTCTATTTTTTCCACTGCTACCCCACATGTCTCCTCCCCTGAATCCCCCGTCTTCCTTCACATTTCCCAGAGTCAAAGCTGAACGGTGATGCGGCAGCCAATGCGGCGGCCCTGGCCAATGAGGACTGCCCCACTATCGATCAGGTCCTTGGGGACGAGCGTAGCCCAGCCACAGGGGGCCTTGGCTCCACCACTAGTCGTGAACGCTACCCACATGACCGGGCCTGCTTCCTTCTGAGTGCAGGGGAGTTTCAGCGCACAACAGATGGGAACGTTCGGAAAGGTAGGAGGGCGGAGGGATGAAGGTGGAGGATTGAGGGGAGAGGAAGAGGAGGAGCAGGGGGAGGGCAGTACTCTATGCATGGTCCTGATTATAATGTGCTGACAGTGTGTGTAGTGTGCAACACATGAACATACAATAGTTACATGAGAAACACATGTTTCAAAAACACATATATCCAGTTACACACATAAATACAGGGGGTTGAAAAACTAATATGACATCTTACATCTTACCATATCAAGCATTGCAGCAATGACCACAGGTTTGTGTGGCAGCATGGGAGTGTTGGGTCATTAGAAAATGCAAAACAAGACTTAATACTCCCCAGGGTATGGTTGTTCAGCTCTGTCCAGTCTGATTGGTGGATCACCTGATTGGCCACTGCAGCGTGACGTCAGGTTGTGTTTCTCCAACAGTTGATACTATTTTAACTTTCTGCCAGAGTGCCGCTGCTGTATAAGTCCTTAACAGGCTAGCCACATTGAAAAATAAATGGGTAAAAGTTGCATTTTTGCTGTAACACCTAATTTGGTCCCAGTGAATAAAACGAAGCTTCAACAAAACCCCACAAACACAACATTACATTTCCCCCTCACCCTTTACCTAAGCATCAACATGAGGCTCACATCCTTCAGCCTGTTTAACATTAACAGCTCTCTCTTGCAGTACCTATAATATCAATGTTCAATTGATGGCACTGATATTTCATGCAATGACTCCTCTCATTCACACCTTCGAACTGCAGATGAAGTGCGAGAAGTCTCTTCCATCCATTTATCCTGCATCTGTACTGCAGAGGTACTGCAGAGGCTGCTGCAGCACTGCAATATGTACTAAAGTTAAAGTGACTTGATTTACTCTAATGTAACAAAAACATTTATGATAGTTTTTTTTTGTGAATTGTGCTCAAATAATGCAATATTTACACTCTGCAGCTGAGTCCTCATTGTGGGGAGTCAGCAGTCACTCAGCAACACTACATGCAGGATAACACTGTTCTTTTTGTGTGTGCTGTATTAGTGTTGATTGCAGCTAATACAGTTATCTGTGTGAAAATATGTCCATACAGTTTCATTTCAAAAGAGTCCCCAAATGGAATAAGAGTGATGCCTGTATTTTTCTATATGAGACTATAGTAAGGATATTGTGATATGAGGCCAGATATGGTCTTAAATTCTGGATGTCATGATATTTTTATATGGTTTATGTCTTATCCTGGATTTAAGAGCTGCATTATAGTAAAGATAAATACATTTCTGGACTCACCAGAATGTTCTAGCTGTTCATATATTTGCCTTTATTCACTATGTTGTTACATCCATGTTGTTGATGGTCATTTACCAATGATCTTGTGATTTTTATATTTTAGTAAAGCATACATATCTCTGTTATACTGTTGCAGTATGGATATATAGGTATTAGATCAAAAACAGTGTGATTTTTTATTCTATTCATATCAACCAGCCCTACAGACAGGTTTTGTAATACAGACAACATCAGTGTTATTCTATGTCTACTCGTCAACAAATCCCATGAAAGAATAATTGATCAGCATTCTTTTTTTGGTCATGACTTAAATTGCATGTGTTTACCTGATAAAGATTTCTAGTTAACTTGAAAATTATGCATTTTTCCTTAATGACATTATATGTTGTGATGTGCCACAGCCACTCAGCCTCACTAAGGTCAGGGTGGATATAGTTTAACAAAGAAAAAGAAATAAAAGAGCATGTGAGATACCAGCACACTGCAGTCTTAATCCTTTTGTGAACTTGAAATCCATCCTATTTCACACACTTTGATTTTGCTCCTACACATACATTAATTGTCATGCTGCTAGCACTGCTGTGTGCAGACAAAATTTTGTTTAAGGTCCATTTGAATAGCAATCAATGGATTTTCTCTTTCTTCTGATAATTTCTACCTGTATTCATGTATGGTCCATTGAGTGGTTAGTTTTTCTTTATTTTTTGCTCTTATCTTCCTTTTTTGTTTTAACACCTCTGCAACCCTGCATGGGTCAATAAAGTCCTTTTTTCAACTTATTTTTTGTAAATGGACAAAAAAGCATATAAACACCTAATGGTTATCCTCAGATGGTCAACCACAGGTCAAAACACATTGGTAAAGAATGAAACTAAACAAAGAAACTAGGAAATGACATTCATGTATATAGGGGTTTCATTTTCTTATATCTTGTCCAGTGATCATTTAGTCCATCACCTTGGTTAAGATTGAAATGTCACAATGACTTTAAAACGGAATGTTATGAAATTTGGTTTACACATTCATGCTCCCCAATACCTTCCTTCTGGCGCCATCATAAGATCAAAATTTGTTTTTTCTTATTCTTTGAGTTTTGACCATATACGATTAATGATATCCGCAGTCTCACTTATGGACAATTTGAAGCTCTATGGCAATGAGAGAGAGCAAAAATATAAGGCTTTTATGCACACACAGTTATCTTTGTAGATACATTTGGTGTTGGTTTGGGTCTTTTCATGGGAATTGTTGATAATAAAGATATTAAATGTCTCCAACCGCTTTGTAATATTTCATTCTTACTGGATCAGTTGTAGAACATTTCAAAAACACAAATATTAAATTCCATCTCTGGGTGTCTTGTTTTGAAATGAAACTCTCATGAGTAAATGTGCAGTGTTTGAATCTGATCTGTCAGAACAACAGATCAGATGAGCAGAAGTCATTTTGTTTTCAGTCATCAAATCAGGATTCTTCATTGTTCTGCTCTGTCTGTCTCCTCACTCCATCACAATATCCCACTGTAAAGTTTCTTTTTTACAGTTTTCCAATCTGTACTTAATTAACTCTTCATTCTTTCTTTCCTCCCCTTTCTCCCTACTCTCTATTGTTTTCATTTCATTCATTTCTCACATTTTCTTTACCTACTTTCTCCGTTGATTCTGCATTTGTTCCTCTCCTTGTTCTAATTACCCCTCTCACTGTCTGTTCTCCCTTTTCATCAATTTATTTTCCCTCCTCATTTTCTTCCAATCATCTTGCCCACTACCATCTTGACGTACTAAAACTAAAATATTTTTTTTTTGTTTTTAAATATAACCTCTGACCTTCACTTTTAACTCCCAATACACTCTCAACATGCTATTTCACCTGACTTACACAAAAACAAACATTCAAAAACACACACCTACACATAGACGGCTCAGAATCCAGCAGTGTAACATCCTCCCTGGGAGAGGAGTGGTTCAAGCTTGAGGGGCCTTTGCTACAGCAGAAGCTCAGTGTTAACTCAACCTCTTCCTGGATTAAATCATAGAGACACAGAGGTAAAACTTCCACACAGTATATAAAGCAGTAAAACATTTCTGCAGTCAATCTCACAATCTAAACTCACTGGGAATCTATTGAGCCAACAAACTGATCAGTTCACACCAAAGACTTAAAATAAGACTAATCTTGATCAAAGAAAGTAGAGGCAACATATATACATATATTCTCTATATTCTATATTTAATATACATATTAAATATATATTATTATTATTAAGAAGGTTACATGTGAGTGTATAGTAATAACGATAATTAT
>JAQNCA010000011.1:14523476-14540751 GCA_029783725.1 Acanthurus tractus
ATATTATCTTTCTCTTCACTTATCTGTTTCTTTTTTGAGTGTTCTAACCTTTTGTTTGTGTCTTTCACCTTTGTCTTCCTATCTCTTTCTTCTTTGTTTTGTATCTATGTTATATTACATGCATACAGACATAGACATTATTTGGAATGTACTGTATGTATATAGTTTATAACCTAGAGTTAAAAAATGTGTTGCTAGTGTCACACTAAATTTCCATTTGTCTGTATTTGATGCAAATATTATTTCTATACAATCTTAAATCCACATATTGTTTGCAGTCATAAATCAAATTGGAGGTGTATGTGCCCATACGATGTTTAATCGGTAAAAAAGCTTTTGGAATTTTTCCAATTAGAATAAGAGTGAGTACATTTTATAAACATTTTGCTGAAAACTTGAAGACATGTATTTTTTGAAACAGTATTTGCCTCGATTGTTTATTTTTTTGTTGTTTTTGTCCCCCCCTAAGCCTTTACCTTTCTTTTTTCTCCTGCCCTCCTCTTTACCATCTCCATCCATTGACTTGCTGCACTGCACTTTCTTTCCCATACGACCACCATACTTTCATTTTTTTCAAATTTAACATGTGCCTTTTTTCTTTCTCATTAACCACAGGGCATAGATACATGTTCAATGAGACTTTTTGTGGTTTTTATCCACATGTCAGTCTTGTAATATACTGTATTTTTTTCAATAAAAAGACCAAACTAACAATTTAGCCTACTACACAAAGACAATGCCATTAGAGTTATTTCATAGCAGTGCTCACGCCAGAGAGAACATAACTGGATTTACTCTAAAGGAGTCGGCAAGGATGCTTATTCTCCACAAGTGCAAGTAAAGGAGGACAGTATGATCAATTAATTAGACAGCTGCTAAACAGACTGAACACACCCCATACAGCAACATAACATCTTTGGTTATTTTGCCCGCAAGTACTTGCTGCCCTCTTTTAATCCTGGTCTTTTATGGAAGTTTTTGAGTATGACCAAACTCAGTGTGGACCATTAAGTCGGCCTTTACTGTATGTACTAAATTTCACAGCAATCATCTCTTTTTTGAAACTTTAGCATCAACCAACATTGTCATTCCTGCAGACACACCAGTTAAAAAATAAAATTACATAGCATATTCTTTTTGAGCTGAAAGCATTCAACAAGAGACAATTGAAAAATCTACCTGCCGTATCCTTTACTTTTATCTTTTGTTACGTATAATTATTGGGTGTCTAGTAACTCATTTAGCACATGTTAATAAAATTGTGGTTTGGTCTGGTCCTTGACATTTAATAATGCTCGCCCTGGGCCGAGTTGGTATCTAAGACAAATCCAAACCTATTCTTGTGAGTAGTGCCCTTGTGTACGTGGCACTGTATTACTTTTTTGAGGGGTTTGGTTACTTTTAGTTTTTCCCTTTTGGTATACATTGTACAGTATTAACACAACATACTTATCAACTGATTTCTATTACTCATTTGATTTAAAATGTTGAATTTTTCAGTTAAAAGCCTTGGTTAGTACAATTGACTTAGCAGCTATTTTTGAGTATTTAAGATTAATTTTTATGCAAGAATAGACTTAAAAAGATAACAGACATTCTCAAGTCAATCGTAGTGTAAACAAACAACTAACTCACTACATCCCATTCGCTCTTTACTATGTTTTGTTCACCTCCACCTATTCCCACGATCCCTTGACTTTTCCCCTTTTCTTTCTTTCCTTTCCTTTTCTTTCCTTTCCTTTCCCTCACCCCTATGTCTCCCATCCCATTCTAACACTGGTGTATCCATCCCATCCTCAGGCTATCCTCCTCAGTCTCTCCCCCTGCGTTGTGTTACTAAAGTCTGACTGAGTGGAGGTATGTATAAGTCACAATCACAGAAATGCTGCTGCTGCACTGTGAGCGCTGGCTCAGCTTCTCGCTTTGGCTTTCAAGGGAATCACACAGAAATCAAGGTTTAAGTTTTTAAATCACAGAACTGATCTGTATTCAGAGATAATTTCATGGTTGACTTAAATGGTCTGTTTTGCATTTATATATGTACTGGTTTGTAAAGTTTTAGTTTGATCTTGCAACATAGTTCAGCTAGTTTACTCCAGCTAAGTAAGATAATAGCTTAGTTGCTTTTTTTCACTCAATAAGTAGATAACATTCCTTTTACTCACCTTTTTTGTGTTGGCTTTAATGTTTTGTTTTGTTTTTTCTACTTTATAAGACTTAAAGGGGCACTACAATATTCCTTATTTTACATAATGGTATTGGATCTTGTCAGTAATCTCTCATTTAAGTAGTATGCTCAGCCGGTGAAAACTGTTGTATATTGTCCTTTTTGGTTTAAAAAATAGCCATTGTTACAAATTAGTAGTGCGTGGTTTTGTGTGCAATTACTACATAAGAAGACCTTGTCATGGAGAGTGCATGTAGAGTCCTCCCTCAGCTTATCTAAACTGCTTTTGTACATCTATAAAGTTGATAAAAATTAAGAAACCCTTTTACTTCAATCAATGATTTACCTCAAAAACATTGCCAAAACTCAAATCCAGAGTCCAAGTACTTTTTCATACTCTCAGGCTATGCACGTTTAATTTTAAGTACCACACAGCACTGTATAGTTATTAGTATTAGTCTACAATTTTTGTGTTAAAATGTAGTCTGAGAGCAACTCAACAGTTAAAACTGGTACATATGGTAGCTCAAACTGTACAAACTATGAATCCAAATCAAAATGCCCCTTAAACAAAGAGCAAATCAGCATTTTACCACTTTAAGTGAGTTAAACATGTTATATGTCTAGTCATACCCCAATCAGAAATGTCTTTTTAAGTAAGGAATAAAACTTCAGTGAAGAGGTTAATAAAAAATACATTTATCTATTATATGTCCCCCTAACCCTTACCTAGGGTTGGGTACTGAAATTTGGTTCCAAGTAAGAACCAAATCAAAAAACGGCGGTATCTGGTACCCATAAAAAATATTTACTTTCAGTTCTGCTTATCGGTTCTTGGACGCACTTGTAACCTTTTTTACAATGGCCGTGTGTCTGCCAGGAGTCAGGACCTGTCTGTTACTGCGGAAGCGCATTGCGTTCACTGGATAAAAAAAAAAAATCCGACCCTTATCTCGTAATTATGAGATCTTTTCTCAGATGCTGCTCTGTCAGGATTTTATTTTTGTTTACTATTTTCTTAAAAGGTAAAGTAATATAGTTACTTTTGTTTAAATAAACAATTGACCTTCTATTTCTTTACTATTTTGGAATCGAAATAAGGAATCGTTAGGAACTGGAATTGACAAGCAGAACCAGAATTGGAATCAGATTCATAAAAATCCCAACAATACCCATCCCTACCCTTACCCCAAAAAGATATGTAGCCTCAGTAAAAGAAGCAGGGTCAATCATTTCTTTTGATATCTATCAGACTTATTATAATTTTACTTAAAATATGTTATTATAGATTTGCGAATGCATGATCTCAGTTTTACTGAAAATGAGACAGATGGAGCCCAAAAAAGGCTCTGCTAAGGGACCATTCAGTACTCAGTTGGAGGGGCATTATTGAAAAAAGGGGGAGGGCATTTTGATTTTATTTTAGGTGCTGTGGAGGGCAAAGTATTTTCTTTTGAAATGGGAGGAGGGAACATAAAGATTTGTATTTTCTATTTTTGCATTTGTTTGCATTCATGGCCTGCATGAATACTCTTTTTTTTACTGCAGCAGAAGAGGCACTTGCTGGCTGTAAGTGGCAATGTGTGCACCTGAAGGAGTATGGAAGCCGAGAGCTGCCATGGTCGCTACTATCTTTTTCATCTGGTTATCTCCAGATTACAAAATAATCTTTTCATTATCACAGAATAACGGCTTGTTATCACATGATAAGGGGATAAATAAATGTGAGGCTAGTCCTCTCATTAAATGTGGAGGGCTAATCTAAAGGTTAGGCCATCTCTTACAGAAAAATTGTGCAATCTCTGCCTGTGTTAGACCTTGACTGAAGAACAGTCTGATGCACTGATCAATAAATCTCTTTGTTATGTGATATGTTCTGCTGCTTATAGTTGTCAGGAGCCAATTACATGGTGATTTTTGATAAAAAATTATTGCTAAATAGAAACAATATTTTATTTTGAAAACTGACATTATTATCATGGAAAACAAATTTTGTAATCTTTATTGCAGAAATGTATCCTGTTATTAGGAGATAACAACCCATTGTCTAGTAATAATGTGATAATTATTTCTTGATCTCGAGATAACAAAATTAAAAAAGATAGACGCGACTGAGGCAGCTCTCAGCTTACATACTTTCGGCTTCTGTAAGGGCACAGCCACAATGTCCACATGGATTTAATCCATCCTACCTAGTACTCATCACATTCTCAATTTTTGCATCTGCTTCACCAAATGCCTCAGGGGGTCCTTCATTGTGCCTCAGCAATCAAATAATGTTACATTGATGCCCTCACCAGCACCACTTCAAGAGTACACAATAACATCTGAGGCAGGGAAGCTGTATGCACAGAGCTGAATGGGCATTATGAAATAAACCTTAGAGCTTAAAATATCCTTTACTCTTTACATCAATTTATACATATCCACAGCAAAAGAAGCATGTCAATCACAGAATATTAGAACTCCAAAAGTGGTATTTTTTTGTGTCTTCCTCCAAAAGGGGCCATGACAGAAAATAATAGAGGACCATTGCCCTAAACCTAACCTAACCTTATCTGAATTCCTTACCCTAAAATTGAATCATTTAGGTAAATGTGACTTGGGCTTATCCCCCATAAGAAAAGTGAGATCCCACAATTTACTCTTTACCGTCAAAAAGCAGTCTGGACCACTGGGGACCTCATTGTGGTTAGTTTCATAATTAAGACTTACTGTAAATTTTAAAAAGTTTTTTGTTTTTCTCGCTTTTTTAAAAATTTGTACTTAGTAAGGTTTGGTTCTTTGATCATAAAAGGTACAACATGTAACATTTTAAGTTAAAATATTAAAAACAACTTATGTTTGTTATGTATTTTCTTGAACTGTTTACTTACATTATATCAAAGTTTCAACCAAGTTTCTATGTCTCTGTGTTAAAACTTAGAGAAATGTCCCTTTATGTTGCATGTCACTGACATGACCAAATCTAATGTGAATTAAAACTTAAATACATCACATCAACTGTTAGCATTTCTGCTTGGGTCAGTCAGATAGATGTCCTTTTGCAGTGACAGCTATTAAACCAAGTTAAACTAACTTATTGTTACCTATAAAACACATATCCCATGATCCGACACAAGTTTATTAAGTCATCAAGTCACTTCTTTTGTTTTTGTTGTTTTGATTTAGAAACATGTAGCAGCTGAAAATAATATTGCATATTTAATAATATTTATGGATTCTTATATAATATTCATTGAACCCAAACAAATTCTTAAAAGTAAATTCATTTGGTTCCATGTTCCCAGAGCTTATTCCAGTACAGTGCCCTCAGTGAAAGCCTGGTCTCTGCATTTACATTAGAATTTTATGTTTCACTCTGTCGAGTAGTTTGTATCTGAATATTAAAGCTAAAATAACTTTGTTTTAAACAAACCAGTGATACACCAATTAACTTTCTGCACCCATATTTTTAGCTCTTGCAGAACCATTTTATGAACAAATTGGCAAAAAAATGAATATATGTGTACAGTAGTGTTTTTATTACTGTTTGTCTGCCAAAGACCTGGAGTGCCCCTTTAAGGACAGTTTTAAGGTTTTTTTTATTTTGATTATTTGTTAAAAAATGAATATTAGTTCGTCTGTCAAGATAACAAACAGTAAAGATTATAGGCTACCTGCTTAACAAGGTCATGATTAAGATGCTGATGTTAGCATTTAGGTGAATCTAACCGAGCTGCTTAGCATAGGTGCGGACTTTAAAACATCATTTTTTCTCCTGATCAAAGGGAAGAGGACATATATTTGACCCTCACTTTTCAGGGGGTTTTGTCTTCAGTGAGTCTGTCTGTCTGTCTTTCTGTCTAACTGACTGTTTTGTTAGACTGGCTAAAACACCTGGACTCTAAGATCAAATCAGATCAAAGATCCTTAAAAAAGTGGATTTTGCTAAGATAAGGGTGTTTACCTGCAGGGTTATATATTTCTTACGTGCTCAGCTCCAGATGATTTACCCTATCCAAGTTGCTGTGAGTTTCCCAAAGATCATTAGACAATTAAGCATGGCTGTGTTTTTTGTTCCTGAACAAAGTTTACTACCTCTGATATGTTTTTGGGTATCTCAGAGCAGGTGGTCCAGTGGATGTACAGGTACAAAATCTTATGGGATGTATACAAATCAAGGAGTGTGTACATTCACTGGACTGTTACCTCTTTGCTCCCTTACATGGTTCATGTCGGTGCAGCAGAACACCACCTCTCAGTGTCTAAGTGATGTTGTGGGAGCTGATAGCTAATTTTTTGTAACCAATATTCCTGTTTTGTCCTGTCTCTGTCTGTCTCTGTCTGTCCATCTGTTTGTCCCTCCGTCCATCTGTCTGTCTGTCTTCCTCCTATGGTCTAAAATAATTTTTTGGTTTGGGCTGGTTTTGATTTGATTTGAGTTACCTATTTTTTTTTTTCAATTTGGTTTCATTTACAAATGCTTGTAATTGTAAAAATGGTTCATATTTTAATTCTAATGTGCATCGCTGTCATAACATCAATGAATACATTCAATAACATGCACTCCTTATATTTCCACTTTTTCCATATCATAAAAACTTTAATGCTGACTGTCATTTGCTGACATGAATGACCCTCCATAACGCTCTAACCTTTTACCTGTGCTTTCATCTCTATGAAGCCACGGGTTATGAGAAGTCACGCAGCCTCAATAATATCTCTGGGATGACTGGTGCCCCGCTGCGCCTCACCCCCATCACCAACTCCACTTTTGAGCCTTTTGAGCCACCTGGCCTCAGGCGATGTCACTCACCCATTCCCTCCATCTTGTAGCATAGCCCACAGGCTGCAAACAACAAAATGTCAACAACAGCAACAATTTTAAAAAAATCTTTTTTTGGGGGGGGAACACGTGAAAGAAACAAAAGCATCAAGATGAAAGGAGTGTCTCATGGACATTTGATTCATCCTGCTCTTTAAATACCATCACTCACATTTTCCTCTTGATATATAATTAATATAAATGAATTATAGTTCTTCTAAGCAGTGGAGGGTCCTCTTTTAAACTATAGAACATCTAAACCTTATTGACTGCAGAGATAGGCGCTATGAAATATATATTTTAAAATAAAAAAAACACACACTAACACACTTGCCTTACTAACAGGGATAGAGTCTAGGTTAGGATAGACTGATAAAATAGTTAAGTTAGCTTACCTCTAGCTTTCCCTGTGCTACTTCTTGCCTGTATCTTGAATGCACTTGCACTTCAATGCTTTAAGACTGATACTTAAGAGTAGCTATAAATAAGAGACTCTTTCACTATTTAGTCCCGCAATGCACACATTCACAGACACATAGACACACACATATTACTGTAGCATGCATGTTTTACTCATGTGAATCTCCAGAATAAGATCATAGGCTATAACTACGAGGACCTATTGAAAAAGCAAAAGCATTTTGGAACGCTCAAAAGCATATCTCTGAAGAGGGAATACCTTGACACCCCAAACTGTAGCATCTCTGCACCTACAGTCATGTACCTTAGATAGAACTTTCCGGTTCACTTAGATGTAACATCCTCTCTTTAACATGTGCAAAATTGCAAACGCATCAGCACACACAGACACAGTTTGTTCAGTGTATCCCTTGGGTATGGGGAAATCATGAGAGTGTTCACCTTCATAAGCAGCTTCTAAAAGCAGCACCATCTCCTCCTCCTCTTTATCCTGCTTCCTCCTCAGGCTTCAGATTCTTCTCAGCTTCCTAACACTCACAAGATGTACTGAAAGAGCATTTAAAGACACATTACTTTTTGTACCATAAACAGTGAGGTAACAGGTGCTTAGAATCATGGGATGCAGCTCTAGACAGTGGTTCCCAACCTGGAGACCCAGAGGAGTTGCTAGATAAACCTGAAATATTTGAGAGGTTATTCAAATGATATAAACCAGGTAAAATTGATAATTGAAATAAAGGGTAATTTATTGTTATGTAAATTGTACTATTATTATATGTAGTAGGTGTCTGCCTTACTGCTCGACCTTCCTGAGTTACAGTCCCCCCCAAGCGTGCCTGGCTACAGGGCAATGACCAGGATTTTAGAAAAAATAGTTTCTAGTCAAACGTCGCCTCTTCTTACTAGAAATTTTCACAAGACATCATAAATAAAATGTGAAAAACTATATGTATCAAATACTTTATAAATTCAGTTTCTTTTTATTCAATCACTCATTCATTGGTATTGTCTGTAAAAAAAAAAATACATTTGTCCACAAAGGTAAGCAAGCAAAAACATCATCTATGCTCTGCTATTAAAAAATTCTTATGTGGAAATACTGAATATTAGATAACTGAATATATATTTACAGTGATAAATTGTGTTGTGATAAATTTGCATTAATATAAAAAGGCACAACCACAGCGTTTTTCCATGAATGATGTTGCCCTGATTTGAGAATTTTTTAATGATACATTGGTTTCAATGGATTATCTGATAAGGTTAGGAATCACTGTCGCGGGGGACTAAGGAATACTATGGTATGGGAGTCAACATGGGATTAAAGCAGAGTTGGTATTGTCTAAAGTGTTGCTCTACATTTAACACTGTAGATCTGTTGCATAGAAATATTCTTTAAAATAAATAGATAAAAGCAGCTATAGGAAACTAAAAAAAGAGTAATCTGGAGTTAAAGGTACATGTTAAACTGACCTTTAGCCTCACTAATACTTCAGATGTTGTGACAGAAGCTGGATCAAGAGGGTCAGATCTCTACCACACCATTCCTCCTCACCTGCTCCCCATGTGTTGTTACCTTGGCTGTTAACAGAAGGCTGAGCTGCAAAGCCGTAGAAAAGGGATGATAATCCCTCATTTCATTTTTTGTGCTTTCATGTAGTCATTAGATAAGGTTTAAAGGAACAGTAGAAAGAAAGATCATTTCTTTCTTTCTTTCTTTCTTTCTTTCTTTCTTTCTTTCTTTCTTCCAAACAGTAAGTTTGACCAGATAAATAAGATTCACATGTCTGTACTGTCACTTTAAGTACATTGTTGGGGTCAGTATGTAGGTCATTTTGCATAGAAGCTGGAGGCTGGGGGAAACCCAAAGCCAGGTGGTGAATGTATGTCTTGAGAAACAACGGTGGTGCAGTGACTGTGCAAACTTGCACTCTTTTTTTGTCATAGTTGCTGGGTTCATACCCATACAGAGAAAATGAGCAAGTCAATCTTATTATCTGACAACCTTCTTACTGCCCGCGGACAGTTCATCCAGCAGGGATATGGAAACTATTGCTTGTCAAGACATAGACTCGACACATAACTCAGTTTAAACTATGCTGTTTTTTGTTTGTTTGTTCATTTGTTTTGTTTGTGTTGTTTTTTTTACATTTCAATTTGTGTGTAAACTAAACAAGTTGCATTGCATTTCACAAGGCTAGCTCTTCCCCCTTGCGCCCAGTCTTTGTGCTAAGGTAGGATAATTCCATCCTGATTCCAGCTCTGTACTTAATGCACAGATGTGAGACCGAAGTTCATCATCTCAACAAGAAGTAAATTAGCATTTTTCCAAAAATGTTCCTTTAAGATGACGGGGTAATTGACTTCCTCTTTATCTGTTAAAAGTTTTGAATATGGCAGCTCAGCCTTGAATGTGATAAGTGTGATTTTCCTCAAGTCTGTGTCTCTCCCCCCACCATCATCACCAGCACCACCAACAACGTTACTTCTTGCACTGACTCCAGTGTAACTCAGTAGCCAGTGGCAATATTTTTAGTTTTTTCCCTTTTTGGCTTCTCTTTCTTTCCCTGTTTTTGCCCCTTCTGAACCCCCAACCCTCCTTCTCCTAATCCCAACTCTTCTGTCCGTCCATCTCTTCTTTTTTTTCAACTGCGGCTGCTCAGTAGGAGGCACTGTGAACGGCTACTGGAGTGACAGCCCGTGGTAGAAGAAGAGTGGACAAACGCCACAAAAAAAGAAGAGAGAGAACATTACAAAAGAGACGGCATGCAAATTTAGAAATATGCAATGTAGATAAATGAGATAGCAGTGGTTGGATCTGTGTGTTTCTGTTCAGATAAGTTATATCTGTGGCACACATGATGAAATTGCACGTGTATGTTTGTGTGCATGTTTGTGTGTGCCCAGACCTGCATCTACCTCTGTACTAAGATGCACAAATGTCAACTTGGAATTACACATTTTCCTTTCTTTATGCTTCTGTGAGAAAGGACGGAAGAAATATTTATCTCATTATAGTTTTGATGTTACAAGCAATCTGTGTGCAATCACATGATGATGTCACCTTTCTGTCAGTGAGTGTTCTTTGTTTTTTTATTTACCTAATTTAAAGGGTTTTTAATATGAAAGTGTTTTTTTTCTTTTTCTTTTTGAACTGAATTTTTTTTATGTTTCAGAAATGTATTTGTTTTCATAATGACAGTGCCATACTCATCTATTGTTTTGGAAGATAATTATTTGTCTTTGGGTTAGATATAATTTTTGTTTATATCCCTTATCCTTATCTTTTGCTCTCACCTTCTTCTCTCGTAGCACAGAGTAAAAAGCATTTCCTTATGGTTTGTACTAGATTCCATATTCAAGCAGAAAAAGTATCACTAACTACTAAGTTAACTCTGTTTGGTCAAGAATTTCCTTGAAAGAAAAATAGTTCATGTGCAGACAAAATTTAATAAGTACTGTTTGTCTTTTGGATCTTATCAGACATGGTACTTCCTGTCAATTTTTTTAAAGTTAAGCCAAGAGTGTTCAAAGGTGAGAGCACTAAATCAGGATAATGACTTTGTTTATGGAGTAAATGATTATGTATTCAAAGAATGTATTGTGCATTTTTGGGGGTAAAACACTAACTCAGTTCCTGGTTGATAATTAGTTAAGAAAATCAATTTTCTACCATCTATTGATTTAATGTCTATGTGCTAAATTTATAGCCAAAAAGTTATTGGAAAGCTTCAATTTAAGACTGAGAGCAAAGAGAATCAGCTAGCTTGGCTGGGTTAAGAGGCAAAAATACCACACCATCCCCTCATTAGTGTAACAAAAGAAGAACATGAGTGTAAAAATAAGGTAATTAGAAACCCTCTAATAATGAGAAATCCCCCAGAACCACAACTTGTCATTTTTTACAGCTTACATTGTTGAGCTTTAGAAATGTTGGTAAGCTTCTTTTTCCACTCTTCAGGCACAAGCCAGTTGCTTTCCTCTGCTCCCAGTCCTTACAATAAACTAAAATACGCCGTCGTAGCCCTATTATGAACTGGAGAGGCATAAAGTTACCTCAAATTCACACCAGGCACACACACACCCACACACTCACAAACATGTATTGATGTAAACACATTATTCAGTCTTTCTAATGAATATGTCTTTCATCTCTCACATTACATTATCCCTCTATCCTCCTCTCCCTTTTGAAATCCCTCTTTTTTTGAGTATGTCGATCACTCTCCATAAGGCCACTGCTAATCGCTTGCTTTTTCGTGATGTACATATGTAAAGTATGTGTTGTATGGTTTCCATCGAAAGCAATAAGGATATTGATATGGTTAATAATGTAAACAGGTTTAATAAGATTTGAGTTTCAAGCTTAATGAATGTGTATACACCATTTAGCTACTAAAAGTGTGTATGGATGTGTGTGTTTCAGCACATACATATGCACTAACAACGCATGCAGGACAAAAAATTGTCACCTCTCTGAATGCAAGAGGTGGGATCAGATAAAATTATGCATGCCAAAATGCTATGATGCTATTGGTCGAACTAGACCAAGTTAGGTACTGTAACGGGGCTGGGTGGGGGCGGGAAAGTTTATTTTTGCAGGATGGGGAGGGGTGATGTTTCTAGTAGATCTTGTATAGCTGCTTTCTTATCAATCTTGAGAGACTTATGACAAGGGTAACATATTAACAATTGTAGCTTATGATTTTTTTTCTTTCTTTTGCTTTCTCTTTTCACAGAGAACTGTTCTGAAAGCCCTGCGCTTATCAGATATATGCAAAAAGAAGCAGTAACTGTGAACTAATACTAAAACTTAAAAAAAAAAATCCAGCTTCTTCCATCATTATCTCAATTCGCCCTCTGCAAAAGAGAGGAGATTCCCCTCTCCTCCCAGTATAACTCCTTACCAAAATTTCCCTGTCCGTACCTTAAATCATCAACTTTTTCCTCGTCTGTCCATACTGTGCTTCACTCTGTTTGTTCCATTTCCTTCTGTCCTGTTTTTCTCTTACCCTCGTATATGAACTGCATTGAGTTGAAAAGAAGGATACCTCTGCAATGTGAGAGTAAATGATTTGATGCAACCTCCCACAAAGGATGCGGATCAGGGCCAGGTTATACTGTCAGGTGGCCTCAGGCAAAACAAACCCACCTTACCTCAGTTCTTTATGTTAGTTTGACTAAATTCTTGTGTTTGAATAATAACCTTGTCAGCATAAAACAGTACTTTCATGAATATGAGATGACTTCAACTAAAGGACAACACTCCTTTTTCAACCCTAACTACTTATGTAGGTACAAAACAGTTATGAGTCCACAGAGAAAAGAGTTGCATCCTTCTCTCTGGTAAATATGGACAAGCTTTCATTAAAGCAGATTGTATGTCTCATATTTATGTGACCTCAGGAGAAACCAACCCCTTTCTCGTGAAAAAAAAATCGTTACTATAAAAAGCTCACAAAGGCTGGGCTACTTTAATATTTTTAGTTCTAAGACACACTCTTAAAGGACATGAACAACAGTACCAGCCTTGTAGTGTTAAGGCTACAAACAACCCATCATACTACAGAACACTCACAAAATACTATCTCGTATGAAAGAAGGAAATTTGATTTGTGGATAGAAGTAAGTCTAGTCTGTTAAATTTAATTACATTTTTCTTGTTAAGAACATGCACACACACAGATGAGATAACAGTCACAGACATATTAGTAATATTGAAGTTTTTATTCAAGTAATCTCAATCTTTATTTTAAGGCACCCACATTTTTCAAATACCAACTTTAACCATGGCCATATCACACTTGCCATGTATGGATATTGTAAAAAATATAAATCTTGACTCCTTTCATATTGGTTTTGTCCAGTCA
Organism: Acanthurus tractus; assembly: GCA_029783725.1. Taxonomy (NCBI): domain Eukaryota; kingdom Metazoa; phylum Chordata; class Actinopteri; order Acanthuriformes; family Acanthuridae; genus Acanthurus; species Acanthurus tractus. Next base: position 14,536,741 of record JAQNCA010000011.1, read on the forward strand.
TCGAGTTGATTGTGCCTAAATGGTGCATTTTAAGAGACAAATTAAATCAGATTATCAATATTATAACAACACAGTTAAATATGGCATCTTTGGGTCCATTTTGGTCTGGGTTAGTAATGCCAGGTTAGTAATCCAGGGCAGAGCACCATCCGGCCTTAATGACTGATGTTTAAAATAGCGGAGAGTCTAAATGGTCTCAGGCAAGCCACACAGAATATATGGTAATATATGGTATTTAATATGTGCAAAGGATTAAAATCTAAATTTCTTGCTGTCCACAGACTAGCTGAGCAATGAAACATAACTTTTTTTTAGCACTAAATGTCGTCTGGTTTAAATCAAAAAAGATTTTGCTTCAAAAACATGCTTGAAGAGGTTGTGTTGACTTACCAGTGAGATATCACCCTGCAGATGCACCCCTCAAAAATCACAGTTTTACATCTAAATTACAGCTGGCTCTTTAGCCTCCACCTTTGTTGCTAATATTTCCATCTTTTCCATCAATTCACAACTCAGGTATCTTGTTCTCAATCTTTCCTTTAACACCCCTTTTCCTGTTACTGATGTTTCCTCAAAAAAGTATTGTATGTATAAAAATGAAAAAAACACTATATTTTGTAGCTCCTAACCCCCTTCTTTACTATTTTGCTTTATCTGTCCAGTTGTGCTTCCTGTCTTCTTCTCGTGTCATCCCTTGTCTTTCCACCCTTCTTGATAACTGTCCCACTTTCTGTGAGACTTTACACTCCAACACACCATCCATCCTCACATACAGAAGTCTCTCACAGCAAAAACCAAAAAGGAATTCAGTGAAATTTGAGTTACTTAGTACCTGAAAAATCAATTGGCCAAACGCTGGAATTCACTGAGGAGGAAGACAGGAACAAACATTTTGAATGAATTAAAAAGACTGCAGTGATGTATTGTCATTGTGAAGAAGGGAAGAAATGTGATATGAAATGATGTGTTCTGAGTGGATTGTCAACCGAGCAGCATCAGAGGGAGGAGATGGAGGTGAAAAGTTTGGGGAAGACAGAAAAGTGTGGTGATGATGAGGAGAAGTAAAGAAAGAAAGAAGCAAAAACGCTTCTCCATGTAAGAATGTACTTCACTGTTGTTCCTGTGCACTGTTTTGCTCCATGTGTTGTGTTTTGTCACCTGTGTAGTTCTGTGTTAGTGTGAGTTTTTGTTGTTTGTTTCGTTTTGTGTTTTGTTCTTTGTTTACATGTTGTGTGCCACACTCTTTTTTCTTAACTTTTTCTTTCATGCAGCCTTTGTGTGCACCACACCTGGGTCAAACAGCATTCACAAACACTACCAGTGGTTTGGTTATCCTGCACAAGGGCAGAAGAATTTTAGTTTGTCATTCAGGCATAGATATCTGCACTCAAGTGACATAAATTAGAGATGAAATGACCTTGTGCAAAAAATTGTGCCTGTCTGATGGAAGTGGGATCAAACAAATAGCCAAAAATGGTTGTTGTTTGGCCAAGGTCTGGTCTGTACATGTGCAGGACACACCAACTGTGATTTTCCAGCTCAGCTCTTGGTCTGTATTTTGGCCCAATCCTGGTTGGCTGCAGTCCTCTGGTTTAAACTTTGACCTCTGACATCCTTTGATTCAACCTATTCATGACCTTAATGTTTGAGTTTTATCGGCTACTTTATGAGTGCCCAAAGATTTGTAATATCAGAGGACTGGGCAGCTCCCCAAGGACTTCTGCAGATTGTATCTGTCTGTGTGAGTTCCAGAAACAGAAAATGTTAGTGCGATTAACATTCAAGCTGTGTGTTCTTAATGTACTTGCATGTCAGCTGGGCTTCGTAGTGATGTGTCTTTTCTTTGCTTCAGTGGTGTGTTTGGCCTATTATTTCCTGCCTTAGTGTTCAGTATTTTATCTGCTGCAGTTTCCATGAGTACAAATAACTCTTTCATAGTGAGCACCACTGGAAACTACAGAATAGATTAGGAACACTTTAGTCTGCCATTGTAAAAATCTTTGAATTTCTGCATTATTGCCACAACCTGAGAGATTATATGTCAGGGAAGCCGTCCTGCACTATTCAAGAAAAAAAGGTTTCTACAATGGCTAACTCTATCAGTTTCTTTTAGAACATCCAATTAACTCCTGCAGCCTCTTTGCCAACAGCATCCCTGGGATTAAATCTGGTGATATTACAGCAGGAGACAGACCAATTGTCAACTTCCTGTGTAACAATATTGACCAATTGTAGTCTACTCATGTCTTTATTTTGTTACTGCTGGTACCTTGCTGGTATACAAGTAAAAATACAAGGAGGCATAATCCTAATTGGTTCAGAGAGCCGTCTTCACATTTTTAAAGGTGTTTGAGGTCATATGACTTCACACTACCTCATCCAACACAGATAGTAAAATAAAATGATCACAAAGGTTATGTTTGTTGGTAACTAGTCCACAGCTAACACTGCTGGCTTAATGTTTATAGCTTTAGCACCCTGCTGTTGTTTATTGTATATTGTAAAAAATATTTTTAAAAAACTCAGATTTAAACTTTAAAGTATAAGGGATACAATTATTAATATTATTTGAATTCTTACAAATTATGACCCAACCACATATTTTAGGCTTTGTTCTGAGAGCACAGAGGAAAAAACAAATCTTTTTACCAGACAATGCTATATGATAAGTATTGTAATTATAATAGAATTTGGAATAACTTCCTTACTATGGAGAACCAGAGCTGTAAAACGGCCACATTCTGACTTGTGTTTCTATACCATTTTGTTTAGGTATTAGCAAACACAAGCATCTTCTGACCGGAAACACAGCCAACTGATTCCAGTGCTGTGAGAGAACTGATCTAATTATTGCCACTATGTATGAAAGTACTATATAGTATTGCTACTACTTTGTTTCCACACTGCTGTGATTGCATAAGATATTAGCTCAATTTGTTGACAAATGGTAATCACAAGCAACATTAGACATCGTCATTGTGTGACTAAACAGAGAGGTAAAAGACAAAAAAACAAAGATTTATGACTTTCTTGATGCTGACAAGAAAAAAGTCAATAGCCACTGGTTTCATTTACATCATTACAAACTGTATTGAGTGTGATAAATCTAACATAGAAATAAGGTTATAGCGCTATATATAAATGTTTATCTCATGTTCAGATGTCAGCTTTCTTTTTAAGTTTTCAACCAAATATCACTGTTGTGATCAGTGGATGGAATTGGCTGTCGTCACCTGTCTGTAATGGAAGTTTGAAGTATAAGTAGATCTTTTCTGAATAAAAAATAAAATATACAATATTAGAAAATATAATAAATAAATGAATAAACACTTAGAATAAGCCTTAAATATTGATTTGAACAATTTTAAATGAGGCATTTTTCTCTGATGGAACTTTTAACAACTTACAAACATCTGAAACATCAAAATATGTTGCAGCTGGACACTGCGTCATGGGTCAGATTAATCATAGTTGCATTTTAATAAGTTATCCTATTGGTTTTATGGAAAAATATAGAGTAAAGAAATAGAGTAAATGGTAAATTTTTAGAGTGTTTTTTCAGGCCTTACACTAAAGTAATAAGTTATATGTTTTTCTCTGAAATACAGTGGTACATAAGTGTAAAACAGAGATAAATGTAGATATTCAAGTACATAACCTCAAATTATACTAATAGTATATATAGTACTAAAGAAAATGTATATGGTATATGGTTACTTTACACCATTGCCACTTATTAACAAATAATGAAATATCATGCTCAAGTCATATTATTCTAACACTGGGAGAGCCCCACCTGCTGGTAAAGACCAAGACATGTAGTTAAAAGCCGTAGAAAAAGATTCTTACTGGACTAAAAGTGAGGCTTGTTTTGTCGTCCTTATAAAAACATATTGCTGTCTATTGCATGAAAAGTATACCAGCAAATAAGTGATCTTACCCAGTCCTGATGCTTTTGGAAAATAGGCCTGTACCTAATGGGATTTCACACTGGACCTCAGAAAGATGTGA
>JAQNCA010000011.1:14540851-14554487 GCA_029783725.1 Acanthurus tractus
GGACCTCAGAAAGATGTGAAAACCCTCTCAAGCAAAGGAAATGGAAATCAAAACAACTGGTGATATTTTATTGTTTTGTGATGGTGGGTAAAATAATTGTCAGTTTTGCTCTCATTGTCTTCTGAAATTGCTTGATGGGTTCCTTTTTTGTAGTCTTACAGGTAAAATTGATCTCTTGTCAGCTTAAAATTGTGGATCTTTGATTGAGCAATCTCCTTGGTCAATACTGATAGATCAAGATTTGGTTGCACTTGCTATTCAAAATTCCAACACTAAGTTCCTTGTAACTAGATTTTTAACGACTAATTTACTAAAGTAGGCCTCACTATTAAAACTTAAGAAACATCTTATTAATAGTGATAGTAGTGATCTTGGTAATTTGACAAACATATAGGGCAATGTGTAATCAAGAGCAATATAGTGTGGAAACAGAAGGTCATTGTAGCATCAACAGCTAGCAATACTTTAAACATTAGCTTTAGAAATACTTAGCAAAAGACATAGCCTGTGTAAATGAAGATGTTTATTTTATTACTGGCAGAATACTTTTAGTAGAAGTAAATAATAAGTAACAACTATTATCTGCAAAATGAGTAGCCCAGATTTTGAGATGTTCTGTCTCAATTTAGTAATGTGTAAAACTCCTACTAACTAGTACTTAAATCAGAATTAGGCTCATGTTTAAGCAATAAGCAGCTGCCAGAACCGGCTGCAAGGACCATGTATCTGAGCAGAAGAAAACATTACTTTACCCACCAGCATTGTCTACTGACTTATAGTGAAAAAAATGGGCTTTGAACTTGATCTGCACCAGACCTGGATGTTACTAAATCCTCCTAAAATCTGAAACTAAATGATTATTTACTGTTTATTTAAATCTGATGGTTACCAAATGTTTCATATGAAAAATCCAAAGTCTTCAACAACTATTACATATTGTTTACATTATGATGCCTTACTGAACTTTTTATGAATTGTTCAGCAGATTATGTATCTAACACTTTACCTACCTTCAAAAGAGCACAATCAGTCTCTGTGCCATGGTCTGGTATCTGATGATCAAGAGCCATTACATATTCTTTTATTTGAAATCTTCACTAAATTCTCCTTTTTTCCCTTTCAGTGCTGAGTTTCTAATCCCTGCTTTCTCTGCAAGAAGAAGACAATAGACTTTAATCCGCTGCTCCTCCATCACTCCTGACGGGATTCACTGTAGAAAAGAGAAGGAGATAGAGAGAAAGAGAAAAAAGAAGAAAAGAGGTAGAGCTCATCACAGTCACTGACAATGACTTGAACATTTTCATCATCTGTGTGAAACATTCATATGCAACCTTGCTGATGATCCCAGTGAAGACAATGCTTATTATTACATGAAGCCATTTTAAGATAGGAGAGAAAATATTTCCACCTTTTTTGAACTAATATTCCGAGCAAACCACAGCATGGATGCTCCCAGCGTAGCAGCCAGAGGGCCGATGAAAGACTTATATTTGGAAACCTTGCACCAAGGAAGCCCTCTATGTCTACAACCATTTATAATCAAGTTGTTTTTCTGCTTCAATATTTTTTTGTTTAAAAGAAGCTGCATTTACAACTGTTGATCTATTATTTTGTCACTCAAAGCACTATGCAAGTTGAGGGGTGGTCCATCGGGTTGTCTACCTGCTCCAGCAGAGTGATCCAGCGTCGCCACTGGGCTGCCCTGCTAATCTTTGCTGGGCTAAAGGACTTCTGGCTGAAATCTATTCATACATATCAAAAAACATCAGCCATATCACATGTATATTGGATGTGATCCTGTCAATTTGATATCACCATAATCTTCCAGGAGACAGTTGACATCTCGGGACTTCAAGTTCAACTGATCTACATTGTGATGGAACTAACCCAAAGACAGACAGACAGACAGACAGACAGACAGACAAAAAACAAGAAACCGGCCCTAACATCTGCTTTAAGAGGAGGTATCACTGAAAATGAAGATTTGATTGACCTTCTTTCTCTCTTTCTCACTGTCTCCCACCCTCTCAACCTCTTGACTGCTTCCTTCCCTGCATCTCAGCAATGCTGCTGCTCCTTCTCTTTAGCAAAACTGCATGGCATGTATGAAACAAATTAAAACCTGAAGAAAGACAGTCAAAGACACAATGGATGGATGAAAAAAGTGGGGATAGAGAAGGGAAGGAGTCCATGATGAAGGGGGAGAGCGACCACTGTTTTTTCTCCACCAAACCAATAACAGTGCAAAGTTATGATCTTCATTCAAGCTTTTTAACCCCCAAACTTGCTGCTAATATGTGCAGAACAGCATCTTCTGCAGCAAACTGCTCTTTTAGAAGGCCCGATGGTTGAGGATGAACTCCCTCCCCATCTGAGGGAAAGAGGAGGAGGGGGAGAAAATTCTACTGACTATACACTCTATACCTCTGGGGATGTGGGGCAAGAAGATAGCAGCTTTTTGAAAAAAGCAGTTATTCAGGAGGAATTGATAACATCTTTAAGAAAACTATTCTAGGAACAAAATATAGAAAAGATTGCTAATTAGAAATGCATTTTTATGACATTGTTTACCAGCATGAATATTCTGCATGACTTCTGCAAGCCACACTGATCTCCCCCATTTAATAACAGGGCTAGAATTTAAGAATTAAAACATGAAAAATAAAATAAAATTATGTTATGTGAAACGTAAAAAAAATGTAGGGTTATGTTTTTAAAGATTTTCTCGTTTTTGTTTTTATTGACAAAACACAAATAATTGAGTAGAAATGGGTTGTGAGGGTTAGACATCTGCCCTATTTTTATAATAAATCTTAGGAGACAACCCCACTCCCTACACAGATATCCCTCTGAAATAAAGAAAGACTTCTGACTTCTGCAAATATTTATTCAGCTACTACAAGTTAGGTAATAGTACTACTTCTCACCTGGCTGCTACTCTGCTTCTTCTTCCTCCTCCTTCTTCTCCCTCTACTTCGTCTTCTTCTAGCCTTTTACTTAAACCCTTATAAACAATTCTCTCCAATGGCAGCTCTGTGTGTCTGTTTCACATTCTGGACCCAGTACTATTAAATTGATGTTGAACCTAACTGTGCTCTCCAATCCAAGAGAACTGAAAATATATATTATACATTTTCTTGGAATCTTCTATTGTCCTTAATAACCAAGACAACTCCACACCTTTAAGGCTTGAAAGGTCATCTGATGTATAAATCAGGAGCTACAGATGAAAGCTCTGCTTACCTCCTCAGGAAAAGGGTAGAAGATGGCTGCCTCATCATCCAGGCTGTTGTTCCACTGTTTTAGATTTATTTCTAAAAAGAATTCTAAGAAGAAAATTTAAATTTAATTCTAAGTAACATTCCTTTCCCCCAGGTAGGAGTTTGCCTTTCTGTCTTTTCCCATTAAAGTAAACAGTTTGGTTTGGGATTGGAATTCTTTCTGTATGAGGTAGGATTAGTGGCAGAATTCGTTGAATGGTGTCAGGGATGTAAACAATAATTTATTCTATATCTACACCTGAAGTGTGAATAGGCAGAATTTTAGAAAAAGCCTATAAAAATTCAAGCCTCCAACCCCCACCAGGTACATCCACATACAAGTTCTGTGAGAATCTCCAAGCATTTTTTAAAAAAGAGACAAAGCCCATAACATATTTGTATTAATTTAGCTTTTTGAATATATTAAATATATCTCTTCAAGAGTTTTAGTCCCACTTAGCAACCACATATATATATTTTTATCACAGCCTATAAACAATCAACTTTATTAAAAAAAAATCTCAGTCAGACTTACAAAAATCAGTATTTGTAATTCTAAAGGCATCATTGACATAATAAGGGAAGATATGTGATACAGGAGATTAAAAGGCTTAATGGAAACATCCCACTGTAAAACAGAAGAAGGAAACAGGGTGTCATGTGCATCTTTCTCTTATATTTTTATTTATGTCTTACATCTTGTGTTGTAAATGGAGTTGTGGATTTATCAAACTTACTTAAGTTAGCTGATATGTAGCCACAATAATTCTTGCTTGTTCCCTTTCTCATACTGTTTCTTTCAGAGTAGCTCAGGAAAAAAAACAACATTTTCTGTTATTATTTATTTATGTTATTCCTGTTGTTGATTAAAAGTTAAGGTTCATTTAAATGGTATTTGATGATGAAAAAGTCATCAATACATAAAAGAATAAAAAACTGAAAAAAAGTGAAAAAATGATCCTAACAATTAAAAGTTTAGACAAGTCATCTTTAAAAGTGACTCAGTTTGTTTAAATAGGTACTATGCAATACCTCAAAACAAAGTATCCAACAAAAGTGTGTTTTATCATTAAAATAGGTTAGATCTGTCACCTGATACAGAGGCACAGATGCAGAATGTGTAGCTCATTAGTCAGACTAGAACCTATGGATGAACAGCAGCTCCCCTTTTCTGTTGGTGAGAGGCAGCCATCTTGGCTCTGTGTTCAAACAGGGTTGGCCAAGTTACCCCTGTCAACAGGAATAGCCGAAGCATGGACACTGCTAAACTGTAAAAAATATATTTTCACATTCTACGGATGGATTCAGATAAACTAGAAAAACAGGGGATGAGAAAGAAAGGTGGAAATGCTTTTAAAGGTTGCAGAAGCACTTTAAGCAGACTAAAAGCCAACAGGTACTAGACTGAAGTGTTACCACAAGCAAAAGGATGCAAATTGTCAGAATTTGGATGATCTGGATTTAGATTGGGTTGGTAATTCCCATTATATCTTCTTTTTTCTTTGTTATCTATCTTATGTGAGCACTTAAGAAATGCTGATGCTGTGTAACTCATTTTATTTGCTCTGTTTTATGTGGTATTTGGTTTGTGAGACCATAAGGCCTCACCCCCTGAGTGAAAAACTGTGTAGACATGAGGGGATGAGTGTAGAGGCCTAACAGACACATGCGAAAGGTCCAAGGTTGCAGTGAATCTGCAGTCAATGAAATGACCACAATGAGACATCAAACTTCTTCAAAGAGAGATAATATATTTGTTGTTTGTTGCCATTATGTGTTTTTTCAGCCTTGGTATCGTGCTCTTAAGGGGGTTTGGGTCCTTTTACATATCTGTGCTAATTTGTGCTATCTAATAATGCATCTGTGGGTGTAGGTTTTTCAGTCTGTGGCTGACATACAGTAGGACTGAAACAAACATCGAACTTGTTAATAGCTTTTTATTTTTTAAAAACATCTTCTTAAATACTAAAGAATAACAGGTGAAAAAAAATTATTTAACAAAAACTACCCAGTTATCAGTAGACAAATCTGCAAGTTAGTCTACTGTACTTTTCTACTTTTGAATAAGGGCTATTCAGCAAATTAAGTTTATTCTGGAAAGCCATTGTTAAAATGGGGCTTCTTGTGTGATTTACAGACAGACAGGCTTGCTCAGAGAGTCTAAATCTAAATTTTTAATCTAAGGATTTCTGGACTGCAGCCCTGAAAATTTTGGCTTCAACTATTGTCACATCAAGGGGACAAGATATTCAAGAAGACAAAAATTAAGACCTACAATCTTTATATCAATATGAATTCTTGACTTTGTAACTCATCTCAAATTATTATCCTCAGTTAGCTGACTCTGCTGCTTTATATAGTTCAGCTGAGATAATTTTAGTTTATATGCAAAGTAAAACATTTCTTTCTTCTTTTTCACATTGTAATGTTGCACTTTTTATGAGTCTGCAGAGAAGGCCATTTACGCAAATTATGAACTGAGGATTTGGACAGTCCTAAGCACTAAGAATTTTTGGAAAAACAGAAAATTAACTTTGAATGTTTGCTAATGTAAGGATGTTCACAAATCTGGATTCAGTAAAAGTACTGATGCTCACTGGAAAATCCATGTTTTTCACAGAGCAAGGCAAATTGGTTTCAGCTTACATTCTTTTTCTTTATATTACAAAGTCATGCTACAGCCTGTTCAGTATTATTTCAAATTTCAGTATGTAAAAAGCAGACATAATAATTTTGTTTTGGCTTATTCAACATTTAAATTGTAGCATCTACAGCATATGCAGCCCTTCTGCTTATGTATAAAATTTTATTTGTTCTACACCATTAATTTTTTGAACCAAAATAGAAATTATTTGGTATTCATATTTCATTCAGTTTTGCTGTATGTCATTGCACGTCACAACAACAAAACAATAGGTGTCAACATTTTTTTTTTGTTTGTTTGTTTGAATTTTTCAGATGTACATATTATTTTCTGTATGATTCTAGCCAATAACCTAGATCACAGAATCAGTCTCAGGAAAAAACTGTATCAAAATCTGAGAGGTGGAGTGTAATGATGTGATGATGCTGCAGTATGTATTTTCAGGAAAGTTTGTAGGTTCATGTAATACTTTCAAATGAACATTATTATCTCTTAAATGAGAAAACAAGAATCCCAAAATACATGTGAAGCTTGGAAGTACATATCTCTGTTGTTCTGGTCTAAATTGTGACCCAGTGTTTGTCCATACTGCACTTAATCTCATTGCCTCCAGGGTGTTGATCTCTTATGGAGTACTGTATTTAATGAGATAAGGATTTAGTTCTTATATTTTATATCACTTGTCTTCCTAAAGATATAAAGTACAGCTTCAGAAATGTCAAAAATAGTAAGAACTTACCTTGTACTGTGCAGTAGCTATACCAATGTGAACAAGATTCCTTTTAGTGTCAATCATTTTGATATTTTATTTATCTTTCAGCTTTCTTGTTGTTAAAACTGTAGTTTTTTGGCTTACATATCACATTTTATATATTTTACCAATTTCTCTTATGATAAATCATGATCATGAACATTATGATAATGCAATGATAAATGCTTTTGTATTTAAGCATGCATTGAACATAAAGAGATGCATGTATTTGTTGTGTTACAGGCTTTATGTCATTGTGCTCTTGGAGAACAACCAGTCATGTGTCTCAGATCAAGTTTTGGAATGTGTAGTCTAGAGGCTGTACGTTGCTATTATAGATATCCAAGAAAAAGGAGCTTTCTTTTACAGACTTTTAACCTGCTCATAAACATGGCACTGCAGAACACAGTGACTTCTATAATGGTCCAAACCCCTCACTGTGGATGTAATATGTAAAAATTTATAAATCAGTAAGTGATTTTGCTGGCAATGAAGATAAAAAAATATTGAAATTAGACCATAAGGTTGTTCCATATGGTTGTTCTATGTATGGTTGTGCGATAAGGGGTTTTACAGAAGCAAATGCGTTTGGAGGCTCTCGAACGAAACTGCTTTTTAATCAGTAATCATCATTTAAGTGAAAACCCTAAAGTGGGTTTTAGAGATACAGATTAAAGGAACAGGGCCCATATTAAGGCAGCTGTGTATGTATGTTTACTTGTAGTCACGAACATTAATCAAGTGACAAAGAGACTTGACGTACAAGTTCCAAAATGCTTCTTGATAGTGTTTGTCATTGGACCCTCGTCACAGGTTATATACTCATATCTTTCTCACTCCAAGACCACAGTTGCAAAGAAGGCTTGGTTGACCACAGAAATCCTGATGGTCCAACCAGAAACTCTTCAAGGTGTTAGTCTCAAAGTCTGTCCACTGTCCCAATTCAAAGTCTGCAGTCATGAAATTAGACAGTTACATAAATTTCACAATAGTGGAGAACATATTATTCTGTCTTGACGCTCATTATTTCACAACACAGAAGCACACAGGTACGAAAACAAATAATCTAATGACATCCAATTGTTGAGCAATGATTTTTGTCCTTAACCTGTGGCATCCTGTTAAAATGACCCCTCTAACATGACCTTTTACAAAAGTTTACTGTTAGAGCAGAGGTTGTTAATGTGTCAGATTTCCTGTTTGGTGCTTAAAAGTGTAAAAAAAGAAATGCTTTAAAGGTTTATTGGCTGTGGGTACAGCACGGCAAAACAAATGGATTCATCACAGCTAAATCCCCACCCTTCTCCCTTCATGTATATCTTAAGGCATGTTGCTTTAGAGACCAACCTAAATAACAGATAATCAAGATTTACAGAAAAGGTAGAGACAAATGAGTCAGAGAAAAACCTAAGAACAGAGAGGACAAAGAAATAATGGTATAAGCTCTTTTTCAGGGATCTGGTTTTGGTTAGTCTTGCATACAAGAGTGTGAAAGACTGTCTGCATTTGTTTTAATAAAATAAGAGAGGAAATATGCCTTGCAGACTTAGCTAAGCCACACACCTGTGAAAAGGCTAACAGCTAACCTGTAGTGGAACTGTACTTCAAACTCAAACTATGAACAAACATGTCAGGACAGATGGGCGGCTCTGCCAACGTATATGCCCCTCTATTTTCTTTAATGCTGATTGGAATTTTATGAGCTTTTGTACAGGCATTACAAGGAGGCAGTAGCAATCTGATTGGTGGGTGTTAAATCAAACAAGGTAAAAATGGTTGCCTTACAGCTCTGTGAGTTAAAATTCTGACACTTGTAATTCTGTAGGTCCAGCCATGACCCAAAGCAGAAAACAGAAAGAAACATCTAGTGCGACATCAGTAACTTGCTGTTAGACATGAAACATGAGTTTAAACTCATAATATAGCAGTTTTCTGCCCCGTGGGTTTATCGTTTAACCATAAATAGACACTGCTAAACTTAATGCAATACCCAAAATAAAATATTTGTTTTCATGTATTTACTACATTATGTTTTACGATTTTAGGCAAGTTAACTCGTTTTCCCAGATAGTGTAGACAAGCTGAGCTGGGCCTTCAGTTAAGACTCATGATCTTCTGAGACTGCAGAAGTGAACCTTAAATTCAAAACGCCTTGGCTTGTTGGTTTTGGTATTGCTCTATAGGTCTACACTGAATGGATAAGACTAGTTAGCTAGCATCACAAAAACATAATTATTTAAAATTGATAGAAGTCTGGACAACCAAGAAATAAAATTTAGTTAAATTTACTTTAGCTAGCCAGGTTTCAGCAAGCTGTACTCACCTCCATTATCAGGAAAACAAGCTTAGTAGCTACATATAAAATGTGGCTAAAATATGGCTGTTAACAACAACATTTTGTGTCAGTGAACAGCTAACAAGTTGGGCTCTAAACTCCAGTCTTTGTTCCTTGCAGCAAGCCTTCCCCAGCCCATGCTCCACACCTCCCCCCTCTCTTTCCATCCTTTTCTCCTCTGCTCTCTCTTCCAACCCTTCCTTCTCCCTAAGTTATTTTCAGGAAGAAGCTTCTTTTTGCATACCTTGTTCTTGTGTTTTTTTTATCCTATTTTTTGGACATGAATTCTAAATGCATGCATGGGAATCTTTAAAATTGATAACTCTAACTTAATTTTGAGTGGTCATGTGAAGGGAAGCCTCTCCTCTGTTGAAAAAAAGCAAAGGTTCTTGTCTTTCCCTCTTTTTTTCTTTGTCAGGTTTGAAGATTCAGTGTGGGACCATTTTTCATTGAATCATGGAAGCTAAGGTCTTTGGTAATGTTTGCTTCACTGTTAGACTCGCAGTCTACCCATTAACTTCCCTCTGCCTGTCTGTTCAGGTCAACTGAGTCTATTATTTTTATTCATTTATATTCTGTGGATTATCACGAACAGAAGAATTCATCAGGATGCAGGTCCAGATGCAACAAATCCTTTTCACTTTTTAGGTTGTTTTCTAGGTTTCTTGTTTAGTTATTTTTGGGGATTATCCCTGTTGCCTGATGGATTGAGTAAGTTTATCAATGGCTTGGTGATGGTCCAGAATGGAGATAGAAAGTTGGTATGTGTCTACTTGGCAGAGAAAAATGAAGGATGACAGATAATGAAAGACGAGAGGCTTCCCTCCATTAATGAATGGGGTTTATTCTATTAAGACAGATGTTGGATAGAATTTTATTGTCACTACACTGGAAAGAGAAAAATAAAAATAAAAGAATCAAGAACTGTATAAAATATATTTCAGTGGAATGTTTATTATTTACCTTTTATATTTTTTGAAATATGTACAGGGCAAAAAGGTGAAAGTACAATAATTCAACATCATTCGTGATTAAAAAAAAAACAATTCTGCCTTTAAATATATGAAGGTTTGACTGTGAATGCTGTTTTTCCTGAGCAACTCTTCTCCTTTACTGATAGGATAAAAAAAGATGAACCCTTGAAAAAAAATTAACAAAATATTGGAAAAAATGAAACAAATTTCAGTTAAAGAGAAAACTTAAAAAACTTAATAAAATATTAAAAGCTGATACCAAAATTATCCATTTGTGTCCTGTATTTTATTTATGTCAATGCTCGTTTACTTACAGTTTTCAACCATGTCTGATGCCTATTTTCCGACTCACTGCTGCAGTCTCCAAAGGTTAATTGTAATCACCACATCATTAAAAATTTACTTAGCATTTACTTATAAAATGTAAGTCGTCTGTTGAAAGTTTATAAGTTCATCAAGAAGTGCAAAGTGCCCTTGTTTCCGCTTGCAAAATACTACACACTTGAATGTCATTAACTTAATTTGACAATTCATGGAATTATGACTATGCCATGTGATAGAAAATGTAATAATGTTTGAATAAGTCTGACAATTGTCTCAAATATTTTGCATCTAAGAAATCACATTACCAGAATATTAATGAATATATATAGAATTCATTAGAGAAGTAACACAACTGTAATATAACTGCCTCAATCAATTCACTGGATCCCTACCGACTGTACTGAATGGCGATACAGCTATGGTCTCATCATCTATTGCTTTGTGGAATAATGTTGGGTAACCTTGAGTTTGGCAGCATGGCTTTTGCATTTTTGCTTTTGTGGAGCTAGAAGAGACCATACTTAGACAAGAAGGTTAGGCTGGGGGGGATACACATTAACCAATGTCTGTGACACTTAGTTGAGAGCCAGCTGCTACCATGCCAAATAACTGGGTTCCTAATTATGCATACATTTAAGCCGTAATTTAATGTGCAGGTCCTCTTGTATTCAAAATAAACTTTTTTCTATTGTATTCTGAAAAAATATGCATCCCCAGCCTTTTTACAGACCCCCCCCCCCCCCCAAAATGAGAAAAGTTTTGCTTTGTAATGTTTTTATCCATCTTAAATGTTTTACTGGTCCTTGTCTGTTTTTGTAATGCAAGTGTGTGTATGTGACAACAGCAACGGTTGCAAAACTTCTGATAGAACTTTTTAATCTGGATTTCCTCTAACCGATGCAAACTCACAGAGAAGTAAACAACATGGCATTGGTGTGTACCAGAGATGCACCGCTGGCACCCCATGCTGCAAGAGACTTGCCTCCCCCCGACCTGCCAGAGGACATATGAGCTGTCATCATAAGGAAATGTCTTTAGAGAACAGGAAAGAGAGGAAGAGTTCGACAACGTCTGCAATAGAGAGGCATTAGACCACCACAATCCCTCTTTATACTTGGCAATGTGAGGTCTTTAAGGAATAAAATGGACAAGTGGAGAGGGCAAACTATGAGTATTGTGAGTTGTGTATCATGGCATTTACAAAGAAGTGGCCTCACTGGGACATCGCTGACTCTCTATGTGAGCTGGAGGGGTTCTCCCTCATTCCTGGCGATAGGAGTAAGGCATAAGGGAAAAACAAAGGTTGGGGCATTTGTGTTTTTAATATCAGCAACTGGTTCAGACAATACACACAATGTATGACTGTACATAAGCAGAGCCAAACACCAACTGTCATAGACCATAATATTGTGCACCTTATCCCTACCCACATATAATCTCTCTAATCTCTCAAACAGAGTAAGCTGCAGACCCTGTTTCTGAGTTTTGATGTACCTTAGCATTCTGCAAAGGGTCCTAAAGTCTGCCTTAGCTAAAGAGCCTTGTTTCCTAGACTAAAACTGAGCAGGTGCCCTAAAAGAGAGCTACTAAGGTACATTCTAAGGTGGAGCTGTCTGTCACCGTGGTGCTGGTATATCAATCAATGTCTGTAATATCGATTACTACACTTATTATTACTAACAAATGATGTTTTTACAACAAATGTTGCCATTAGAATATATCTTTAGTCAAATAAAGCAGAAAAGGAAGCTATGTCTACTAAAATACATGGCATATAGCCTACAAAATATATAAATCCGGACATTCAAGACATAGTCTAGAACTTGTTGAGAAAGACTGAAGAGATGGTGTTCAACCCAAAGGCAATCGGTGACCTCACACCTGTGATTATCTAAAGTATATCAATTCCATCTCTGAGGTCTGCTCTTGTACATACCTGGGGGCCCACATTGACAATAATCTCAGCAGGATGGTCTGTGTTGAAAATGTCTACTTGAGACTTAAGCAGCAGATGTATGTTCTTTGCAGACCCAGGGCCTAAGGAGTGCAGCACAAACTCATGTTATTCCTCTATCAAGCCATATTAGAGAGTATCATAAGACATGGTATTGTAAGCCATCTATTTCCCAGGCGCTAAATGGGGCGTCTGTTATCAGGCACGCCCAGAAAATTACTTCTGAAACAACGCACATACTCCTATCCAAGTTCCTGCACCTACCATCTGCAAAAGGTTTAGGAGTACACTGAAACACTACAAACACTTTTTCGTGCCCACCTCCATCAGGCTCCTCAACAAAATCACACAGCAGGTGGGATGACCTTTTGTGCAATGACTCATCTATACAATATTTTAATAGGTTTATTGTCCACAATACTGGTTGAAGCATTCATCTTTTGATGCACTTGGACACATCCTTAGTGATGTGCTTGGGGTCATCGGGGGTTTTGGGTCTTTCAACATCAGATCCCCTCACCCAGGCGACCCAACCAGGAGCGATCAATTCCCAGCCTGTGTCCAAGTGGCATTAGCCCACTGCTTGTCCCTTGTGACTCACAGCCATCGTTACTACCCACTTTTAGGCCTGCATTTCAAATGTGGAGGTGACCTCTTGTGACAGTGCAATTAACAACAATGTGGCATGTGAATTTATAACATTTAAAGCCCAAAGGTTATAACTGAGTTTAAAAAAAAGGCTTAGCTTACCGTCCAACTTGTAGTCTCTGTAGTATGCCTCGTGCTGTCCCTGGGGGCTTTTTTTTTTTTGTAAACACTCCCCTGGGTTCAAAATTCAGACAAATGCAGAAAAAAGACCTGTCAGGTCGTTCCGTTTGGAGGACCTGGATCTCTAGTCACTAAGTTTTACACACTCCCAATCTCACCTGCCAGCTGTCATTGGCTGGGGAAAACGCTCTGTGTCCAGAAACATTGGGGAAAAACAAAACATCAAAATACAGGAGGCAGGGGCTTTGCCAACAGAGTCACTACCAAACATGAAGGTTACTAAAGGACTTTATGGGCAAAATATATCAATAAATGATCATTCAAAAGCCTCTCCACATGGGGTCCCTGCACTGCCAATCAGCTATCAATCTCTGACCACTACAATGACAGCAAATGGTTGGTTTGCTGCAGACTTACTGACTTTTGAGCTTAAATTTATGCTTAATTTTATTGTATTTGAAATACATGACATCAATATGCCATAAGCTTTATATTTTTGTCCTCCGGACTGTTTACATAAATCTTCATTTAAAGGGTTACATTTATACATATATTATATTATATTATATTATATTATATTATATTATATTATACACACATTTACAGGGGTTTTCATATCATCCAGC
>JAQNCA010000011.1:14578829-14599495 GCA_029783725.1 Acanthurus tractus
CGACAACAGTAAATAATATCAGGGGACGTTGAAGAGAAGATATGTGAACATATATGTCATGTAAAGCTAGCTTTATAAACATAATGTCATTTGTGATTTGGATGCATGCGACTTCTTTTTGCGGTGCCTTCTACGTAGCTAATGTCAGCTGTTGTTGTGGAGTTTGTGTCTGAAAAATCAAGTCGATAAGGCTGCATTCAGACAAAATGGCTATGCGGAGATACGGGTAGGTGTTTGGGCTTGTTTATTGCCGCTATGAAACAGTCATATATAACGTTTAAGACTCGCTTCTACGAGCCATACCCACATACTCTGTGTAAACATTAGTGTATTGTACTGGAGTGCAAGCCACGACACTCTCTTCCAGAGAGACAGGAAGGGGCGTGGCTTGCACTGAAGGAGGTGTGGACAGGCCCAGCACACAGAAACAGCGTGTTCTCGAGAGAGCTCACTAGAGAGTTTTCAGGCTGGCTGAAGTCCAGGAAAAAACTGGGTTTTTAGACAACAATCTTCAAATTGACTGTTCTGGGACCTCTGAGATATGAACCTGCTGAAAAGGAGTATAATATGGGACCTTTAAAACATTTCTAAGCACATTAAGACTAATATACTTTAATTCAATAACACCCAACAACCTTTTGTTGGCTGGGAAGTTGGAAACACTTTTTCCCCACTAAAATTTGTCTAAAACTCCTACCAGAAATTAGGGGAGAAGTTTAGTGTATGAAAAGTCTATTAAACACATTAATAGACATAGACATGAGACATTCACTACTAACAGCTGTAGCCTTCTGTACTTTCACTATCTACTGACTATCTCTCACTCCTGTGCTCATAATTCTGCATCTAGCTCAATGAATTATTTGCGTATTTTCACCAGTGTTGCTGATTGATGGAACACTGGAAAAAACTAACCAAGCAGGTTTGGGTGAGTATGACTGGTTTCTGTTGGGTTTAAGTGTGTGTTTAATGATGACATGCAAGGTAAAATTACTGTTTTGTCTATCAAGTCTGGTGGCTTTAAGGAGAGCAAAGGAACTGCTTTTTTTGGATTGTAATCTTTACCAAGAAAGTCTTTCTCTGTAGGTTCTGAGTTAAATGTAAATTTGAAATAAAACAAAGTCTAACAGGGGGGTTCTTGTTCACTGTTGCTGTTCTGAAAGAAAAAAAAAAGAGGCCATTTTTACCCCAAATGGTTTCAGTGACCCTTTACTCTTTCCATTTGGGACAGATTGACTTAGTATTATGGATATGTAACAGGAAAAAAAACACTATAAATTTTCTGAAATTTTTCAGATCTGTTTCAGGCCTTATTCATACAGAAATAAATCCTAAATGAATCTGATATCAGTCATTGTTATACTGATATTACTGTTGCTCACTGAAAATACAACTGCATTTTAGTGAGGTCAGCACTTTCGCAAAGGACTCAGTCTGGTCTCTGTTGAAAACAAAATAGTGAAAAGTGCAAGGGAGGACAGGGGCTCAGGACAGTGGACACGTGCAGGAGTTATGTGTTTTGCAAGTCACTGGGTCAAAGAGACGGTGCAGGCACAATACAGGTTTTGTAAAGAAAAATCTGTAGACGAGGATATTTGAGGCACAGTGAGAGAGCACAGCTTTTAGCATTCATGGCTACAGTGCCGGTGCAAATCAGTGTAAATGCAGATAATTACATATGGGTCAGCAGATATTAGTAGTAGTTAGTAGACAGACAAATAGGGGATATGGGCAACAAATCAGAACTGGGCATCATAACCTGTAGTGTAAATGCAGCCTAAGCGAAACAACCCTCTACTTTCAAGGGAAAAAAACTGTTCATTTGACTACAAAACACTGTGGCCTATAATCATCTAATAAAAAAGTAAGACTTTCAACCTGACTAATAAAATGCTGTACACTCAATTCTGAAGATAAACTCCGCCCACTCCACCAAAGCTCCTCCTAATCTCTATAAAAGATTACCTTCGTCCCGTAAGGTAAATCGTCCCATCTGAGGGAACTCTTTGAAGGTCTCGAGGCAAATGGTTCCTGCTGTGCGCAGACGGGCGATGCAGACCTGGTCCTGTTTGACGAATCGTGGTCGTGTCTTACTCTTCTCTCCTGTCTTCTTGTCTACCAGACAGATTAAGGCCTGCAGGTTGAGAAAGAGAAGTAGAAAATCAGCACAGGTGTATAACTCAAACATTCAAAGCATCCATCTGTTAAACCTTAACAGTACACAAAGAACATCACACTACATTTGTTTGAGTGTCTTTTCTAAAAATTATTTGTACTTTTCAACAGGTCATTATCATGAACAGTTTTAAACTGTGACTGTGTGTCTCATTCTATGACTACGTCCTGCAACAGATAATGTCAACAGTTACGTTTATGCTGTACCGTAATTTGCACTTCTTCGATGCAGGTGTGAATGTGAAGGACTGCGTTGTAACCTGGACAGATGATGGATTTGTGTTCGATGATGACAATCTGTGTGGAAAAGAGTTTGTGATTAATGCAACATCTAAAGACAAACATTTAGTTACTTATGAGCACTCCAAATGCACCAGCTGATTTCTTTAGCTTCTCAGGTGTACAATAAAAACCATACAGCATGATTTAGTTCATTTAAACAATGTATTGCAGCATGTACTGCTCATACACAAATGTCCAGTTTATATGAAGTTAGAAAACGGAGGTTCAGGGATTTTAGCGCTGAGCTGCTACATGACACTGACCTGGGCATCGAAGGTGCGCCCTGAGTGGCAGAGGTTTTCGGCATTACACAGGATAAAGCCAGGCAGGATCTCCTCCTCCTCGATGCCCTTCAGCCGGAGTTTGAGGTTTTCACCTGGCCCAGCATCGTCTGTCTCCACATCATCTGACAGGAGACTCAACACCTCCACCACATGCTGCAATGGGAGAGACAACAGGTTAAGAGACATAGAATAAGTCAAGAAGAGAGAAAGAAAGAATGATGGAGATGTATGTAAGTTTTTAAGTGTATTTCACAGTGTAAAATAGAAACCAATTCATATACAGAGCTATAGTTAAATTTGAGAAAAATCAAGCGGAGGCCTTTCTCTGTTCATTTCAGTTTGCATGTGTTATCTGTCATTTGTTATCAGTAATAAGCAGTTTACTGCGATGACAGGTTCAGCTATTTTTTTTCCAATTGAAAAGGGGTTTGTCATTAATGAAAAAAAGAAAAATGATTTCCTGGTGCTTTTAAAACAAAAACAATCCATTAGCTGCTGTTTTTCATGACTCCTGGCACTAACCAGTTCAATATAACCTATTATGTCTGTACTTGAATTCTCCAGCAATGAGAAACAGGCAGTTCTTTTTTCAAAACAACACTAATGATGCATGACAAAACTAACATATTCCAAAAAGTTTATTGTGAAGCATTTGGATTGTGCAGTTAACACAATTTACCACAACAACAGCACAAAACAGATACATAGTTTTGAGTTACAGCTAAATCCCTCCTCTTTTGTTACTCATCCTCTGATTCTGGCTGATGAAAAGAAAGGCTTGTGGGTAATCTTACCCTGTTTGGCATCATGACCAGCTGCTGTGCTTTACTGATGGAGCCTGACTCCAGCTTGCCCAAAATCACAGTGCCCATATCCTGATGAGACAGAGACAAATAGTGTTACAGAGCAGGTGAGGAAAGTATCAGTCAAAGACAGGATTCATTTGTGGCTTCCTGTTGACTGCTGCAAACTGATGATATGAGTGTGTTCAAAGTTGTTCATGTCTGAGCCACATGCAGTCAGTGACAAATCAATGAAACTATACACAATGTTTAATTGATATGTGAGCAGGTTCTTTTAGGGAGGAAGGATTTTGATCTCAGAGACAAAGCAGTTCAGTACACTTGGACACTTAGTTGCAGTTAACATCCAATTCTGTCCAGACTCATAGTATACTGTATGAAGGTGATGACTTCATATGTAATTTTTGGTTTTATTTACCCTTTTTTAGTCACATAATCTGTTCATTAAGCTTAGGTGCTGTGAAAAAATGTTGGTTATGGTAGGAAAATTCAGTTTCTGTCTCTATTTCTTGCATTACCATAATCATAGGTCTCATTGCATGAAAATCATCTAAAGATCAATATGCCCTTAAACCAATAGGATTGTTATAGACTACAAAGTTTCAAATATGGATGATGGTTCATACATACTAAACACTGCACCACTGCAGAGGAGCTATTCCATCACCACAGTTTAATGGTAGGCACTCAGGGTTAATGTATCAATTCAGTATCTGACCAAATGTGAGCAATGATCACATTTGCTTCCTTCTAAGTCATGCAATGGAATAATGGCCAGAAAAGTGTCTTCCCACAACATGCCAGAAACCTTTTGGATATAAAATAATAAAAAATATTTAATATTATTAGACATTTGTGTGAAATGAACACAATATGTTTAACAGAATGGATAATTAGTATGTAAATTAGTTATGACCAAACCGTGCTGTGAGGTAACAGGGACTTTTGACAATCAATTTCTGTGGGGCAAATGTGAGAAATTCACAGCAGAAATTCCCTAGAGGTGTTCTCGAGATATTGTTTTTACAAGAATAAGGCACTTATCTGTCAATGTGCACATTCAACACACTCTTTCAATGGTCTAGTATCAAAACATTAACAATGATCCAGCTTAGGTAGTCAATTTTTAACAAACAGGGAAGTCATTGCAATTTCCCTGAAGATTAACAACGACTGACACACCTTTGCTTTCAACATTAAAACAGGAATTCTAAATACAACTGCTATCCATGTCTACGGCTCTACACTTTTTTGCAGACTTTCACTTTGATAAAAAAGTGTGTCAGGTGAAATGTGCTTGGTGGCAGGCAGCTGAAAATAACCCTTTCTATGGGTTAAATGGAAATATAAAAAAAACCCTGTAAAAACTCTGATTCTTACCTTGTATTTGTCTACGATAGGCAATCTGACAGGGCCATCGCTTGATCTGTTGAAATTTGGCAAACTGTCCAAGTGTGGAATGAAAGGTAGACCTCTGAAATAGCATGAAATATTGACAGCAGTTAGTTGAGTTGGACAAATCAAACTAATCATTTCAGTTTATGCAATAAATAGAGTGACAGTGAAGATTTGATAAGAGGAAGCTGAAAGACTTACGTATACCAGGGGCACATGTCTGTGGGCTCCTTCAGGTTGGCTCCTGTCAGTCCAGAGCACGGCATGAAGTGAATGTCTTTCTTCGGATTGAAGCCCACCTTCTTCAAAAATGGCACTAGTTTCTCCTTACACTCCTCATACCTGAGGATTCAATGGTGGATGTTGACATCTTTAATCCCAAAAAAATACAAACATGGCTGCAGACATTTCTGAAGCCATATTTGTTTTTTTTGTTTGTTTTTTTAGGTATATTATGTCAGGGTTAGGTATATATAATACATGGTCTTAGATAACCTGTAGTAACATTTGATTTAAGACAAGTGACTGGCCAGGTACAGGCCAAACTGGATAATTGGTGAGTGATCATAATGGTCAAAATTAGGTACAAACAACATCTTAATCGTGTCAAATTGGGCGTCAATGTGAATAACTTTCATGAAAAGGATGAAGTGGAGTTATCCTTCTTGTCACAAAGAAAAAAGAAACAGCAATCAGGTAAACTTTTTATCTCCTCTATAATTTGTCAATAAATAATGGTGACGTTGCGCTGACTTGCTGTGCAAGTCTCGCTTGTCTTCCTAACCTTGCTGCTCAGTGCACCTTTAGGTCTGTTTGCGCCATGCCAGTTTAAATGAGCTTGATGCAGCTGTTTTTGGGACATAAAGCAGCAGCCATAGCCTATAAGCTTATGTTTATATGTATAACTAAAACTACATAAATTCTGCAAAGACTGGACGTGCACAAGGTAAAGTGCTTCTTGTCAATTAAATAAAAAACAAGCATTCAAATGCTCTCAGTCAGCTTGGATTTTGATACCTGTTTCTTGTGGCAATATTAAAATTACTTTGGTTTGGTACAAATATGATCCATTAGCTGCTGTTTAGTGTTTAGATAGGCAATGAGCCATGTATTTTGCATGATGCTGAACTCCTGTTTGATCGTTATTAATCTACCCACCTCTCCAGGCTCCAGTTGACTGTAGGATCGTCCATTTTATTCACCAGAACTATCAGGTGCTTGACACCTGCTGTTTTGGCCAACATGGCGTGCTCCCGCGTCTGTCCACCCTTCTCAAAGCCAGTTTCAAACTCGCCTTTCCTGGCAGAGATCACCTGATGGTCAAGACATTTATTTAGTTCGTGGTTTTGTATATGAGTGCTTTGAAAACCAAAGGATTTAAAAAAACTTGTAACTAAAAGGTTTATATCTACACAAAATGAGACAATATTCCTTTGTCTATAAGATACTACAGGTTACATGACGACTACGAACTACTAATTTTATTTAACAACAATTCAAATGCACAGAAACAGTTGAAAAAGTACTGGGTAACTTAAGTAAGAAGTATCCAACTGCATACAAGACAATGGGGAAAAATAAGGGTCTCCACACATTAGGTTCAAAACTTGTGCAAGTGGCCATTTTAATTTCTTTTTCATTGAAATTGAAAAGAGTTCCTATGATTCAGCTTAAAGCCTGTGTAAACCTGAATTATTTTTGTATGGTAAAAACAAGAAGAAAAAACAAACAAAGAAAACTAGCAAAACTTATGACTCACATCTGTGGTCTGTGCACATCTGTGGTAACTCTGTATGTAGGGTTTTGCTGTTCATTGTATATTTATTCAGTCTTTTCCGTACGTTCTTTTAATTGTGGCAGCCCATCAAAATCTCAACACTGTGGGCCATATATCAACTAGATATATGATATAGATTTTGGAACTATGCATTTTGGAGCTCTTGCTGTCTTTATCACAAACATAACTTTGCTTTTAAGGAACAATGATGAATATCATGGCAATTAATTTGTCTCAAAACCGGTAGACATAAAAAACTATGCGTGTGAACGTCATATGAACACACAGAACAGAATCAAAGTGTGAAAAACACTGAGAGGGAGCACTTCTGCTCAATGGGGGACTGTGACAAGTGAGAGTTGCACAGCCATACCACCATTACAGTGACACTGTTATTATGTGGGCAGTGCTGCAATTTCAGTTGTGATTTTGGGTTTTAAATGTGTATGAAAACAAGATACCATGCTGAAATGGTTTTAATGCCATATTTGTTTCTCAGTGATGCAATCATTTTGTATCATGTATAAATGAAGAACACAGCATTTCTTTACAGTTGTGTCCATTCTGCCCCCTCTAAAGGGCTGAACTCACCTTTATTCATGTTGTGGCCTGTTAGTTTATTTATTTATTTAGTAAACACAAAAGCTCCTAAGCAGATATACCAAATAAAAATCATATAAACAACCTTGCTGTTGGACAAGCGGATTTATATTCAACAGAAGATGCTGCTATCATCTTTTCTGTGCAAAAGAGTTAAATCCCTAATATATGATCCAGTCACTTGTTCACTTGTGTTACAGAAAAGGAACGGATAGATTTTTAGTCTGGGAAGGCTGCAAGCTGGGTCCCCTGCACATTAGGTCTGCACTTGGAACCTCTTGACCTCATCTGCATATTGACCAACATACTTTCAGGTTCTTGCTTTAAAAAAAAGTCACTGCTCCCAGTGGCCTGTGTAGTATAAGGGAGGAGTTTGCTGTACTAAATGTGGCTAAGTGGGCAAACTTCAGTTTCCAGATGTGCATGTTCATTCAAACGATAAGCAACAATTGGATGGTCAAGAAGAAGGGATTTATCTTATTTTGCTAATGTTAAAACAACAGTGATACAGCTGATCTTCGATCAGGTGAAAGTTAACTATTTGCTTCAATGATTTCAATGTCATCATGCCTATTGAGAGGCTGCGTAGATTTTACATGACTGCATTAAGAGGCTTTGGGCTTAAACTCAAGACTATAGGCTGGTCAGAGCATGATAGTTAGGGTTTGATCTGATTGCCCCACTTTAACTCAACAGTTTAGCAACACTGGTCATTTTCTGAACTCACCAGAACAGCCAAGTCTGCTTGTGACGCGCCTCCGATCATGTTAGGCACAAAGCTTTTGTGGCCTGGAGCGTCTAGGATGGTAAAGTGCTTTTTGTCTGTCTCAAAGTATGCTCTACCCACTTCTACTGTTTTGCCTTTGTCCCTCTCTTCTTGGTTGGTGTCCAAAGCCCAAGACAGGTACCTATGAGAGAGATAAGTAATGGTCTACTGTTAAACTGGTTACTGGTGAGAAGTTAGACAGTTTCTCAGGGGATAAATACAGCAGCATGGATGCATCTTTAATATCAATGATAAGGACCATAACTAATATAGACACACATTGTTCCTGACAATAATCATTAAAAACAAATAACTCATTTTGACTGATAAAACCTGTAGTTTTAGGGTCCATTCAGATCTCATCAAGCTTTACACTGAAAGTGCAAAGTTCTCTTATATAGAGACAACTTTTAGAGGAACACAAACTGACATCATCCAACGGAAGCCAATTAGCTAAAAAGTCTGTCATGAGGAGTACAAGGACATTAAGTTGCAGTTGCAAATGGGCAAACACTCACATGCCACTGCACAAACCTGCCCCGATCATTGCAATATCAAATTGGTCTCAAACAGTCCTGAGACCATCACGTTTAGTGCATTTAGCATCTTTTCGGATTTTGGATATAACAGAAGAGCAGGCTAAGACCACTAGAGAGCCCACTCACCAGGTTTCTCTGTTTTTCTCCTTGGCTTCTCTCTCGTACTTCTCTAAGGTTCTCTTGTCTACCATGCCTGTTAGATACCTGTTGGAGACGAAGAGAAGAACAAATTAATTTATGTCCTGTCATGTCATGTCATGTCTCATGTGGTGGATGTGATTTCTCTCATTATAAGGAAAGGCAGTGAACCAAAAGGAGATTGTTACTTACATGATTTGTCCGCCAATGGTGGACTTGCCAGCATCTGGACAGGAAGCACAAAGAGAATGCTCCGATTAGACAAGATAGTGAAATGGCTTTATTCTGTGCAACCACATTTTCAGTTGCCATACAAGAAAGTTTACACTTCTTTAATTAAGTGAAATATGAGCCAGCTATTGGGGCGAATGATGTAAAAAAAAAATAAATAAAAAAATCATTTGTTTTTTTGTTTTTTATTTGATGGTATCATATCACATTATTTATGAATAAAAAAGCATCCCCTATCAAGAAAAATGATTAACAGGGCAGAATACAACACTGACAAATAAAATATTTTGTTTGTAGTCATACGATACAATACCATATTAAAACTATATTAATAATAATAATTACCCTGCTCTTTTCGCCTTTGAGATATTCAAACCACTTCCACATAATTTCTGTTAAGTTGTGCACAGTCCTCTCAGCTTTGGAGGACAACAAGAGTCTAGTTTCAGCATTCAGAAAAATAGGCTCTTTATGGCTTTGTAAAACAAAGCGAGTGCTAATTGCACGAAACTGAAAGTTACTGTGGGCATAAAAGAGTCATGTCTGCGTCTCCCAGTTTCACTAACTTTTCCTCTTTTCCAGAGAACATCCAAGTGCACATCTATTTTCTATGCAAGTTTCTAGCACCATGTCACTGTTGGGATAACTGGATAACAGGAACTGCAGACTGATTGGCTTTTGTCTCTTACTTTCTGCTGTGTGACAGGCTGAGACTTATCAAATGAGTAAAAACATCCAAAGCTTGTCATTGTTAGACGTTTATTTTATCACAATAATTTATGATTATATTTCAGTGCCCAGCTACATTTCACAACCTCTGTTCTTTGTACATGTTAGTGATTAGGAAGGCTACAACTGTTTTTTTCTGCTTCAGTTCACCAAATAGCAGATATTAAGTAAAATCTTAATTAAGAGTTATGTTTTTGCTTCTTTTTATCACGAGCAAAATGACCCACATCGTACTGACCTACGTGTCCAATGAACACAACATTGATGTGTTCCTTCTTGGGGGCATCTGGCTGTGTAGGTGGAACCTTGGGCACTAGCGCTTCCTCTTCCTCCTCCATCGTCTCTGGAGCTGTCTCCTCCGTTGTTGCTTGCATCTCTGGTCCCCGGTCACCACCTCCTGGTTCCTCCTCATTTGGCTCGGCCTCTTTCTGGTCCCATGGCTCCTCTGTGCTCATCTCTGTGTCGCCATTCTCCACTGGAGCTGCACAAACACAGACGCAGCTCACATCATTCACATCTTTTTGACAAGCCACTTAAAACAACTCAACCTGGTTATATATAGGTGAAACTCATAGTTAACTTGCTAACAAGGCATAAAAACAAAGGTGAATGACAAGTGTCAGCAGTATATTTGAGTTTTCCTCACATCCATTCTCCCTTTCTGTTACTAGAAACATTGGCTGCCCTGTCACCAAAAATCTTGTTTACTGTAAATTGCTGATAACAGTGTCTTGCCTTCACAGGAAAGACGGGAAGCACACACACTCCAAATTACATTTCTTGGATTTTTTTTAATAGCAGCTAATAAAAAATGAAAATAGTTATCTCTAAATAAATTTGACAGTTAAAAAGGAAAAAAAGCAGAATCAGCCAGTTGATACAATGTTCAAGATGGTCTGCTGGTTTGAAGAGTGTCCTTTACTGTTCAACAGAATAGTCAAACGTGAGGTCTGACCTGACTTCAAATACAGATACAGACAGAAATACAGATCCATTCACACACAAATGTGTGCTTAACAACTCACATTGTATAATGATGCAAGTTGGTCAGTGAGGCTTTCCAGAGTTCTGCTTAGGCTATCTTTATCCAATCAGAAACCAAATAATGAGTTGTGCTTGGCACCCTGCTTCTGTTTGACAACAGCCCGATATTCAGTAAACCTTCATATTACAACTTCACAAAAGGCAGAGAGCAAAAAAAGTGATAACACCAGTGACATGCCATGAAATTATAAAGAATGCCAGACGCACAACAACATCACCAGGGAATCAGAAGAAAAGTCACCACAGTGAAGCAGACAGTGTGTGACAAATTCTTTCTATGAAGTGCAACAGCAAAGCAATAAACACATAGCACCATGAAGGAGACAAAATGGGAAACAATGACAGTGCTCTGACATACAGCCTCCTACACAGTTCAGCAAGATTGCTATGAACAGATACTGGTTCAGTGTGTTAACAGTTCTTGTTCCTTACAAATCTTTTTTAAGCTAGTTACAAAACTAAGCTATTTACAAGCGCAAAACAACACTGAAAAGCCTAGCTTTGATGGGCAACTTTTTCCTTGACACATTTTCAGCTTTGCTTTGACGCTGAAACAACAGCTAGATTAGTTTGACTTCTGCTTTCAGTTTATTTTCTGTTGTAATTAATGTTACCTATTCACACACATACTTGGAAATTGTACATTGTGCTTGTGATTGAAAATCTGTGCAAACAGGCTTCACCATGGCTGGCATTAAGTGAGGTATATGCCGCTTTACTTTTTATGCTAACAACATTATGTCCATTGATCCACTGAAATTTCAGATGAGAGAAGGAAATATTTATAAGTTTTACAGAACAGAACAAAACAAAACAGAACATGTTAAGTGACAGCCCAGTTAGTGTTACAGTTGCATTAACTAAGTTTGTGCTGTGACTTGAGTATTATTGTGATCAAATTGTTTTTAAAAAAGTGATAATAAAGAGGCTTAATACCATTATTAAGAACATGAAATTTAAAAAATTCAGATAAAACAGTCAAACACAACTACTGATTACAACATCAGCATATTTTAACTACTGCTTGCTCTTTGAATATACTAAGGTCTGTGATTGTGTCTGTGGTTGTGTCTATGCTTGTGCGTTTGTGTGTTAAAGTACATACCTGCCCCCAACCATAAATTATGCTTCTGTGTCAGGCCTTCATAATTGAAGTTTACTTTAGAGAGACCTCTGGAGTTCATGTCAACAAAAAAAAGGCTTATTACTTTATTACTGTACAAATGAAACAAAGAAACACTGCCATTTAAGTATATTGCACCTCAATGTTTTTTAGAGGCCTGAAGAGGTAAAAATATTTTATATTTCTCAACAAAAAATGTTTGAAAGAATCATCTCAAATCTGTCTTGCTTATCTTCTGACCTCCTGTGGGTTCCTGACCACCAGGTTGGTAAGTACTGTCTTAAAAAACACACTGTGTTAATGTTGTGATCTGTGACCTGACTTTTTGGCCACCCTATTTATTTCAGACTGACTGAATTTCTGTTGCACCAGGCATTATTAGCAAGGGCTGATCAACTGCTTTTTAATGACCATCAGACATTTGGATGACTTTCTGACATAGCAAAATTTTGTCAAGTCTTTTTCAGACTGTCAAACAGCTGAAGCAGACCAGTGAGTGGATTTTACAAGGTCACGCTACCACAAACAATATCATATTATGTAGCTTCCCTACTTCCCATTCTCCCTGCAAAATGGACACACCAACTTCTTCCCAGCCTCCCCCACCCCCCCTTGGAGATTAAAAATGACAATAATATTGTCGATGGTAAGTACACTGCAGTCTTTTTAAAATGTACTTTACACTTAGTGACGTTATCTCTAACTCAAACAAGTCCATGTCTGTTTAAAGTGATAATGAAGTCCCAGTGAATGTGGCAGAGCAAGATCCAGACAGCCTGAGAGAAAACAAAAGATGAACTGGAGCTTGACACTCACTACTCAGTTTGTGGTCTAACACTGAAAAAGTCTTTCTGTGATAGACACAAAAACCAAGTACTGCTTAGAAACAGCAGAAAAATTAAAATGGAGTGCCTTGCTTGTTGACAGCAGATGACCCATGGTTGCTTTAATAAATGGTTTAACATCACCTGCAGACCCTTCCTGCATATCAAACCTCTTATTCCCCTGTTTAATATCTGCCTTGGGTGTCTTATGAAAATGGAAAATGCCAAAACACTTTTTTTCTTCCATTTATTTTGAAAAGGGTAAATGAGCTTTCAGGCAAACTGAACTTCTGTACTTGCGACTCAGAATCTCCTAATGTATGAGTTACGGTAGGCTTTGTAAATCCCATCTGTCAGTATGGGCCTGTTCATGTCAGAACAATGAGGCAAGCAGTAACAGCACTTATGTGACATACAACACAGAGAGAATCACGCTTACACAGACTCGTTACATACCAGCACTTTCTGTCACCTCCATGGTGGATATCTTTTCAACAGCAACTGAAAAAAAGAAACAATGGTTAAATTAATGGTCAAGTAATTTTGAAAATATGAAAATGTACCACTTGCTACAGGCAGATGGATAAACAATATGAAAACATGAACATTTCCTTTGTTTTTTGTAAATAGATTTCACTATGCCTCCAAAGGCCACCTTAGGGTCAAAGCTGGAGAAAGAAGTTTTCAACTGTAAACTATCACAAGCACCTACATTTGTGCACTGAGAGCCGTGGATGAGAATCTCTTCATGGACATGTGCAATGGGACCACAGAGGTAGGTTTTAAACCAGTTACATGAGGAATTTGAGAAAAAGTGTGAGTCGTAAATCATCGAAGTTCTGTGGGTTTGTGATGTGTCAGAATAAAATAAATATTCTTTGCCACGAGGACTATCATGTTAGTGCAGGGTCAGTCTTGTCCAGGTCTATAGTCTCTCTTCACGCGGTTTCCAATGACACATTTTGCTCCACTCTTGACCAGCAGTGCGTCAGAACATCCACGTCACACCAAACACTAACGTCCCCACTAATTTCTTTCCAATGACAAGATTAGCTTTTTTTCATAAGGTGAGGTTTGACTGTAACAAAATGACAAGGATAAATACCAGCAGTGCTCCTTACTCGGTTGTTAAACAGTAGATGTTTATAATAACGTTGCTTCATTTTAGCTCTGAGCGATAAAGGCGCTCAGTTGTGAAACCACACCGGCTAACCAACATGCTAGCTACTGCCAGTTAGATGTATCAAGCAAAAGCCGGCTGGGTTTAAAACTTAAAAAACAGTTATGACAGAGCTCAAGGAGTTGCAACACCACTTTAAAGTCAAATTCCTGAGTAACACCTACATGACAGATCGGCTGTAACGTGGGTAAAAGTTACACAGCGGTAGGCACACCAACTAAATTACTACCACACCAAAAAGCTCAATAGCTAACAGTTAGCTGGTTCGTCGCGCTTCAAGGAACGCGTGTCTGTACAGTGGCTAGTGAGCTAGCTAACCCAGCCCAGGCTCCCGTTAGCAACTAGCTACACGCTATCAAACCTAGCACCACAACGTGACTGTGAACTTACCAGCAGAATCGAGATTTTCCGAGTGTGCTTTCATGGCAAAAGCCGGAACAAATTCAGCGGCGTTAACATTGGGCACAAACGGTTTGGCATTCACATTTAGGGTTGTGAATGCTGATTCAAGTGGTCCGTCAATTGTGGCCTCCACATCGTCCTCTTGTTCCCACGAATCAGGGGCAGTGTCTCTCGGGTCCATCGTGGGTCTTGGATTTTCACTACTGTGAGATTTGAGCTACGCAGTTCTCGGTCTACGTAAGAGTCCGCCCAAAACTCAATGTTAAGATCAACCCTTTGATTAATTGAGAGCGTCCCAACTCGAAGCGTGATGTTTTGTCCCCGATTCAGGTGAAATAAAGCAGCCGGTTTCTGTCGGTAAGACGCCAGAGAGGATATTCGACTCAGCACTCCCAGAGACAGTCCGCGTGAGCTAATGCGCCCCGTCAGTTGACGTACTACCCGCGGCGATCACTGGGATATGAAGTCTTAATCAAAAGCGTAAACATTTGCCTTGAGACGCTCATGAGGGCTAAAAAACTACATTCTCCAGAGACTAGCAATAAAAAAGTTTACGTCAGTAGTTTCTGACCTTTTCAGGAACCGCAGATTCGATAAAGGTTCTCTAGCAAATACAGACTTCTTTAGGCTTGGGTAGTTATACAACTTAATTCGCTTACCAATAGAGTATCAATTTGTTTTTTTTGTTTAAAAAGCTAATTATACTTAGGTTCAATATTTATTTTTTAAAATCAAACTATCAACATCTTTTGGGAATTGCAAAACTCATGAGCATTTGTTGACAAAGTTTTTCACTAATTGTAACATTAACATTTTCTTTAAATAAGGGCCCCCACATTTCAACAAAATAGGGAAATTATGACAGTACAGCAATTAACTGAGTTCATGGTTTAATAAAAAATATGTTTGGTTTTGCAACACCAATCTCAGTTACTGTCAGTTATCTGAAGTCCCTTTTAGTTTCTTTTTCATTTTATCCATTAATGCATCTCAACCAACTTTGGGCACAAGAGGTGTGTCAGTATCACAGCTTTGTAAGTCATACAAACTATAGTGAGAAATTGTAAATGAACCAATAGTATAACAGCATATAGGTTTAATGCCCTCAATCTAACACAAATGTGATATCCTCCATATCCTAGGAAGCTCCTCTGAGGTAACAATGTCCGGTGAAATGGACTGGAAAATATGTCCTTGCATATATGACATAAATCATCTGAGAACATTTTGTGGTTTTGAAAATGCCCTTAGGCATCAAAGTGTTCAAACCAGTAAATGACCTATTCAACAAGAGGAAGTGGCCTACTTATAAAAATTAGCGCCTGAGGGTGTCAGATTCAAATTCCAGACAGACTGACTAGACAACTACCTTTGGAGTAGTATCTGAAGTTATGATACCAATTATTATTGATAATTACTATATCATCACGGTTAATTTATTTTAGGTGAAAGTAAATAAATAAAAGCAACACTTTCTTCCTGTGCATAAAAGTTGCAAACAGTGACTTTTTACCGTGTAATCCAATACAGAAAAAAACAAAACCACAAATAAGCACAGATTACTGACAGCCAAGTTGGGCTGATAAGTTTTGTGGCATTAGAAATTTGTATGTAAAAAATTAAGTTTTACTACAGCATGTCAGTTTTGTTCTACAGCTGCTGCCACAAACTACTTGTGTTTTAGTTTTATTACATTACTTTTTTTTGAGATTGCACATTTAGGTCTATTTATATCTACAATACATATATTACGTACTGTACTACATCATAAATTTAATGGTAAAATTCTGTTACAAGTTCTCAAAATGCATTAATACAAAGCACTTTACCATACTGTGTTTTTTATTTGGTTTGTAAATGTGCTTTTGGTTGTTGCCTGATATTGTTTTTCTCGTTGGCTCTTATTTATTGCTGTGGTTTCAGACATCTAGGGTTAATGTTCAATAACAAATATACTGAGAATGTGTACTGACTACACTGATCACTTACAAGCTAAAGGACATACTCCCAACATAAAAAGGAAGAGATAAAGAGTACTTTTAGAATAACAAGTTAACCACAGAAAGCCACAGCCTAGTATTAAGACTAGAAAACTTTGCATTTAATCTGATGAGAGACAGGATATAAACAGAAATGTTGAAGAGTTCTTGTACTGTTAAATAATTATAGAAAACATTCAAAAGAAAAAAAATCCCCTTTTTAAATACAATCAATCATTCAAACAGTGACAGAGGCCTGGAACATTTCATTGTATCAAATCAAAAGTTCTTGTTGGGTTATAAAGTTACTGATTCAGCTTTACATTTTAATCACATTGCAGAAATAATCTTTGAGAATATTCTGATTCATTTACACCTTATAAGAAATTAAATAAAGAACAGTAATAAAGAAATTATCTACAGAAATAGTGCAATAAAGCTTAAAACAATCGTTTGTAATCTTCATTCTCACTGTGTTAGTTCATTATCAAACAACCGTCTTTATCCACAAATCACTACTCTTTACAGTAAATGTTCCACCGCTATCTAGTTAAAAGAACTACAGAGCAAGTACAAGTCAGGGAAATTTGTGTTCTAGGCTTTCATTCATAGTTATTTCCTGTTGTTTTAATGATATATTTTTTTCATTTAGTTCCTATCTCAACATCTCAAACTATTCTTCCAAACCTATTGAGCCTCCTAGAAGGCAAATAAATGACAATCCCTCACTGCCGAGAAGCTGCCCATCATGGTGTATAAACTTGCATCCAGAGGCTAAATATCAGACGACAGATGTTTGCATGTTAACAAAAGTCACATTAGTTTAAAATAAAGTTTGCAATCATGACACACTGTCAAAGTTCAGCCATTCCCATCTTTTCTAGGTCTTCAACAATCCAGCTCTTTCAGGGATGTGTTAAGGCCCCTACACAAGTGGCTATAAAGGTGATCTCTATGGTTTGTTACATGGAACACCATGTATAAACATGTCTAAGACACTCCTAGTTACAAACTATTTCAGACTGTAAGGTAACAGTTTTGAGAGCTAGTCTATGGCGGTCACAATGTTACGTCGGACAATATTTTCGGTGTCATTTCGCGTTGGCCGGTTCATAGATCTGGGCGATGAAAGCAGTCACACTGAAAGAATTTACACCTAAGTTTCTGTAAATTGGGTTCCAAATCAATACTTGGTGGTCATATCTCTGTGATATCTAAGACCACAGTTTGGAATGATATAAACAGATTATGCTGTTTTTGTCTAACAATAGACTGACTTACATCCAGGCACGCAGTGTGCAGGCTCCTTTAGGGTCCGCTCTAATAATGTGTTAGATATACTTTTGGAACTTTGTGAACGTCTACACTCAGAAATCCTTTCAATAAAGGCTACTAAAGTGCACACAACATGCACATGTTAATCAGCCTGTACTATGGGAATGTTTTTACCAAAATCCATCATGAGGATAAGGGTGAGAAACAAGAGTAGTGTCTTTTGACTCAGGCTAAGCAGAATCAACACAATTGTAAGAAGAAAAACAAAAACAACAAACAGATAAAAGAACAAATATGAAGACAAACAAAACAGAAAAAACACAACCATCTGTTTGGCCCTCTTGTATGGCACTTAAATAATGTTTAAAACGTAATCAAGACCAGGAAGTACTTTGACCCAGATATGGCAGGATGTTTCCTTCAAAGAAAAGAAATGTTCCTCATGAAGTAGATACCGTGAAGCAACGCCCCCATGTGACAAAAGACCACTTTTTGCTCAGGCTGCAGTGCTGACCAAAAAAATTAACAAACAAACAAAAAAAAAACTGACATAGAAATAAGAAAACGTACTCTGACTCAAGCTGCATGTACTACTGTAAAGGAAATTTTGTGATTTTTGTTGGCTGTAGTTTATATTGTTAAACTGAGTTTTAGGGCCACTAAATTAAAATAGTTTCAAGATTTTGAGAATTAAGCGGATCAAGGAAAATGTCACAAAGAGATATATCATATCATAGATATATCATTTTAATCACAGTCTATCTATAACCTTCACTTGTAAATTTCTGCTACAAGGCCTTAAAACGCATGTACAAACAGCACATTTCCATACTGTGATTTTCATTTGGTTTGTAAATGCGCCTTTAGCTACAAATTTATCTGATAAAGTTTATCTTGTCTCAGCAATTTTTTTTCATAAATCTACAGCTTGATATTCTAGATTGAGACATTTCTGCATTGAATCACAGCTGTACATATGATGATTATTATTTTTTCCACTAAATTATAACTCTTTAGTATGAACAGCTTCATAGTTGTAACTTGGTGACTTTTTCCTCATTAAAATATGTACATTTGTAACATTTTGACTTTCTTTTTCTCAAAATCTTTAGACTCTATTTTAAAATGAAGACTTATTTTTCTCCTGCAGTGATTATAGGGCAGTGCAAACGTTTGGGAGTGTTTAAAGCTTGTGAGCATTGGACTATTATCAGTAGCTATTTTTTTATTTAATAGAATAAATAATCTACTCTTTCTACACAGATTTGTGTTGTTGTTAATAATTATAGTTGGTAAACAGGTGGGTTAGATATACTATATATCTTCTGTGAGGACTATTTACAGTGAGGAGTCGAAGCTTTTTAATAACAGTGACACTCCTTGCTTTAACATTAAGCTGCTTCATTTCCAGTTAAGTGTAAAAGTGAACGGATTATGAAAATGGAGACTCTCGTCCTAAGCCAATCACATTTCTCTTTAAAGCTAAAGTAGGTATGTGTGCAATATGGCTACTCCTTTGCTCTCTTATCAAACAGGACATCCCAGATCAGTGTCAAAACCGACACACTGTCAACTCTATTCCATCCTTCCTTGAAAGGAAAAATCCTCCCTGAAACAGTGATTCTGCTGTTAAGTGTATTCTTGTTATCCCTGCAAATATGAGGCTGATCAGAGATAATGAAAGTTTGGCAGGATATTATTAGGGTTGCTACAAAAGACTGACAGCAGATCATGTTATGAACCTAAAACATCAATGTAAAGGCAACATACACGGGGCATTCATCACAGAAGAGGCAGATGCGCCCATTTCTCTCCTTACAGTAGCCCTTAAAATAGCTAAGAGACATATCGAAAACTTTGGGAAAACTTATTTGTCAGAACGCAGCTGCTATTCCTACTGTGTATGACTAGAAAGAATGGATCTGAGCATCAGAGTTTGAGAGTAGCCAAGGGAGGATTTTTCCATTAACTCTGACATCTTTGCTGTTATAAAACAATGGGATGGAGCCCACCATTGCCCTATCTGGCTTTCATTGGCTTTTCCCTTTTTAGACAGAAGGAGTTAGATTAATAAAACAAGACCTTTTTTATATATCTGTTAGTTGGCTGGTGCCATTTTAAAGGACAGCTGTGGGACACCTGCAGAGAGTATGCTCCTATCTCATGCTTTGCTCCACCTCTTGGCCTTCAGGTTGCCTCTCCTCTGCGGCTACTTCAGCCTCCACCTGTGTGTACACCTGCTCGGACGACTCTGGAATTTTCTCTGGCACTACATCACTTTCGGTGTGTGAGTCCTCCTGAGGTGAAGAGATGGGTGGGTGGACGCTACTGCTCAGAGTGATGCTTCCCTCTCTGGTCACCTCCTCAGCTTGTCCAATGGAACTGGTTTCACTAAATGAGTCGGAGCCTGCCCCTGAGCGCCGGAACAACCTCTGACCTGTGAGGGAAGCACGATGACATGAGATGCAAAAGATGTGTGTGATGTCAATAAGTCATGGAGTGGCCATTGCTCTTCGAAAAAGATACAACAGTGGCTTTCAAGCTATTTAACATGACTAGTACTTGAACAAACTAAAAAAAAGTTCCCTAACATAGCCTTTGACAAGATTAAATATGTTTGTTCTGCCTGTTCAGAGAAAAGATGAGGTTCTTTCCTTCCTCAAAACAACTGCTTAGGCAAATAAAACACTTTGAGTATATTTGGTGTATTAAAATATGCTCTGTTCAAAACACCTGTCTCAGAACATATTTGGCAATATCAATTCAATTCCTATAGAATCCTTTTGAGGGAACAAAGAGACAGAGAGTAGAAAATGGAGGAAGCTATCACAGCTTTTTGGCTGTGCTGCAGAAGTAGAAACCCCCAGCACAAAAAGAGGAACAGCAGAGTTTATGTGCAAAAATGTCTTCTCAATAAACTATGTTAACTTATTGCCCTGTGAATGACCAGCTAATTAGCTTATTCACTGACAATCAGCTTACTAAAAGCCCAGCTGAAAAGTTCACGTTCCAGGAGGTTATTTCTGTGATTCTTTATTGAATAAACTGCATGAACCAGAACAAACATCAGAAAACAGAAAGAACTATCACAACTAACACTGGAATGCTCAAGGCTGGCCG
>JAQNCA010000011.1:14691537-14703852 GCA_029783725.1 Acanthurus tractus
TTCTGCTTCACAATCATAGCAACTCCAACATGAGAGTTGTTTTAACTCACCCTCATTATGGATTGAACCAGGTTTGTAACAACAGACATTTGAGAGAGAGAGTCCTAATAAACTCAAATATCAAACCAAACCAGGCTAGTGTAATCATGTGATCACACAGGACCACAGTGTACAAAAACCCACCCATTCACACAGAACATAGTATCAACCAAACTCTCACCATCACTTAAATCAACTTCTCATCTGCCTTCCTGCGTCGTGTTAAGGTAAATATTTTTAGCTTGATTGAATCCACTGAGCCTTGGGCTAATTAATCACTATGCAGTCTACCAGTGTAAGAAACAGTATATGAAATACCAACAATCTGGGGTTGCAGCTGTTCCATCAATTTATTACAGTTAATTCAGATGAATACATGCAGTATATGTACATAAACATTTCTTTAGTTTTTGTATAAACTCCTGCAGCTTGGGATGTCTTATTCAGAAGCAAGGAAAAAGTGCGATTGGACAGGAAATGCCTCAGGTGGACATGGCAGGGCACCAGACTGCTGCTGCACAATTAATTAGCTTCCTATTAACTTGCTTTTTCTTGTTGTTGTTGACAGTGGTGTTTGTGGGGGAGGGGGGGTCCTGTGTGTAATGTGGGTCTGGGCTTGTTTTAAGGCTGCATTTTTTCAAACGCACGTCCGTGTGAGTTTGTCAGTGTGTTATTGTTTGCATGTGTGCTTATTCAAGCATTTATAGTGTGTCTGTGTAAGCGTGTGTTCATATCCAGAGGTTGTATATTTTTCATGCATATATTTAACTTTCCTTTAATTCCAGACTACAGAGAGCCCCTGATAAGGAAGCCATTACCCCGAAAGCAAGAATATCAGAACTGGTGGTATTTTTATCCCCAGAGGAAATAGATTTATTTTTATGGCATTTCTGCTTCAGTGGAGGTGGATGTCTTGAGATTGGGTGGTTAGAGGGGAAACCCTTTTCTCCTATTCCTCTCTTTCATACATAAAAATGCTTCTCTATAAATGCACATCGCACTAATGGATGGATTTTACACAATGTCATGCAATTTAAGAGTGACAAGACCTAAATGCATGTCATTAATGCCGTGCCTTTGTGGCAGGATTTAGCTTCTCCTTCCAAGGCAAATAGCAGGATTAGTCATCTGTTGAATTTTCCAATACAGCATGCTCCCCTGGATGTGTTCAAGTGAGACTACAGAATGAAACTAGTCATGCTGTATTTCCAGTAGCTTATGGTGGCAAATATTATTTAGGCTTATTATAACAAACAAGCCATTTTCACTTACAACTCGTCACACAGCAGCTGGGTCAGAACCCCTTCTGTTTTTTTTGCAGTGAAGCCCCTTAAGCTTACCACTATGAGTAACGACTTCTTATTACTTCAAAGCCTTGTGCTTAACTGCCAGTAACTCCCACTACTTCACCTTCGGTCTGTGTAAAGCATCATATTAGTTATTAGATACAATCAAATGTTCTGAGATCATTCTTGTTTAACTATGAACAGAGTGATGTAAAGTAATGTGCAATTAAGAGGTTCAAGCAATAACTTTCATGAGTAACTTTTTCAAGTTGCACAGTTTGATCATCATCATCAACACCTGAGCTACGCAGGTTTTCATGACCACTGCCACATGTGCAAAATGCACTTGCTGTAAATTCCAGACTCCTGAGCAGCAGCACGTCAAAGTGCAGAGATGTCTGTGAACAGGCTCAGGGTGACTATTTTCGGTGAAAAATGTTGGTTCTGCAGCTATGGACCGAGGCAAAGTGATAGTCTTTACAGTCTTCACAAGAAGATGCAACAGATCAGGGTTGCAACCAACAGCCTGCTGGTGGTTTTTTCTGACATTTAGCAGCTGATCAAATCAGTAAGACAAAGGGAGATGCTAGCCACTCACTCACTAACTCTCTGACTTTCTCACCTACAGTCTCCTTCAAAATGATGAGATTTTTTTAATCTCGATTTTATTTGTTGAATCTTTTTTGTGTGTGTGATTTTAAAATGTAGCTAACAGACCTCAGTGTACTAACTGAAAACGATTCTTTGATTAATAATTTGGAAACTCACACTGGGTGATAATTGCTGATTTTTATTTAATAGCGTGTCATAAAGCTGCAGTCAGGTGCCCATTTAAACAATTAGTCCTCAGTTCCCCTCTCTACCTTCCTCCCTCCAGCCACATTTCCACTTCCACAGCCTCTTCATTGCTATTCCCTTGCTTTTCACAAGATGCCCTTTGAACTTTTTTTGGTCCTAGTCACCTCACTCCCTCTTTCCCCTGCAATACGTCCTTTCACTCGTCCCAATGCTTTTCATTTTGCATCTTGCTTCCCTTACTTGCATTTCTTCTTAGCCTCTTCCAGCATGATATGAGACATGGATATAAGGAAGAGATGCAAGTAAAGAAGAGCCATGCTAAGAAATGTATTTTTCTGTGACATGCTGCGACTGGTATGAATATCCAAATATCCCCCTTTAAAGAACAATTTCATGATAGATAAATGGATCCTCATAAATGAACAGATTCTTTGAATCCTAAGAATACAGGTCAGTGTTGTTTATTTTGATTATTTAGGTTGTTTATTCATATGCATTATTGTTATCTGCTTAAAAATACACCATACTTCTATGCAAGAGTGTCTTTATGTTGATTGTATTATAAATAAAGACAATATGCTGCTTTGTATGGTGTCACAACACTCTGCAATTAAAATTATCCCATATAATCTCAAGTGTTAGATTTATTACACACAAGGTAATGGTGCATTATATTGCCTCTTGTATAACTCACCTCACGCTTTCCTGGTAGAGTTTAGGCTGACCTAAATGGAAAGGAAGAGAGAAGTGTAAAGACTTCTGAGGAATTTAACAAAAAGTGCTTTTTATAACTGATTCATGACTCTGTTTTTCTTATTTCTTATTTTAAGAATAAATTTGAACAGTTGCTTTTGGTGCAATCATTCCTGATCTGGTGAACTGCCAAAAAAAACTTAGTTTTCAGTATCCTTTTGGATCAGCTGTCCAATTATTAAAGACATTGGCTCAAATGAGTGTTGGTGCCGGGCTTTGAAAGGTAATGACTACACAGCTTGTGGTTAAAAATACATTTCTAACCAGAACCCAACACTAATCTGCAAATGATGCAGGCACCTGCCTGCCTGCCTGCCTGCTAGCCCATATATTTACTCTTGCTTCAACAATAAATCAATGAACACTAGCACTCTTCCTGTTTCAGTGCTTGTTGCATTGAATGACATTAAAATTCAAAACTTGGTTTAATCCCTGACATGTACACAGAATTACACGACAAATCCAATAAATATACAGGTTCAACTGCTGTATGGAATATTGGTTCAAAAGACTGGTTTGTTCATAAATTGGCAGATTACAGAATAATGCTGTTTTTTCTTCCCACACATTATAAAAAACCATTACTATAAAAGTCAACATATAAGTTAATTGCCAAAGTTTAAATAACATTTAGACAAAGATGCTGATTAAGATTCAACTAAAATCCCTTATTTACCTCCAGTATACAAAAATCTCTTACTGAATACTTATTCATAGCCGTACCATTGAAATTATTGGGCCGCAAGCTCTTTGTGTAACAGCTGGACAGAGAAAGAAGTGAAGATAGCCAACAGAGCATAAACGTATGCAAAGCTCAGGTCCACCTGAGGGAGAGACTGGTCGTAGAGACAGAGAGAGACAGAAAAGTACAGACACAGATAAGAGAGACGGGCAACAGTGAGACAGGTGAGTCCACAAAGAGGAAACGGACAGATAAAAAGGGGGAGAGAGGTACATAACAAGAACAGATGAAAAGCTAAAACAATGTTTAACATAGCTTTTAATATATGCGCATTTTGTCAGTGTCTTTCTAATCTGCACCACTTCTGAATAACTCTTGGGAGCTTTCACACCTGCCTTGTTTAGTTCAGTTGAATCACACTTGAGTTTGTTGTACCCCTTGCAATATGGTGCAGTTTGTTTTGGCAGGTGTGAATGCAGCATCACATTCAGGTGCACGCCAAAAGTGGACCAAAAAGCAAACCGAGACCTCTGAGGAAGTTGTCTTGGTGTGCTTCCAAAAATTCTTTGGTATGGTTCCTTTAAGGTGTGAACGTGGACTGACCTTGACTGGGCCTTTTTCGGAGTTAACCCTTGTAGTCAGTGTCACCATAAAATTAAACTTATCATAACATTGTATAGATGACATTTGATAATTATATCAAATGAATTCCAACAACGTTTAAAAGCTTCTGCAAATTTTTGTTGCTGATGGCACCAAATCAGTGTCAGTATAATAAAAACAATTGCAGGACTACTTTCATTTAGCACTTCCTGCTTTTCCATGCAACAGAAAGTCCGTCCAATGAATGAATGACCTTCGTGATTTTATTTACAAGTTGTGGTTCACTTGCAAAGTGGGTGGTGTCGAAGCAAACTGCACCACACAAAAATAATCTACATTGTGTTTCACCAAAGAAAGTGAACTAGCTGACTCTCCTGGTATGAATACACCCTCACTGTACCGCTGGGACTTCTGTGGCTGTGTTAGTTACTTGAATTAGCAAAAACATATGGATCCACTTGTGTGTCCTCTCTCTACACTTTCCAAGAGCCTCCCCTCTACCTGCTACTCCTCTCCTAAAGGTGCATTTAAGGAGCAGGACATGTGGAAGTATAAGTTAGCATAATAAAAAGCACTGTCATGGGTTTACACGCTAGCTATTGGCTCATTGAATTTTTGTCTGCATTTGGGTCCTTAGTTTTTGTAGTCCCTGACAACACTATGTGGCAGTCCATCTAATCAATGTTACAGCTTTTTAGTATAAAACTCCCTTTTTTTCCCTCTTAAACAAGAGGGATGCCATCTTATGTGACCGTGGGGTGGAACACCTTTGTTTTTGGGAAATTAACCCCTTTGAGTACCCAAGATGACAGTGGTCCAAGTAGTAGGCATAGCATGTGCGTGTCAGGCACGAAAGAGGGAGGCCGGTCCTGAGAACACTTCCTTATATATAAAATTATGTATCAAGCCGGAACTGATTGCACCTGTGGGGCTATGGTAACCCAGAAGGTAACACTACACCTGGCTACACTTACACAGCGTTTCCTTGCTGAACTCTAGTCAATTTTGTGGATAGCAATCCTGGAGTGTACCAATTGATTCATTTATCTCACAATTCTAAAGTCTCATATTAACTTAGGATGGGTTGTACATAGATTTTTCTAAAAAGAGGAAATATATCATTAAAATTGTCAGCAAATTTGCAGAGGATCTTTTTATAGCCAGCACAGGTGGGAGGAACAAATAAAGCAAGCAAAACCTTTATGGTCACACAGCTGTCTGACTATTGTTTGACTACAGACTCCATCAATTGTGAACCCATGCTTTAAAGTTAGACAGATTATTATTGTTACAAGAAACCATCACCGACAGCTGATTGACACACAGTAAGCTCAAACATCTACCCTGACTAGACAAGAACAACAACCGCTTCTTCTGGCAGACAACAGCCATTATTCACACATCTACAAAAGACCCCTTGTCAGCAAATTGTAAACATAATCCATTTTAAGCATTTGTTGTTTGTGTTGAGGACGGTATCCCTAAGAAATCCCAAGCATAGCTGAATTAGAGGCATCAATGAGAACACTTTTCTGGCCAATATGCTAAACAATAGGAAAAAACAACAAACTTTGTTTTTTGGGGGTTAGCCATGAATCTCATTAAGCTTCCTCATTTTCTTTTTTCTTGGTCTAGCTTTCCTCCCCCTTCCTCATCTCATTCTCTCATTACCCATCCTCC
Source organism: Acanthurus tractus (assembly GCA_029783725.1). Lineage (NCBI taxonomy): Eukaryota > Metazoa > Chordata > Actinopteri > Acanthuriformes > Acanthuridae > Acanthurus > Acanthurus tractus. The sequence continues at coordinate 14,697,379 of JAQNCA010000011.1, forward strand.
ACCCTTGCTTTTTTGTTTTCTTTATCCTTGTCTATCCCTCTTTACCCTGTTTTTCTCATGTCATAGTGTTTTATGGGGTATCATTGTGGCTGGGGTGGCTGAGACTCCTCAATCCTCTGGACAAACTGTCCTCACTGTCCTTCACACACACATACTCACCCATGCATGCATGCACACATTCACACACACACACCCACACACACACACACAGACCATCCTCACTCCCTTACCCTTTTCCCTTCACTAATTTCTCTTCCTCAGATTTCTCTCTTCCTCCTCCCTGCTTTCCCTACCTGTCCTTTTCCCTTTCCTCCCTCTGTTTGATATGTTTTGACATTTGGGTTATTCCAGTTCAGTGCTTTTTGTCCGGGCTGAGCTTGGATGTGGGGCATTTAAGGTTAGCAGCAAGTCAGCAAGATAAAACACCAGATTTACTTCAAAAGCATAAAGCGGCCCACTGTGCCACTGTTTGTGGATTTGTGGTTAGTTTCCTCAGCAGTTGTTTGGTTAGTTTACTTAAATTTTTCATCGAGAATATCTTTTTCTGCAGGATCTAGGAGGTGAACAGACTTTGACTTTGTGTTTTGCTTTAAGTTATTTTGTTCATAATTCACTTGTAAATGTTTAGGTTGACTCAGGGTGACACACAGTCATAACAGTGACAATAAAATGATAATCTAATGTTCAGCTAATTTCTGTATATCTTTAACTTTCTTAATAGCTGAATCACTTACCCACCTTTGGGTGTAGCATTAACTGACACCGGTCCTTTTCAGGCATCTGTCAAGCTGTTTACATCAAGCTGTTTAAAGCGATAACTTGTCATTAAAGCCCCTTTCAGGTGTTCAAGCCTTTAAATTAAATAAAATAAAATTTTCAGTTTTTTTTTTTAACCTCTCAGTATAGCTAAGGTCTGAACAGGGTGAATAGAATGAGATTAGCTTAAAGATTGCAGCATTATAGAGTGAACACTTACACTTGAAATGCCTTAACTTTGCTGCTGGAAAGAGTCCTCTGCCCCCTAACAAAGCAAACTGCTCAGATTACAGAAAATTATAACATCTTTGACCATACTTCTGCAGACAACACACAATTGTACATATCAGTGTCACCATATGACTACAGTCCCTTAAACTTGCTAAATATGTGTGTTAAACAATCAACAACTGGATATGCCAAAATATTTTACAACTGAGCACCGATACAACTGAGACAACTGTTCTTTTTTGCCTCAAAGAAGAAAGATCTAAAATCAGGTCTCACCTTGGATCTAGGACAGTAACTTCTACTAATCCAGTTAGAAATCTTAGTGTAGTTATGGACTCAGACCGAGATTTTAACAGCTGCATAAGGATAATTAAAAGATTGGCTTGTTTGCATCTTGAAAACATTTCGAGGCTTAAAGGATTCCTGACTAAACAACATACAGAGATACTTGGTCTTGCCTTTATTTTTCGCAGGACAGATTATTGTAATGGTGTCTTCTCAGGTCTGAATAAAATCAGTCAGACAGCTGCAGCTTGTCCAGAATGCTGCCACGAGAGTCCTCACTAACATCAAGAGAGTGGAGCATGTTACATCTGTGCTAAATTTACTGGCTTCCTGTGAACCAAAGGATTGATTTTAATACCCTTTAACTTGTCTATAAAGCACTGAATAGTGTTTTACCCAAATACATCTCGGATTCACATATGTTATGAGGCATCCAGACCTGTCAGGTCATCTGGGAAAGACTTAAGGACTCACAGGACTCGAACCAAGGAAAGTGAAGCAGCTTGTAGTTTTAATGCTCTTCACCTGTGGAAGAAGTTTTCTGAAAAATTGAGGTCTGTTTCAAACTTTTAGCTAATTTAAATCAGGGCTTAAAATATTTATGTTTACTGTGGCTTTCCATTAAAAAAGGATACAAAAGTATATTTAAATCTGTAGGCAATTTGGCTGTCAACTGGCTTTTAACTTCATTATTTAAATATTTTTTAAATTCTCAATGATCTATTTGCCATTTTCTTTTTAGACTTTTATTATCCACTGTTGCTCTTTGTTCTTATCGTCTTTTTATTATCCTTTGATTGCACTTTTTTATGTCTCTTTTTAATGTATTTTATGCCTTTGAACTCAAAATGCACTTTGAATTGCCTTGTGTCTGAATGGTGCTCTATAAATAAACCTGTACTGCTTTGCCTAGAAAACAATGTTTTATAAATGGATTAAAAAATAAAGACCGACAAAATGACCTTTTTGTATCGGTGTGAGGAGAATAAGATGAAGAGTCTCAGCCTTATGAAATCTGTCATGTAATCTAGTGGTATGGCAGTGGCTGCTTGTTAATCTCTTGCAAGAGGGCAGCAGGCTGAATACCCTGTGGCTAAGGAGGTTATTGTGTTTTAATATCCCCCAGCTTCTGTACGGGAACTCACTGATATCAGTGATGCTCGATTTAATGTACCCACTGCAGAGCCTCCCTGTTCTGGGCCGTGCACATCCCGTACAAGCTTGAGATGTTTCCAGTCAGAATGCTTTCCATCACTGCTCTATAAAAGATTACAAAAAACCTGTGGAAATTTTGCCCTTGAAGTTTCTCTAAAAAAAAATAGTCATTTCGGAGCTTCTCTGCTGGGGTGGATGTGATAGAGATGTGTGATCACCAAAAGAAAGCAAAACCAGGGATTCCTTTTAAATCAGCAATACACTTGTTCTTGCTGGCACTTTTTTGTTTGAAATCTGTGTGATGATGGTGATGTCGTTCACAGTTTGTGTTCGTACCACTGAGAAGTGGCATATAGTTATGTAATGTGCAATATTAAGTCTGGAGATCAAGTGAATACATTTGGAAAATTAATGTTTCATGTTTTGTCTGTGATATTGCGTTATATATGAGTTTCTATCACAGAGAAACAGCAACATAGAAACAGAGAAACAGACTAAATGAGGAGAACAGAATGGAGCTAAACGAGAGGCTGAAGCCACCTCAGCAGCCCCATACCTCTGCTGTCCATCTCCTGACATGAGGTTGATGAAATGTAAAGTTTGATTGGCACAGGCGAATAGAATTTTCTGTGGTGTTCTGTGGTGCATCACTGCAAAAACAGTCTACTGCTGACGGTGCTCCTGTGAGTGACCAGCACAGGATGAAATTCAGTGTCTATGATGGTCTGCAATTTGAGCAGCATTCTTATCTTTTAAGCTGACTGTAATACAGCACACACAACTCAACCAAGGTATCCACTGTGCCCCCGTACCAGGCCTTCTTCCTGCTGATGTAGCCCACGATTAAAGTAGTTCGACAACTGCTGCCGACAGCAGGACTTAAACTTATGTCTGAAGTCTGAGATGTGAGGGGATGAACTGAAATGGTGACAAAACCATTCCCCTTGGCTCACAACAACATTAAGTGCACAACCTGACAGCACTACATACTGTGGTGGACCAGTCAATGAGATTTCTGTATTACAATAATGGCTAAAATGTAACATGATACATGGACAATAGGATGGAAACAATTTACAGAAACCGATAAAAGCTCAAGTACCTTATGTCTGACCCTCTCACATGTTTTAATGAAGGGGTCAGCGAGTCAGTGATCTGCGTGTTTACCATCATGTAAAAAGCAATCAATATTTCTTGTTGCATATGACGTCAATTGTTTTCCAAACCACAGCCGACAGAGTGAAACTGGTTAACTTGCTGATGAGTTGGAGGTGTGGAGCCCGTCACCTGCTGCTCTTCATCTAACAGCTCAGTGGGGCTGCTCCTGACTCTTATTATCACTGCCTTACATGTTTTCAACTCCTCTGTGGCCACGAGTAATCAAAAAGTGATTTTAATTTTGTACATGTCATTGTCTCATGAGCCTCTTTAACCTCTGTCTTAGAAGATCTAGATGATAAAAATAATAAATGAAAATGCAACACTTGTGCAAATGCTAACATAATTATGAATATAAAAAGAAACATATATGTCAGATATGTCCACATGCATTTGCTGAAAGAAGGAATAATCTAAATTAAACTCTGTTTAAAATTGACTCGTGTACCATATAGTCCCCATTTTTTGAACCAGGGGACATGAATACATTCACTGCTAAAATTTCGAGACTTTGACTTTAGATGCAAATTTATTGTTCCAGATGAGTGATTCACACACTCCAAACTAATGTTACCCAATACATGCCTAGGCCAGTCTAAAATGCCTTGTAGTGAGACCTGTCCCGATTTTCCTCTGATTAGCTATTCCCTTTGAGGCATCTGCTTAATGTTAATGTGTACCAAGCTATGATGTACCCCACTGCTTACCCAATGTCAGCCAAAACTTGAGTCAGCCTCCTGAAGCTCTATAAAGGATAAGCTCAAACAGATAATGGATGGACTTTTCTTAGTGGACACAGTGGGAAATCCAGCACAGTTATGGGTGGTGATACAGTGTGGTAAAAGTAAAAACTTAGATCAGCGTGTGACTGTGTGTTTCCTCATCAAATCTCTAGCATCCTCTCTGTCATTATTCCACCTGCAGCTGTTTTTGCTGGGACATTATATTGCCTCCCATTCATTGTGGAAAGATAAACTTTAACTTTAACTTTAACAATACCCAGTTCATACCTAACCCCACACTTCTAACCCTAACCAAACCTCAACTCACACCTTACCAGTTACCAACCAAAAACTTTACTAGATGATATTTTTTCTCAATAGTACCAGTGGCTGGCAGTGGCTATAAGAAGGGGAAACCCACACCAAGTGACTATGTAAACAATCTATGTCCCCCTACGTGAGTAAAACAAGTATATGTCCTCGACCAACACCTCTCTGTCTGGCTTCCTCCCTTATCCTTGTCTTCCACCCTGGCAAAAAGAAAGAACCAGGGGGCTGAAACACACACTAAGTCCCTCCTATGTTTGTTTGCTCTCTCATCCACAGAGGTATCTGCTGGCAGCTTTGTTTCCCCTCCCCTCCCTTCACCTTCCTCTTCCATCACTCTCTTTTTGTTTATCTGTCCAAGGTTGTTCTCTTTCTTTTTCCCTTTAATTTTTCTGGCTTTCTGTTTTCTTTTTGTAATCGTCGTAGAGTACCGCTGTCTCTCACCCTTCTTCTCTCCCTCATTGGATCCCTTTCTCCCTCTCCCCTCCCCAGATCTTTTACAAACTAACCCCAGCTTCTCTGTTTTTTCTCTCTCTTTTCATTACTTCTGTCATTTATTCCTTCAAATGCCATCTTTCCTTTAACCCTTTTTTTCTCATTTCTGTTTCTACAGAAACACCTTATTTTTCTTTCAGCCCTCCCGCACTGCCTCCTCTCATTATCTGTCTACACATCCATCTTTTCCTGCATCCTTCCTTCCTGAGATTGAAGCTGCATGGACAGCCAATTTTCCTGACAGAACGTACAATTTTGGCTCAACAGACTTACTGGAATGGTTTTCATCATTGTTGCAATGACTGTTCTCGAGAGGCACAAAGAAACGAGATGACAAAAGGAAACAAGAGAAAAAATAGATGAGGAAACAGGCCCCCAGTCATCGTCTGACTGCTGAGTCTAACAGATGAAACCATAGCAACATAGCAGATGACACAAGCATCTGTGTTTTCGTTTTCTCCTTTCCTTACTTAGATGAAAACTAATCCTTCCAGGTTTGTTATTTCCCCGTAGACACAAGTTTTGGAATTATTAATTTATTTATTATTATTTCCTGCTTTGTATCAGCAGAAAGAGTTCTGGGTTACTTGAAAGTCTGCAGATTCCAACATAATATTTAGAGGTGAGATTCATTAAAATCATCATATCTTTAGTATTTCTTTTTTAAAAAAAGAATAATAATTCTTTAATCTGCATTCTTTAAAATAAATGATCAACTTACCTTTACATTGTAGGCTGGGGTTGCTCTGCTAACCATCCTGTCATTGGATGTACTGTAAATAGCCTGAGTGTGATGTAAAAATATCTTAACACCACTACTGGCCAAAAGCTTTATTTTAAAACCTAAAAATGTAATACTGACAATACTTAACATTATGGGCTCTATTTTTGGATACCTGGTGCAGGCGTGGCGCACCTGCCCTGTGCCTCGCCTGCACCGCGCCAACGGGGTGTGGCCAGCACACTTTGCAATTTTCATGCATGGCGCTGTCCGGCACAGTGCGGCGCACCCACACCTCCGTCCCTCCCACCGGTGCAAGTGGCAAAGAGTGAGGAGAGAAGGCCTGAGTGGGTTTAACACAGCTGAATGTAATCTTTACCAATCAAATGAACGCCTCTCCTTGCCTTTAAATGCGCTGTGGGCGAGGCGTAGGGCCAAATTCACCTTGCCACCACCATGGAGGAAGACAGCAGCAACAGCAGCTCCAGGCCGCCAAACTTCTTCCAAGAGGAAACTGATGTGCTGGTCCGGGAGGTCCAAGCTCGCAGCACCAGAATATATGGTAACGCGAACAGATCTCCACGGGCCGATGATGCAAAAACAGCCTGGGAGGAAGTTGCTAAT
>JAQNCA010000011.1:14703952-14715404 GCA_029783725.1 Acanthurus tractus
GGGCGGGACAGGGCCGGATTCCTCTGCTGCTCCTGGATCAAGGCGGCAAAGATTGACCTGGAAACTCCCCTGAATTAGTTTTTAACTTTCCATGCCCAATGCGCCGCTGGCGAGCGGCGCAAAGTGTACGATAGGGCCCTTTATGTTCAGCATCAGACTTCATGTTTTCTAGGCCTTCAATGTGGGAAAGCAATGTCAATATTTATGTCTAGCTTTGTTTCACATCATTCCTCTTCTCTGCAGCAGAGGCTCAGATTCTGAACCCCATGAAGGCCATTTTCCCTGAACTTCATCTGTTGTGTTTTTGTTAGCAACTTACACTCGCTATCCAACTAAACTACTGTGTAGTTTTTAGCTTGTAACACTGGTTCCCGTAAACCAGCACGATTTCTTCATCCTGAGGCATACCAGAGGCACTATAGATATACATCTAGTGGTAGAAGCAACCTTGGCATGCCACAGAAGCTGTTATTTTTGGACAACCTGTTGATAAGGATAGCTCTTTTTTTCAAATATTTAAAATTTCAGTTTCTTCTAGATTTTACAAAAGGCACCTTACATCGACATTGTCTGAGTATGCAGCAGTAGGGAGTACTGTGTAAGTACATCACAGGGCACTCTATGTTTACAGTAAGTGTTTGGGGAAGATATGGCTACCAGTAACAGATGCGCTGCAATTCAGCCATACAATTTTGCATTCGAGTCAGACCCCAAAAGAGATCATTGCTGCTCTGCCTATAAATATATCTACATATGTTTTATGCTAACTGTGTGAATTAAATGGTGATGTACATGTCCTTTGATTCTGGATGTGATGCTAACTTCCATTTGCACACTAAGGCGAATTCACATTATTTGTGAGCATCAAGCTATCAGGCTGAGTATATACTGATTCAGGAACCAAAGAATTTATACTGTAATATTAACCCTGTTTCAGGTGTGGTATCTTTTCTGTAGTAATGCTGTATTGATGATGATGAAGAAATGTCCGCTGACACTGACTTGATTGCATATGAAGAAATTTATTACAAAGAAGCACAGTATCAATCAGGCGTTCCGGACGGCCTGAGAGAGCGTTCGAAGCCAATATGAATCTCTGTCATACAGATCAAACATGTCACTTATATAGGCCTTGCAAAGCGTACATCTTACCCAAAAATATGCACCTCTAAACAGGTGGAACCCTTCCAATCATTGTATTCAATATGGGAAGGTTCTGTCTGCTCCATGAACCCTGCTTTTGACGTCTCCTGCTCCTGATAACAGCAAAAGCTTTAATGCCATAAAACATCTACTCCCCTAGCCACTGTGACACTGGTACAAAGAAGTCTATTCTTGATAACAGGAAAATACCTCAAAGGTCTAAACCTCTGCCCCCCTTAACCTAGGTCACAGTGACCCTTGTACAATGAAAGCATTTCAGATCAAATAAACTCATAGCTTAATACACCACGTTAGCAAACAGAGAAGATGTTTCAACCATATAAGGACATAGTAAAAGGTATCAAAAGAGGTGTTAAACCATATAAGGTTATTATGTAATATACCACATAGGCATGCAGATTGACCACGACTGGTTTCATACCCACGTTTAGGGCATCATGGTAAACTAAACAGCATGTCCATAAGGAATTTCAGACAGCCAGGGGCTGAGTTTTGGGGGGATTTCTTCAACTGTGTCTTTCTCTCAATAGTGTGTGCTCTATAAAACACCGAAATGTAGCACAGTTTGATTTATGTGAATAGATACCTACATTGACATTCATTGATTGTACTTTTAAAAGCACCAAGTAAGGTACACAACCCTATTGACCAATCCTAAATAACATGGACCTGAGCAACCTGAGCCTACATTAAATGGTTTAATATGGCTGTATACAGCTGTGCTAAAGCCAGGTTGAGCTGGCTACACATACAGTTTCGCAGCTTTATCATGGCAAAACTTAGAATTCCTGAGACTGAAGTTGGGTGACCAACAGTTGGTACTGATCCATCCTTGAGCTTAAGTTTAAAAGCAAATACGTCTTTGTTCTGGCTCTCATTCACAAAGCAGTCTGAAGTAAAATGGTTAGCACACAGATGCAACACTTTGTGTTGTGAGGACATATATGTCGAAAAATTAATCCACTTACTGGGTCAGATTTTGGAAGTAGATGAAAACTTTTGTGCCTGTTCCTGCAGCTAACAACAGAGCAATTAGCGCACACTGTGCTTACCTTAAATATCTTTAATTATCTATTGGAGCATGTCAGTGAGGAAAAAAAGGGAATGTGGTAGACAGGCTGGGGACGTATAATTTCAGTGTAAAACCATGAAAAAGTATATTCTGCATGACCTTCAAGTTTCTCTCAGAATTTTCTAAAATTTTCTGGTCTAATGATAATGACAGGGATGATCATTAAATGTTGATACATTAAAAAACAAAACAAAACAAAACAAAAAAACAAGGGCAAAAATAATTGTTAGCAAGGGAAATCTATTAATGTGCACTCAATTACAGCTCAGTGACAGCTCTCCTATGGGTGTGGGGTCCTCAGATTGGGGCCCTTGACATGTGACATCTCCTTTTTCTCTCATATCCCTATTTTCTCACTTTTTTGTGGTTATAATGGTACATATTTACAGCTCTATACTCTATTATATATACTCTATTCATTAAGTGTTCATTTATTAGGCTAACGTATTAAAATAAAACAACAAATAGACTTGTAATATAATAACAGACTTGTAATATAATCTGCCTGCAGTTTTTTGCAATGCCATCTTCCTTGACTCGTCAACTGCGGCAGTGTTGCCATCTTATGTGATAACTTTTGGTTTTTGCTGAAATTAATGCTTGCTTTGACTCCCTGCTTACAAATACACAGCTTTTGTTGTCTTACTTTGTGCAACGTAGTTAGGAAACGTATGCAGTTGCTTTCTACAACTGACAAATCAAGATGTTCTCATTCTTTAGAAATATTGTTTAAAGCTGGTTAGAATTAACATTAACTGGGCAATGCTGACCCCCCTACAGTCAGGACTAAGCCAGTCCAAATGCACTATACAGATCAGTACAGTTTAAGTAAATGCAATGAAACAAAAATAAAACAATACTGGAAAGAAGCATAGCAGTGATGTATACAATCACTGAGTAAATAAACATACTATTGAAAAATATCTGCAAAGCAGCAGTGGCATATTCTGTCCTAAAACAAAACAAACAAACAAAAAACACTGAACAAAAACTAGAATGGTGAAAATAGTATCTCTGCTGCCAGAACACCTTTATAAATCAGTCAATGCAGATCAGGGACAAGGAAAATTTGGCTATCAGTAATTAAATCATGCAGTAATAGTGACAAATGTTTTTCACAAAATCTTACAACATACCTGCAAGCATTTATTTAGAACACATTTAACAGTACAGCACACACTAATATCTGCCTGAAAATGCTTTAAAACACAGCAACCTGACAAAGTAGCAGTGTGAATATTATAGCTCCTATCGCCACTCCAGAGAATAAATAAAAATACATCAGCAGCAAGAGAGGGAGATTAGTGCTTCCTTGGGAGGTATTTGTTTCCTGTAATCGCACATTACTAAATTGCTTCAGTCCCACTCCACATGTGAGGCACAGAATTGGGCAATGGATAACCTTTCAATCATAGCTGCATGTAAAAGTGTAGGTTTTAAGTAGTGTAAAAGGAAAAGTAGATGCATGGTGGAAGCAGGACCAGGCACATGGGCCAGCTTTTATAGCCCAAGCTCAGCAGTCTCCGTATTTTTCCCCTGTCCTATTCGTTCTGCTTTAATTTTTTCTCTCTCACTGTAGACTGCACACACAAACACTCACAAACATCAAACAAATGTGGCCAAATATCATCAGCCAAAACCATTTTTTGGCTCCCTGCAGCTTAGCCAGGGTAAAGAGCAGAAAGACATTTACACTGGAGAGAAAGAGGGAGGGATAGAGAGGTAATCTTTAAGACTCCAGACACTGCAGGCTATTGTTGGTCCATATGTATCTATAAAGAGAGAGGGAAAGAGAGAGAGAGAGAAAGAAAACATGTTTTCTGACAGATGAAGGGTGGCTGGCTTATTTTGGTGATGGAGAAAATTCAGCAGGAAGTTCATCAAAACAAAGGGAGGCTAACCTTGGTTTCTCTATCAGTTCCTAAGCAAAGTAGTGAAATGTTGCATAGTGGTAAACAAGTTGAATATGCCTCTACTAAAGATCTATTGAAATGAATTCTTTTATATTCTGCAGCAAAAAAAGAAAAAAAATCAAATGGATTGTAAAGTTGAAAATAGAAATTTCATGAACATTATTTTTAAAGACCTCCTTAACTCCAAAAAATGTGTTTTTATGGATATAAAATGTGCAATCCTGACAATATGCTTGTGTATTCCATAAGTTTTGCACTGAAAAATTATTTTCATATTCCTCTACTAAAGATAGCTGTGCCCTTCTCTAAAATTTAAAATTTAGACATACCCTACATGAGCTAAATTTGGTTCATGACAATTATGGACAACAATTATTAGCAGAGAAACCAAAAAGTTCCAGTGCAGAGAAGTTGTATCAACACAGAGTACGAATTTGCATCAGCGAAACATTAGCACAGCACTGTGTCAGCTTCTGCCAGTTACAAGCTAACATACCAAAAATCAACATATTAAAAGATACTAACTACACATAAACATTGTGATATTCACCTGAGTCACATAAATCTCAGAAGTTTCCAATTTAAAACATGGAGCCTATGGCTGAATTCCTCCAGTGTTTCCTCTAGCTAGCCATCTTGATGTGCACAGCTCCCCAGCCATTCAGCCCAACACAAACAACTATGGTGAACGACAGAGTGCAATCACTGCAATTGATCCAGAATTTTTCAGTGAAAAGTTTATACACTGTCATGCTTTTCAGGGCTTTGGTTATATTTTATGTAGAAAAAACAAAGTTTAAATATTGATTGTGTCATTATTATTATGGAGAGTGACTTTAACCATTGCACAATATTTTAATGGCATTTATGGTCTGCAGTTTCTCAACAATAACCATCTAATCTTATTGATGTAATGTTTTTTTTTTAAATTTTTAGTAAAAATGCAAATTTTAATTTTTATTAACTGAGTCTTCTGTTTCTCAAAAATTAGGAATACCTGCAAATATCAAGGGATTCACAAGAAAAAAGCTGAATATAATGTATAGTTGAATATATTGTAACTATATTTACATTCATCCAATAATAAAGTTCAGCTGCTCACTAAATATATTATTACAGTCATGTAAGGCCTGTCTCCTTTATTGTAAAGCAGCCACAGGACATGAACATTTTTGGTCATGCAGATTAGTATTTACAGTATAGGTAGCTGTATGAGAGACACATGATATAAAAAGGAAAAGTGTTTCAGTAATTATCATCCATGCAGTTCAGCTGAGGGACACGTATTTCTTAAAAAATGCACAAAGCCACCCCTTGCCTCTTCATTTCTTAGGGTAGCTCAACATGAGCTGCTGTACTCATGGTATTGTATGGTACGGTTAATTTTATTGTCTTTTTATTTATTTATTCATATATCTTTAAGTATATGATGAATTGATAATTATATCTTATTTTAATAGCCTGACTGTACAGCACTTTGGTCAACTGAGTTTGTTTTTTAAATGTGTTATAGAAATAAACTTTGACATTGGTAGTGAAGATGTGAATTCAAGATCCAAGCAGTAAGGAATGAACATTTGATAATTACTTTGATATTGTGCTGTGCGAGTCAAAGTCCAATGACTCTTAAGCTTTACTGGTAATGTTGGTCCAGAGAGTCGTGCTGAAAAATTCTCCTGTGTTTCTCAATTGTTTTCCTTTGCTTCTTTTTTCCCTCCTTCTCCTTCTCCTCTTCCTCCTCCTCCTCCTCCTCTTTCATCCCCTTCTTCCTCTAAAGGCACAGTCCTGAAATTATTTTTTTTCAGTGTAGCACTGAGAGGCTGTATGTTGACTCTATAAAATGAGAGGGCAATTTTTAGACAGGCTCTGTTTAATCCTGTTTAATTCTGTGTGTGTATGTCTGTGTGTGTGCCCTCACATGTGTGTGTTTGTGTGGGTCTGTGTGTGTCTATAGACAGAGGAATGTTTGATGTGAATGCCTCACGGCTTGACAGATGTCTCTTTTCATATGAAGGAAGAGGAACGGTGGGTAAATAGTTAAGACAGGATGAAACTAGGTTAGGGAGAGAAGCCATGTTTCCAGTGTTTGTATGTGGATCATGAAGCATCAAACGAGAAAGCTGGATGGAAACTCATCAAGATTCAGCAACAACATCCTTATAATGTTTGCTTAAGGGTCCTTTCGCTTCCTTGTGCACTAAGTGATAAATGGAAACCCATTTTCCATTAAATTATCACTGCCTTTTCTCCTTGAGCACTTATCAGACTGTTTGCGTCCAGTGCAATGGCACTGACCTCTATCTACTCTACATGTATCAAACATCAAAGTGGAAAGGGAAAATGGCATTTGGAAATGAAATGACACATCAGACACATTGCCACAAAACATCTCTACAGTTATACTGTGAAAAATAACATTAAAAAAATCATCAAGCAAGACATTGATATGAATCAGGTGGCAACCAAAGTCATTTGTAACCTCACCATTGGCGTTGCAACCATTAGGTACAGGTGGGACAAGTCCCACCCACTTTTTAAGATTATACTTTGGACCCCCCACTTTTACAATGACAAAAGGCAGCACATCCACTCTGTGCTACTTTCAGAGTCCTATCAGTCGAACTCAGTCCATTAATTCATTGAGAGAATGCTCAAACCACTGGAAATTCCATACCGCATTTCCACTGCTTCCTAATAACCCACTCCATTTTTCATTGTGACACTGACCAAATCAGTGACATTTCATACCACTTTTACACCACTGCTTTTTCAATTCTGTGCAGTCAGATATCAGTGAACAAAATTAAAGACCTGATCACACAGAAATGAATCAGTCGCTCCAAAACATCTGGGTGCATCTGGGGAAAAAAAATTTGGGAGCCCCTTTGGAGCAAGGCGCACACAGGCGATCAAACAAAATTAGTTGGAAATTTTTTTAATACATATATTTATATGAACATATGTACCTCACTCACTAGTTTCCTCACATGTGCCCGGCTCTGCAAATCTGTAGTAAAGATTCAATCGGGACCTAATTTACACCGTAGAAGTTCTCCTTTGCCTCTCTATATGTCTTTGAGCACAAGAAATTCAGAGCATTTCAGTCATTTTGAAGCATAACCAAAGCATTCAGTTTAGTACTGAAGTTGATGTCACATTACTAAATGGGTGTACCATCACTATGGATGAGTTTACTCTTTCTTAGTGATATTACTGATGAAGTGCCAGAGTCAGTGATAACAGGAGGAGGACTTTGGAACGACAGTGATGTTGGGGGGTGGCATACCAGAGTGTGAAATTGCTGACTTTTTCAGGTGTGGTTGGAATACTCTCCTTTGGCTTTATGAAATGTGTGGCTTTCCACTATTACAAAGTATCTAATGAGGAATTTGATCATGTTGTTAGATCCATTAAAACAAGAATGCCTGGTATGTTGGGTATAGACTGGTGAAAAGTAAACTGTTTGCCAGAGTCTACTGTGTGCAGTGGCACTGAGTGAAAATTACCATATACTGGTTGAATGGAGCTGGAGTTTTGGTGAGAATGATACATGTTGGATTTGTAGCTCTCTAAACCTACTATGTTCTTGCATCATTGTGTCATGATTCGTGTTTTTTTGGGTTCTGTTGGGTTTCTGGTTCATGCCCCTGTCTTGTGACTTCCTCTTTTATTTTGATGGTCCTGTCTACCCTTGTGTTGTCCTCATGTTTACTTCCTGCCTTTTGTGTCTGCCCTAATGTGTTTCACCTGTGTTGATTGCCCCACCTGTTTCCATTTGTGCCCTTGTGTATATAGTCTCTGTGTTTCCCCTTGTCTTTGTCTAATTGTTTTGTGAACTCCCGGTGAGCCCTGTGAGTCTCTTGTCTGTCCGTGGTGTTTCTTTGGTTCCTTGAGTTTTGAAGATCTCAAATCGTGAAAGGTATACTTCAGCTTTGTCATTTTTTTCCAATAAAGCTTTTTCTTTAGTAACAGTGGGAGTCTTTGTCTGCATTTGGGTCCTTCCTGCTTCAAATCCTGACACATTGTCCTTGGTTCATGAAGATACTAACCATAATTAAATTAGGTAAGGTGGTACAGTTTCAAGGTTCCCAAGCCTTGTAGACATCAATTTGAGCTTAAGATCACTGTTGCAGTACTTAATGTTTGAATTTTCATGACTAGAGCAGTGTATAATTTCATAATTTCTCTTCTGTGTCAGCAAACTCCATGAATCAATTCATAACTATTACACTGCAAACTGAGCCAAACTTCATGACTGACTAGAGTACTAGTACCATACACTTTTCTGTGACTACAGCAACAAACAGCCACTCTGTCACATACCAGGGCAGACTCACTCCCTGCCAATCCCCACCTTCCACTCTCATGGCTGCTGTAAAAATGAAAATTCACCGTTTACTTACTGTTTAAAATTCATTCATATTTAATTGCACCAAAATTTGACACTATATTCACATGGTCCTTCGCAATGAATCTGCCCTGAGTGAAATAGTTCTTGTGATTTGTGAACCACAGACAAAAAGAATAGAGAGAGATTCCTTGATTTATAATAAGATGTCCTTAAAAGGGGGTTTCTGTCCCCGTGGGAACAAACAGCCCCCTAAATTGGGGCTGCTCATTATCAACTTGTAATAACCCAAGGTTAACGCCAACAGTAAATGAAAAAGAAAAGATATCAGTAAACATTGTGAGGATTGGTCCAGGTCTCCAGCCTGGGTGCATCTCTGTCCGCAATTGTTATTGATCAAACCTAACCCAACTGTATATCAGCCAATGGAGAATCTTTTCAGAGTTGGCAGCAATATTACTGATTAGAAGATAGAGTGGTGATGTTTGAGATTCATTGCTTTCATAACCTTGACCTTGGGCCCTATCTTTTCCACAGTGCAAGTGTCTCTACTTTTTTCAGACCACACAGTTGTCATTTTCATTTTTTCTGATGGGAGGGCTGGTCTTCAATGGAGGTGGGGTCAAGCGTACTGATGGCATATTGCTATCTTGTGTTAACAGAAAGCATTTGCGCGATTGGCTGACTAAAACCAGGTCTGAGGTCTGGCTTGGTCTTGTCCTGCTATTTAGAGGTTGCACCATTTATATACCTATACACAGGTGTGTTCACAAGGCACATTCATTGTGCTTGTGACCTAAGGGACTAGCAGCCAAGATCATCAAGGTAAGGCTGGAGTTAAAGAGGTAACACACCATCTACTTATTAGAGGGTTGGTGATTTGACAACTAATCCTAACCCTATCCGTTCTGCAGTGGAAGTGTCCTTGGGCAAAATACTGAACCCTAAACGGTTTCCAATAGCTATTGCATTTGTGTGTGAATGCAAGTAAATTTTTTTTTTTTTTCACACGGTGTAGAAAAGCAACTAACCATTACTGTGTGAGTATGTGACTGTGTGAACGCTGACTTTTTATGTGCTTTGGGTAAGCAAACGATTAAAAAAGCACTGTATAAATGCAGTCCATTTACCCCTCCTTTTATATTCAGAATGATATACTGAAAGTAGTATGTTTTAGACGTTAATCTTTTAATCTCACTCTCAAGTAGACATTTTTAGAGACATCTTACAGCATTTTCTATTTCTCTTCATGGCTGTCAAATTAATTCAGTGACTGGGAACAATGACTACAACCTAAGTCGTATGATTTCCTTTTCATTTTGGAATCCCTTCACGGAATGTGTTAAAAGCAAAATGGTAAATGTACAGAATTTATATAGTACATTGCCGTCTTTCGACTACTCAAAATCTTTACTTAAGCTGGCTTTCACCTCTGCACACGCAAAGTGCCTACCTGATTATCATAAACCAATGAACAGCCATCAGGAGCAAATTGGGATTTAGTTTCTTGTCCAAGGCTATTTCAGGATGAGTTTTGGATTGAACCGCTGACCTTCTGATACTTCCTGAGCTACAACTGCTCCATGTTGTCTACTTGCTGGGAGGAGGCAAACCCTGATTAAGCAGTAATTTGCTTCACCACCTCAGCCTCAAACATGTCATAGAATATCAAGAATGCAGATCTGCGTCCTCCACGTCTGCAGGTATGTTGACAGTGGCGCTACAAAAGAAAAGACGAGTCAGATGTTGGTCAAAGATACGTTTGCAAGAGGGACTGCTTACTTACTTACTTACTTACAACTGTAGACAGAGAGGTGCGGCTGCATCAGAGCCAAAATAGTCCTGTTTTAAATTGATCTATTATTGGCCATCTGATTAAAAAAAAGGCGGATGCTGATATGCATCAAAATGCCGGATACTGGCACTGATTATGGGCCCGGCCAATAATCAGTCTATCCCTAGTAGTACTACATAAGGTTATAGTTTGAACTGTATAATGCTATGGGTTTTAAAATGTTAGTCATTGTTATCTTCATCTTATTCTATTATATAAAACTGGTCTATATCGTTAAGCTTTGTTCTTCTAGTCTACCTTTGTGAAACTCATTTGGCCCCAACAGACTAAGCATAGTGGTACGCCCTGGTCAAGGGATGTATAAGTGCAAAATATGGACAAGGGACTCAGTATGGTTTATTGCATACAAAAGATCAAATAATTTCTTAAGAAGAGCGAGAAAGCTTTTTGCAAGTAAAGCTTCACTTCAGGTCGAACCAAAGGTGAAATAATCAAAAGAAACCTGTACTATCTTCCCTATATAGTTAAAACTACGTAGACCCTAAACAAGAAAATGATAGAAAACAAAACAACATTTACCACAGGAGAATACATTGTGCAATGCTTTTTAATCCATATGCTTCATGGTAAGATTATATACAAGTAGTATGCTATTTACAGCATGTACGTGCTTTCTACTAGCACTTGAACAAAACAGAACAAATCTATATCAATCTACACCAAATCTAACCTAAAGGGCAACTAACACACTAAATAAGCAGCCATCCAAATCCACAGGAGCTGCACCTTTCAATTAGCAATACAGTAGATTAAGTCAATATTCCACAAGAGTTTTTTACTTTGTGATACAAGTACTAAATTCGGCATGAATAATGCCTAGGACCTATTTTTTCAGAAAAATCATCTGAAAAAGTACATCCTAGGCATTGTGCCAGTGTGGTATAGCTGAGCCAAGGGTAATGGGGCTGCAATGTAGAGCAGTTTGATGTTTGAACCTAGTTGTTACCATACCTGAATATGCTTAAGTAATTTCTATCGTTAGGTGGTAAAAGGATAGTCCTTTGGCCTAAACTGTCACACATGGGGCCCTATCTTACACTTTGCGCCGCTCGCCAGCGGCGCATTGGGCGTGGAAAGTTAGAAATTAATTCAGGGGAGTT
>JAQNCA010000011.1:14730359-14742314 GCA_029783725.1 Acanthurus tractus
TGTTTTTAAAGTCCGCGAACAGGTGTTCTGAAATCTTAATGAATGGCTCTACTTCATATATTGTCTGTCTGTGAATGGCTTCCCATACCTGACTATTTCCTGAGCAGCCAACACACACACACACACACACATATATATATATATATATATATAAATATATGTGTGTTTTGCTTTTTTTCTAATATTTACCAGTGCCTTCTTCTTTTCTACAGCTTGTAGAGTCTACAGCCAACCTCTCCAGATCCTCCATGGGTTGCAGAGGCATCTCTGAAGTGTCCACCATCATCGCTGCAGCTGCCCCAGTAGACTGCCAACAACAGCAGGTTTGGCAGAATGAGCTAAAATGTTCACTGAGATTTCTCACCTCCCTTACCAACCCAGCTAGGATGCCCAGCAGATTCTGCATTGTCACATCTGCTGGCAAAAATGTTACAAAGAAGGTACAGTTTAGTATCAATACATTAGAAAACATCAGAAAACCATGTGCTGTCCATGGCAAATGGCTGGGTGTGTAATTTTTAGATTAGATTCCCAGCAGAATGCAGGCATGCCTTATGTAACTGCAGGAAAAAGGAGTTTCCCTGTGAATTAAGTAAATTCAATATTGTGTCTTTCTTTTTTAAGATAAAAAAATTGAAATGTGACTGAGTGTTGAATAATAATCATTGGGACCTATGAGGTTGTAGCCTGTGGTTGTAGCTATTCATAACTTGTTCCTGTAACATGGCCACACGTAATAGATAACATTACAATACAATTTAATTAATTGCAATTAAATACATAACATTTTGACACTTGCCATATAATGCTTGCATGGCAGTGTCTCTTGGGCCTGTAACAAATATTATAATACAAATACATTTTATTAGTTTGACACAATGTAAGACTAAGTTTTGAAAGTTTAAAATATCCTATATTTATTCCGTAAACATACCCTCAGGAGATCTTCCCTGGAAGAAGGGATCAAGTTCTGTCTGGCTGCTGCCTGGAGATGACATGGGGCTGGAGCAACTATGCTGGTAAGTGGGGTAAGTTTGATATTGGGGCTTTGGGGGTGTGTAATATAGGAGGTTGATTCTGGTTTGGAGATTGCCATTGTTCTTGCACAAGAGTGGCCTGGGGAGCTGCTGGAAAAAGGCTTGAAGCTGTTGATGGGGGAAAATACGTAACATACAAATGCTCACAAAAACACACCAGTGTGGACTTCTTTACCTGGGAATAAAATTTTGGGAGCCTGGGCATATTTTTGAGGTCTGTCGGTCCCAGCTCACACTCAGGCTCAGAGTCCTGGTATATCGGATTTGGTCTAAATGTGAACATGAACAAACTGTTGTTAGATTATTACAGTGATGAAAATTTTGACATTCGGTAGCAAAATATAAACTCAACTGCATTAACTCTGCCTGAATCTGCATTAACTCAAACTTGGCACAGAGCATGTAACAAAATGTTGAAACAATATTACTGGACATTAATTATTGCCTTCTTTTTCTTTTCTTGGTCTCTGCGTCGGACTGCATCTCTGTTGTGTCAACATCGCCCACGAGGTACTGCTTCAGGGAACGCTGTGCTGCCTCAATTGTGTCTACAGGGTGAGAGAACAGAGAAACCCAGAGAATACAGAGTGAGGCACAGAGAAATATTGACAGTTGACCACACTGACAGTAATCATATTATAAAACACCCACCACGAATCACCAGGACCCTGATGTTGTAAAGTAGCCAGTCTCTCTGAGGAGCTTCCTTCTTTGTTATGGCAGCCAACATTTTGGACGTCTCCTTCCCTGAGTAAGGGGGCCAGTACGTCACATCCCCATTGATACAAGAGCTAGATATCACCTAGAAGTCACCTCCATTGCCTAACTCTACAACATACCACTGGCTCATTGTTTTTAGAGTTTTGTGTGGTTTTGTGTTATTTAAGGGCTTGGGGCTGGGGTTGGACTGTGCAGAAAAAAGAGCACATAAACATTAACTGATGCCATGAAAACATTTGAAAACCTGAACTGATGTTTTTTTTTGATTACATGAACTTATTTTTACATTTTTATGAAGTTGCTTGGTGTGAAGCATGGTAAGTGCAACAAACTGCGTTTTAATGGGGTAGAGAATGTATTTTTTAACAATGAATTTGCTATTCACCACAATTTCCCTCAGCCCCTACACTGTATATATACCTACACTTGAATATGGAAAGAGATATTGTCTATAATATTCCCTCTTTGCAAATTTTTAGTTTATTACAAAACTGTCCTGTACAATCCGTACAATGTTCATAACTACAACAAAGATTTCAAAGTAGTTGTCCTCAGGCATAGTTGAAATGATGTAGTTTTCAGTGACAACCCTACGGTATTGTTCTATGAGGCACCAATAGACCAGCAAAATGACGGTGCATGAAAGTGTGTCCTTTCAAATCTGAGTCTGTCTTTGGGAGTTTTTCAGACAGCCCCTTCACTATCTGCTGTAAAGGCAGATGAGGTTTGCGCAATAAGTGCTTTAATTCTCCTAAAAAATTCTCATAAGGATAGGCGGCAATGCTGTCTAGGGGACGGTATGTCCTGTACTCTGCTGCAAGGTGTGTGAGCTGGTGGACATTATAAGTCCAACTACGTGTTCTCTTTCTGTTTTAAAACAGCTGCCGTAGCTATGACAACCACAGAAGCATTCGGCTGTAGGTCGCAGGTTAACTTGGACGCAAGTTAAACTGAAACACCGGTTAGCCTCGTAGCTAGCAGTCATTGCTAGTTTTTTTGCTGTTCCACCAGTGTGGTTGTTAGAATTTCTCTCTCCATTGATGGCATTAATGCGTCTACTTGTCTTGTCACATTGTTTATAACGCTTAAAAATAAACCAGATGCATAACTTTGTCTAGTCTGTTTGGGAACACTGAGCAACTAGCTACCATGCCCGACTAATGCCATTTACTTTTTACAGACAATCTATTTGCGATCGAATCGTCTACATCCCCCAAGACTGCAGCCAGATACTATCGATAAACTAGGCTGGTACACATAATCATCCACAAACACAATATTTGATACAATTTATATTTCATAGCATGCATACCGGGGTACCGCTTGAGCTCCCATTTACAAAATGAGATCGATGTAGGTACGTTGGTTGACGATATATGTTATCTCCTGGTGGATTATACATCAACCACCTAGTGATCACATTTTCCGGTCAGCTATAAATCAAGGGTTTTTTCATAGTGTGCAAATTCCTAGTCAACCGTACATCAATTCCTTTTTGACATCGGCCCGATCAATCAGAAATGAACGTTAATTCAGCTATGTAAGGAGGTCATAAATCAGTATCGTTCCAATGTTGTGGTGATAAACATTATCTTAGGTTTCATTAACAGTGCAATGATGATTCAATATTTATTTATCATTGAGATTTCGATATTAACCATTCTGACAGTTCAGATGGACACACAATATTGATTCTACTACATCTTGCCATCTGGGAGTACAGGGTTTAAGCAGTTAAATAGAAAAAATGAAACTTCTGATAAGATGATTGTTGCCCAAGCACGATCTAAGGGCTCTTACTGCTCTATCTTATCATTGTCACTTTTATATTGTTATTAGATCCCATGCCTGTTTGTGATTGTCAGACAAAATTTTTAACTCCTTACATTTTGTTACCATTTTCACTCTGATTCTACCTTCACTCAGTGTATTACTCCTGGGAGAAGGTAGATTTTCCCTAACCAGTCCCTAGACACTAATGTATGTGTATACATCAAACCAGTAGATTCTCTATCTGGTTAAAGACACACTGCAAGTTGGGCAGTGCTTGGTTTTGGCTCATTCCATTTTCAACAAGGTGGCCAGGTTAAAGAATTTCTCTTATTAAAGTTCAACAGTACACATATTCATGTTTCTGAAAAAAATTCAGGAAAGAATTTTGCAATGCAATAATAAAATCTTGAGCCAAGTTTTATCATCACTACCCAGTTTAATAGTGTCCTCCTTGGTTTCAGTGTTATGTAATATTTTGACTAAAAATACAGCTTGACAGTACTTAACAGCAAGATGGAAACAGCATGACAACAACAGTCCAGTCAGTGGTGTTGATTTTATGTTAGTCTATGATAGCACTCACTGGACTACGCAGTTTTGGGATGAGAGCCTGCTGTTAAGTAACAATGCCAAACTCTGTAATGTGTCAGGTCCATGTCAGGTTGTCTGTGATATAAATTCACAGGAACTGAAAACTGTTAGTCTTCTTTCTTTCAACTTCACTTAAGTAGACAGGGATGTGCGTCTTTGCCCAATTTTTTTAATACAACAATCAGTTCCTTGGTTTTGCCTATGTCAAGCAGTAAGTTGTCCACTGTGTGCCACTCTGCTCTGCATGACTGTCGATTTCCTCCTGATTTGAACTCGCATAGTTAAAAAAAAATCCCACTGATGATGGCGGTGGTGTTGATGCCATGCTTCATTTAAGGGGCTGGAATTGTTTTTGATGCACTTATGAGCAAGTTTTCTAAAAGCATTTCATCACAATGGGGTTGAGAGACAGTTCAGTCATTATTTAGACCAGACACTGGGAGTTTTTAAGTACAGGTATGACAGTCACTGTCTTGAAGCAGGTGGAAACACTCACCCAGGACAGTGATATGTAAAAAAATGTCTAAATGACCACTAAGTGATTGAAACATGTTTTAGTACATAACCCAAGTTCATTTGATGCATGTGCGCTTCTGAAATATGTGTTTTGTTTTGTTTTTTTATGGTTTGACCAAGCACTAAGCAATAGTGTGAGCGGTATTTAGCCTTTGTTGTTCTTCTGTCTTTGTCATGGTCTAATGTTGTATTGCCCCGATGCGCAGTCATTTGCCTTTTGTCCTCAGCCTAGTGCCCCTCTCATGGTTGTATTCCCTCATTCTGTTCAGCTGTTTTTTCTCCTAAAGTGTGCTACAATGTATTTAGTTACCCTCTGTGCTCCTCCACTGAAGTGGGGCCTTGGCTAGTTGATAAAAGCATTTAAACCAGAGAGTGCAATTATTTTTCATGGGTTACACAGACACAGACAACTCAGACTATTGCCTGAGGCAAAATGAACTTTGTCATGCTGTGACCTCTAATTTCATTACTAGATTAAATTAAAGAAAACATATCTTACCCTCATTCTTCAGTATTTATCATATTGAAAATCAGTTTAAACAGAAAGCTCATAAAGAAAAAATATATGCAGGAGTTTTGAAAAAATTATTTTACAGGATTGACAATTTTGGGTAAAAATATCCCCACCCAATTATTTAACAAAAGTCTCTCAGTATGCCAAAAGATGGTCTGCAAGTCAAAAAAGGCATGTTAAAAATGAAACAAACCAGATGATTAAAAATAGTATAAAATCCAAACCAGTACTCAGTCAAATTTGTGATCGAGCCTGCAGGGTCAAAGGCTCATCCAGCCTTTGTGAAGCCAACAGAGCTGTCCCTAATGGATCCTCCTTCTCACGGTCCAAAGGTCTCTTTATTGGTGTGGATGTTAGAAAGGGCTCTGGAGCTGTTGAGGGAACAATGGATGTGGCAACACCAGTATCTTTATGGGACACAGTCGCACATACAGGCCGTGTTTTTATGAAAGCCAAGCAACATGACTTCAGAAAGATAAGAAGTACAATTATTAGCTGCTACAGCTCACTGTTAAACTTCTTCAGAAGCATTCCTAATACATCAGGCTCCATACTTGTATTTCTGACACAAGGCCTTTACAATAATTATGAAGCTATAGAATGCCTCTGTTGTTGGCTGGTCCAGCAGACATCATTCTCCTTTACAGGTACCTATAGCCATGTGTTGGCCTGTATGTAGAAAACAGAGTTCACATGATCCCAACTGGGTAGTCAGAGAACAGCATAAGATAGGATAAAAATATCTTTATGCAGAGAAACATACTGATTACTGAAATTATTTGACTTATACTGTATTTAACCAGTGTAAAAAGTGACAAGCATGACTCAAAGTTGTTTGTAATACATTGTGAGACAATATGACTACAATAGGAAAAACCATGGGCTGTTGGCTGTATTTGTGTGATACACTGAAACTGCAAGAAGACTTGTAAGATGGTAACACCAAGTGTACCAGTGAATCATTATGGTCATATTGGTCTCAGCATGACTTTAAACACAATGTCTGATAGGTCAATATAGCTTTCCAGTATGAACAAGAGTAACGGTTCTTGTCGGATACAAGACTTTTAAAACAAGGGAACTGCTGTTTTTTCCTCTCAATTTGACTATATGGTCTTTGTATGTGTACCTTCAGCGAATCCCTACCATGTAAATTTACATCAAGCAACAAAGCACACACGTACCAGTTAGTATCACTGAGCAGAAGGAGCTTTTGTCTATCAACAAAGACAGCTGAGCTTGTGTTTCACAATGATGCTCTACAAAAAACAACAAGAAAAAACAGCTACCCACCCACACCCTACCACTCTTGTTATTTAATTGACTTTAATTGAGGCTTAGTAGTCATACGTTATATTTAGGTCACCCTGAATGTCCTTTAAAATTACATATTTTATATTGCTCAAGAGGGTGAGATTACATTGGAAGTTAGCTGAGAATCTTTTTGTTTTTTTAAAAAAAAAGAAGCAGAGGGCATACCCATGTTGACATCAGTAGAGAAGGCTCTCAGTTTAAGGTTACAACAAATCAGTGTTAAAGAGAACCTGTTATGGACATTATACATCTCAACCCTGCTAAAGAATTCTTAGAAAGGCTGTAGTTCTTAAGGCTCCAGTATTCAGAAATGTAGTTAAATGTGCTTTGGCATCATTTAAAGGTTGCAGTGAAACAGTGCTGTCGTAATGCACATATGTGGTTGTCGCTGTGCAAGGCTGTGTTATTAAACAACAAAAAGCTAATCTAAATACCACAATTAGTTATGCAACATGTTGTAAGGAGAAAATTAGGACATGAACAATTGCCATACACTGAAGTAATGACTGTGCAGGACAGGTGAAGGTTCTTTCACAGCTGTATGTCATGGGTGTGATATAATCTGCATTTTTTTGGTATTGATCTTAGACAGTTTGTCCTCTTGATTTCTTATAAGTCCTCTCCTTGTCGCTGTTTCTCTTTAACTTCATCGGAACCTATAAGATTATGAGTGGCAATATTGTTTTGCACAATTGCACACACATACCTCTTTGCACTTTGTTTGCTGAAAACTTCACACAAAATGTTTGACTGCTCCTCTCTCTGTGTGATAATAAGGGAAAACAATGGTGAACAGGGATACACTAGTGGATGGGGAAGGTCACCCCGCTGGAGGCGCTGGAAACATGTATGTGTCGAAAAAAAATAACATATATTTTTCTAAATATGTGATCTTGGAAAATAGCAGCTTTGTAAATATTTTATTTGGAAGGGTTTCACTCAACACAATTTTAACACCAAGCATTTAAACAATGTATTATGTTGAGCATCATTAAACCTGGACATTTAAAAAAAAAAAGATCGAGTATTTATACTTTAAAAACTATTACAACCAAACCAACAACACTGTGTACTACTGGTACTGATAAAAAAAAAACAAAAAAAAAAACAGCAGTGACAGTTATTACTTTGGTTACTCTATACTCTGCAGTTACATTATCTGCATCACTGCACAATATAATTAGTATAAATAGTTTTCACAAATGTTTCAAAGGGCATTTAACATTATAATAATTACTTTAAATTAGATATCTGGTCAGGTTTGATTGAAGTTGTTAAATTTCAGTTCAGCACAGTCACAACTCATTGTCATAGTTTTATTCTTATTATTTTATTTTTGAAGGCAATTTTTCTAATCTGTCACTCTTTGTGTATACATAAATAGAGTGCTAATTTATGTGAGGCATTAGAATTTATAAATAAACAACACAAGTAATGAGTTCTCGTCTAGACTCAGAAAAAGTGTTAAAATCCCTTTTTTTCCAGTTAGAGGAAATTGCCTGGAAAACAATGTGTAATTTCAAAGTGTGACAACAATTATTCTATAAAAAGACTGCTGCTTTCCTCTCATGTATCCATGGTTACAGACCTAACTGGCTAATTAACATCCAACAGAGTTTGTTGTTTGGGAGACCATCAAATACCCACCACCCCACATATCCTTGCAGCCCACACACATATTAGTTATGCCAGGGAAATGATATTACCCAGCATGCTTTGCCTGCAAGCAATTTTCAAATTTCCCTGAAAGCTATTACGACTGGAGGAAAAATATCACACACACACACAGAAAATTTTACTTTTCATATGATTTCAATTATACCATGATAACCAGAAAAACATGATGATAGCAAACACAGGGGTGAACTGAAGTTGCAGTCCAAATAAAGGCTTTAGTTTACATTATACTCAAAATAAACTGGGCTTGAGGTCATCTGTGTCGCATGTGCATGTTTCCTTATGTCTAAAACACTCAGGCTTTCTTGTCCAGGGACATATATCGACATGACATATATCGACATGACATATATCATTAGGTTTGTTTTAGTCAAATTAGTTTTTTTTGGGTTTTGCCATTAGTCATTAGTTTTTCAGGTGTCAGAGAACTGGACAATACCATTACATACCACTAGAAAATCAATTTTCTACTACAAGAAAATCCATTATCTTTTTTGGATCCTTTTTGATGGATCCAAGTCTTGGTTAAGTGAAAATTTCATCAGGTGTTGGCACTAAACAAAAAGCAAGGGTCAAAATAATTCATAAGGATTTGTTCTTCCAGTAAGATACTGATATCTACAACCTTTTTCATAAATCTGACCAA
The DNA here is from genome assembly GCA_029783725.1 of Acanthurus tractus. Lineage (NCBI taxonomy): Eukaryota > Metazoa > Chordata > Actinopteri > Acanthuriformes > Acanthuridae > Acanthurus > Acanthurus tractus. The sequence goes on from JAQNCA010000011.1 coordinate 14,739,148, forward strand.
TATATGTTGAAATTTATAAGTTTTTAACAAACCAGATTAATCACCAAAATTTAACCCATGAAGCTGCCATCATCCTTTAGATCAGGGGCACCCATTGGCAATTGCGATCTACTGGTCGATTGCAAAGGTAATGTGGGTAGATCGCATAGCATTAAATAATCCAATCTAATCCAATCTAATCCAATCCAATCCAATCCAATCCGTGCAGACGGGAAGCTGTGCATGCTATTTCAGAGCAATTTGCGGGTTTTCCTTTTTCCTTTTTTTACCATGAAAACAGACAGCAAGAAGCGGAGTGACTCATGCACGAGCTGCCAAGTTGCCCAGTTTATTTATACTAAACTTCAGAAAGGGTATAAAAATTAGTGGGGGAGCTGCAGTGCAAGTCATCAGAGTTAAGTCATGACAAAAAATGTACACAGTTGTATTGTGCAATATGGGTTCATGCAGTTATGCAACTCGTGCATTTTTTATAGTAAGTAGATCATTTTGACTTAGTCATTTTATAAGTAGCTTGCAAGCTTAAAAAGTGTGGTCACCCCTGCTTTAAAATATGATATCATTGTGTCATTAAAGTCATTCCTGTAGGGTTGCTGTTAAAAGTGCTGTCACTTAACATAGAGATCTATGCTGATTCCTACTTCTGCTGCTAAACAAATGAACCAGACACCAGATATTCCAACTTGTAAAAACTTCTGTAATTGATGTGGAGAGGGCAGATCCTTCCCTCACTGTAACTGTAATAACTGCATCTGGACATGATGAGTGACCAAAACAACATTCAATGGGGAAAAAGGAGCCAGAAATAAAATCTGACTAATGAGCTAGCAAGTATGCAGTCTAGTATCTGACTGTGAGATCACCAACTTCGGCAACTATGGGCAGCATTTTCGCATGTACAGGGAGAGCTGTATATTTAAGATAGAGCTGGTATCAATTCAGACCAGGTAATTCAATATACAGGGTTTTGGTGTCATCACGACCCGTATTGCATGATCCTCCAGGACACAGTTCTCAGTTAACCTCATGCCAGTGTTTAACAATTCAAGTCTTGTATTTCCAGTCTATTGCAATGAGCAAGTATTTTACAAACTCTGCTTCATATGTGCATTTTTTTCTGACGTGGTAACCATCCAGAAAATTGTTCATTTTCTTTACAGTTAGTTTCTGGAGCACAGTATCGCTTTGTTGTATGTTTTTTTATCTTGCATATCTTTGTTGAAACTGCATTAACAAATTGATGACAAATGTCATGTTATCTCCCATATTTTGTAGAGAATATGTACCTTCTGAACTCCTTTCTGTAGTGTACCTAAGCAATGCAGCTTTTGGGGTAGTGCCAGGCTGCAACGGGAGGTCAAATTGACAAGAAACATCAGCCTGTCACTGTTCTAGCTTTGTGCTGTATTCGTTGAAGTTGAGGCTAAAACAATTTCATGGAAACATTTTGCCTGGATACATATACAGTAAAGTATCAGTGAAAACAAATAGTTTTACTAGTGCTGTCATTTTTTTGTTATAAGCTGGGTTCATGGGCCAGGTAATGGGAAACACAGAAATATGTAGTCAAAGTAAAAGAGATGGACAATGTGTAAAGTAGATGAAAAGTGCTTGTGATTATCATTTGTCTATGGTGAGTCTGCACTTACAGGCTTGATGGCTTTCGTGTGTGTGTCTGTGTGTGTGTGTAGGTGTGTGTTTGTGATCCTACCCCTGTGTGTCTGTAATAAAGAGATAGAGAAGAGTGTATGACAAAGGCAGAGGAGGAATGAGGGCAGAGATACAGTGCGAGGGAGATGAAAGAGGCGATGGGTGAGCAAAGAGCCCAGAGATAATGGACACAAGAAAAGAAAATAAGTAGGACAGATAGAGAGGCTGGGGGGGAGGATTTGAATTACAGATACTGACGATGGCATTGACAGAGAGATAGTGTGAGAAAGCAGGAGAGAGAGGGAGAGATACAGTAGCTGTTATTTTCCCAGACAGTATACATAACCAGCTTTCAAAACTAGATGAGAGCATGGTTAAATTGTGTGTTTTTCTCAAGTCTGTCAAATATACTTCAAATGGTTGTTTAAGGACAAGGGAATCTGCGTAATGACCCATGAATCAGTGAACCAACTAACCAGGACTCAGATGCCCAACAGAGAGACAGTACTAAAAAGTCTGAAACACCAAAACTGTACTCATAGAAGACCAGGCAGAACAGAGTGAACAAATTTCGAAGAGAAGTGGGCAAATCAGAAAACAAAATCAGGGAATAGCAAAAAAACACTTGGAAAGCTCTCATTGCTGAATTAAGATTGTATTTCGCAGAGTGAAAGAAAGACAAAGGGTGTTTTCAATTCCACCTACAATAACAGCAATTCATACCAATTTTGCTAAAATAAAAATGTAGCATGTTGTTCAAAGAATGCAGTATTGAAACAAATTCAAAATTTGTAGCGTGCCAGAAGTATTCCTATATTCTAATTTGGAAAAGCTCCAAAGTGCATCAGACAATCTACCCCGCTTATTGTTTTCTACAATGCAAAGCACTGAGTAGTCACAACTGGTTAGGCCCTTGACAGGAGGATTTTTTAATACTATGTTATTGATCAATTTAAAATGTAAAATTCCCTTTCATTCCAGGACACCATAAGAACATGTAGGACACGGAAGCATTGCCTTTTGTTGCAGCATAGATACTGAGTGAACCAGGCTAAAGATTAAATTTGTACATGTCTGAGAATAAAAGATTTAAATCTTGAACCAAAGCTTTTTTGATTGTTTGAGAGGAGTCTGCTTTACTCTCCAAAATGTCACTGATAGCACACATTAAACCTTTGCATTACAGGAGTGAAAGCGCAATAATTGTGTGTAACTCAGGTGCTGACAATAATCCAGCAGTGTCGTTATCACAGTCCCTGAATGTTCTGCTCTAGTGGTATTCACAACCTACAGACTTGAAAACTTTTTTACGCTCTGAGTTTACAAATTAATTACATTTTCAAAAATGCAGGGGCCATAGAAGTAAAGTATAAGTTAGCATTTTTGGATGATAAGTATTTAGTGTAATTTAAGAAAGATAAAATTTTCCTTAATATTTTTAATTCAATTCAATTCAATTCAATTTTATTTATATAGCGTCAATTCACAACAAGGTTGTCTCAAGACACTTAACATAT
>JAQNCA010000011.1:14742414-14752970 GCA_029783725.1 Acanthurus tractus
TTTGCACATCATATATTTTTAAAACTTTTATTAGTCCTACACATGTCTTGTTTTCATGATATTTCTCTCAGGTATTTTTTTTAAATATCTTAATGAACACTTGCTTTTAAGCTATCCTTTCTTCAGGGACAGGTGCAGATGTGTGGTTTGTCTTGTCATGTCTGAATTGGATGTAGCTGCTGCAACAATGTACATTCCTGTGAATTTTCCTGTGAGCAGTGAGTGAAAAGGTTTGACCTGGCTGTGCATTCTGCAAGATTCATGTGACATCAGTCTTCACCACCTACATTTGACCATTTGCCTTCTTCAATTTCATTACCAGCACTCACAATTTTCACTATATCCTTTTGCTTCTACTATAGCTCTTCAATCCAATGTTTGTTACAAATCGTGTACCTAGACCATAAAGACCAGCCAGCCTTTTTTCCAGACCTCACACAGCTTTATGACTGTCCAGTGAATGGCTGGTTCGCAGTGAATGGATGGTTCATAGAGGCATATAACTCTAGTAGCTCTAGTTTTTACATTAGTTATGACAATTTTTTTGTTGTTACTTTTCCTGTCGCTCACAAATATCAGTTGTTTCGATAATAATTTCAAATTTATTATACCAAATGGATACAGACAGCTAATCCATATGTGTGTGTGTGTCTGTGTGTATTACATAATAATATACATATAAATCAGTTTCATCAGTACAGAGAGCACTTCAGGCAAATTATATGCTAATTGCAAGTAGACACAAATTGAAAGCATGGAGGAGGTCCTGAAGCAGTGGAAAGAGCTGATTGATCTAAGACAAAGAGGAAGATCATACATATTTTAAGGTCTATTTGTATGATGTATGCAACATGTTCCCTTGTTGATGCACTACATCTATAATCCATGCTAAAGCAGTTATCTTCAGACATCAGGTATTTTTCTTAAAACCTTTTGATGACTTAGGGTAGTTAAGGTGCAGTGTTCCATGAATAACTGCTGACTCTTAAAAAAATAGATTGGAGTGAGTTATACAGTTAAATAAACAAAGTTCTTCCATCCTTGTGTCTTTGTATTTTCTTCTCCTATCCTTTTTGAGAGGAGCTATTTAAGATGTGAGGAAGAGAGACAAATTTAAAAAGTTATGAGTCATTTCAACCAAATTGAGAAAACACATTATCTCCATCTATTACTAGACATATTATAATTCCAGCAACCAAGTCTTCGTCACGTCCATTTTATTGTAGATGGAATTGAAATTTTCTCGTATCTGTTTATTGTATCTGTTGAACCCAGTGTCTCTTCCCACAACTTCTTCCCGAAGGGAAATCTGATCTCACACAAGCAAACACAGTTTAGGTACACAGTTAAAGGTTGTCCTAAACATGCCAGTAAGGAGGACAAGTGGAAGTTAAATGCTTTGTCAGCAAATCTTACAATATTCTGCCTACAGCACTCAAAAGAGAAAATATTCCTCTCTGGGGAGCTTGTGCCTTGTAAATTTAAAGACAATGTGCTAATTAGATTTGAATATTTTATTTATCTAAATTTGGCTTTATGCTTGTATTAGTGTAAAGGTCAAGGAGAAAACAAAATGTCTGAATGCTCTGGTGACGATGAATATCTTCTTCTTATCTAAATTTTATTGAACAAGTAGATGTTGAGATGTCTCCTTCTACACAAAAGTTTCCAGCACTGTTTCAAGTTGTGAGGATTGGCCTGTCAACCTTGGGTTGTGCTGCACATGAAAATGCTGACAGGCATTCCATCCACCTACCACCTGACCTGTCACTGGAGACATCAGGTTGTCTCCTCACATCACATCACATCATACATGTTTTGTTTAGCTGGTCCCACAACACATTTATAAGAGAGTTATTTCTAGTGTCTCAAGGAAAAATTCCATGGTCCCCACAGTCTCCCACAGGAAACAAGTATGAAGAGTGTCAGTTTGGGACCCTGGAGTCCCCCAGTCATAGTCTGGTTAAAGTACCATTCTCTGGTACCTATGTTTCCAAATCAGACTGTGGGTACCAGAAGGCTTCCTCTAAGGCCACTGTGTTCAGATAGTCACACGAAAACATTAAGTTACTCCGTACCTGCAAAATTCTGTGGCTTTCAAATGTTGTTATATCAAGGTTGCATATAACACATTTCCACAGTTCAGACTCTGTATTGCTTTGTGATTGATTGTATAACATTGTGACTACCAACAAAACTGATTGGTTCAGCCAATTTTAGGTCAAAACTAAACACAACCTTGTCTAGAGCAGGTTAGGTTGGCAGCATATGTTACTGTGGTCATTCAGTCAGGTTGATAAAGAGCAACCTTCATAATAACAAAAACTCTGGCTTTAAAGTCAACATAACTCACTAGCACAATAATTTTGCTTTGTAGTACACCCCTCTGGTGGTGAGGAGATTTGCGGTCAGATGAGACCAATGTTACCCAGTACAGGACACAAACCCCTGGCTGAAGTGTAAATATTAGCCTGTCTAAATTGAACCTTGGACAGCTTTTAACAGAAAAATAAAGGCTGAGGTGGACTAGGACTGTTCAACCTTTAAATAGCATCCTTACCGGCAGATCGGCTCACAGTTCCTGGATCCCTCTGCTTTAAAGCATAGGTACCCTGTCAGGATTCAGGTCAAAGAGTGTCTTACCTCCTACATTAGACTGGATCTTTCAACCTTTCTGGACTTGGGCTGTAGAGTTGGGCTGGATGGCCCAAGCAGGATCTCCACTGAAACTGGTAATAGGGAGAAACTTGGGGGCTTCAATAGGATTTAGGCCCATAGACCAGAGCTTTACACTGGGGACAAAATGTTACCCAGGTACTCTAGTGTAGATTAATCCAGCATCCAGTTTGTGCATGCCGCCATCTTGCAGCAACGGCATATATGAAGTGGCAGGTGACAGTGACAGCCATATCCATTTATGACTGTTAGTAGTTGTCTGTTCTACTCTTTTTGCAATAAGCCTTTTGATAAACTCTTAATGTGTCTAATGTGATGTAGATTGGTCTGTGCGGGATCATCAGGTACAGATAACAATTGATGGATACGGCATGAATGTAAAATCGAGATTTGCTTTCATATTATTACATTAAATATAACATTGATGATTTTAGACAAGCTGCTAAAAACAAATCAGAGTTTCTCACAGTTTAAGAATTTTCAGCTCAAACAATTCTCATTGTGGCCTTGTAAACACGTTAAGATAGATCTCTCTTTATTCAGTGTCTCAGTGTTCTTTGAAGATGAGGCTTAAATGATGTGCTGACCCTGAATGAGTATCATTTTTGCTGAAGGCTGAAATTGTAGTCATGGGTGTGTTTCTGGAGACATACATAGTAGGAGTGCTACTGCTCGAGCTTTTTTCCCTGAAAGAGCAGAACAAAGGAAAGGCACTGATAGGAAAGGAGAGAAAGAGTGGGAGGGAGAGAAGATGAAATATAGTAGATCGAAAAGATGGATGAAAAAGAAAAGAGGCGGAAATTGAGGCAGCGTAAATGCAAACACGCTTTTCCTTCTGTACACACATGCACACAAACCCACACTGTGCAGTCATGGTTGAGCTAACAAAGGCTCTAGCCTGGGTCCTCAGCTCTTGGGAGATGAACTGGAGCTGATAAATTTAGCAAAAAACACAACTCCCTTAAGGCCACACACACATACACACACACACACACACACAGACACACTGCCACCATCCTTGTTTGCTCCTTTGAGTGTGTGAGTTTGTGTAAGTAGGGCTGCAAAACTTGGGTGTCACATGTGTCCATTCTGTATGTGTGTGTGTGTGTGTGGGTATGTGTGAGTGTACGCCTGATTTTTGAAACTGATGACCTGGCAATTGTCCAAATGTCACAATACTTAGCATGAGTGAATTAAAGAAGAAGGAGGAAAAGAATGAGAAAGGAAAGAAAGGATGGTTTCAGTCGCGAATATGACACATAGCAGAGACAGAAGTGTGTGTGTGTGTGTTGGTGGTGATGGTGGTGGGGGGATGATAGTGAGAAAAAAAAGGTAGGGAAGAAGAGAGAGAAGAAACAAAACAGAGGAGATGGAGAAGAGCTGGGGACAGCAGACAGGAATTAGGATAGATAACAGGAGAGACAAGAAAAAGAAGAAGAGAAAGAAGTGACAGATAAATAATTGAAATCAGATTACAAGACTAAAATGTTGTGAAGAAACAGGACAGCAGCCTCCACTGCGACGTTTCAGGTTGGTCACACTGATGACCCTGTTTCACTGAGGAACACTGGCTCAGCAGGGACTCAGCAAGGGCATTTTTTTAGAATAGTTTATCTTGTCATTTAAAAAAAACAAACTCATAAAGGCTGTGAAGGAGGCCAGTTAGCAAAGAAGAGCACCAGAAACAAAACATCCTAACTGTGATTGTGTCTATTTAAAGTTGGAACAATGATTTTCTTTGACATAGTAGCAGTGTTGGAGGGACTAAGGAAGATCAAGAGAAACCAAAGTCAGCTACAAACAGTTCTGGCTTCTATTTCTGGTAAAAACCCTGATGTTTTTTGCTTTCCTAATTCTGAGAGGAAAAAATCATGTATCCTTCAACTTGGGTCTTTTCAAGTCATTCTGTCTATTCTGAATATGAGTCATATTAACTTTGCCACAACGAGCAGGACTTCCAAAATGTGTGAAATGCAGAGTCTGACCAAATAAAGATAGTTTGGAGCAAGTAGCAATAAACCTCATAAAGCTCTTGAATTAAACCACATAGAAACATAAATTATTTCAATTGGTAGATTGTAGGTAAATACAGATGGAAGCCCTCTGGACAAGTCAATGTGGGCTAATTGCATAAGGAGCATTTTTTGAAAAATTGCTAATTACACTGACTGCTGAGTCACATGGATTTATTCTCATGTGAGAATATTAGTCATTGTAGTTTTTGAATATCTCTCAAAGATATCTGCCAAAGCATAATTATATGATTATATTTGGTGACTTCTTTTTCCAAGTACAAAAATGACATTGGAGAACCACAACATGTCCTCTCAGTAACAACTCAGAAAAGATAATCCACAAAACTTGCTGTTAAGATTTTGGGGTTTTTTTTGAAAATCTTTTCTATTAAAGAAGTGATCCTAATAAGAACTGCCTACAGCTTTCTCTCGTCAGAAGAGTAGAAAGCTAGTTTGGTGGAGAGAGAAAATAGGGCAGAGAGAAGACAGATTGATGAAGAGGGCTGAGGGAGCCTTGGAGTAAGAATAAAGTTGTGCTTTCTGAAAGTGATTAGCGAAAATTAAAACATGTCCCAAATTTAATCCAGAGGAAATTGGTGTCCAAAGCTCTGGGCTCTGTTTTGCTACCAAAGCCTCTGCTGTCCTGCAACACAAGATAGGACACGCACATCTGTCTGCCAACTGGAGTTTTGAGTGTGTGAGTCAAATTATTTTATGGTATTATTTTGAAAGCGCGGAAACAAAGAGGCTGAACAACACAGGATTTGGGGAGTAGGATTTAGGGAGAAAGAGGGGTAGAGGACGGAGGAAAAGGAGAGGGAATCTAATCTAAATATGAATAAAATGTTAAGCCCTCATTTCTGCTTTCTAATGCAACTTTGCAAAACTTTACTGTCTCTAATTCACAGTTTGGGTTGCTCATATGATGAAACTTATCAACGATTTATTTCTTGTCACATAGATTTCTATAATTACACAGACATGGGCATAAATCAGACTTTTCAGAATTTCAAGCTTGCAAAATTGTATTCCTTTGCTGTTTATTTTCTCACTGACCAGTGCTGAGTGAGTTTTGGACGATGGGGACATCAGGCTCTGGATGACATAAAAAGGCTGATGAGCCTTTTACAGCTGGTGAACATTTTACAGCAACTTTCAGGACACAGGCATTATAATCAGTGCAATTAACTTATGAACTTTAAATTAGATGGGGAATACAGCAGGCACTATTTAATAAAGCACTGATTAGCAGGAATACTATCAACTGGTATATCTGGTTGCATGCTTCACTGTCTTCAGGAAAAATATTGGTGATTAGATCAAGAGAAGCTGGCGATATTCCATATTTTTCTTTTTGCATAACCAAACCAACAGTATTTTGCATACTAATAAGAATTGTGTGTGTATTTAAAGCTTAATAATTTATTCCTCTCTTGTCCAAAAACAACAGAACAGTGACGGGTTCTTTGTTTGCCATAAACATTGCCATTGGCCCAGTTCCATAAGAGAATGTTCACATTGAATGATTACTTTGTTTCACACCTCTACTTAAGGTGCTGTCATCCCCACACAGTAAAAGACTGTAATATATAACACACATTATATTGTGTTGATGGTTCTGAGAGTGTGAAGTCACACTCAGCTAAAGAAAAGATACCATGTGCTCAGACAGCCATGTCTAGGTATGTAAAGGTTAAAATACACAAAAGAAAATGGTTCGCCATGCTTCTCTGGAGGCTCTGAGCAAACTCTTTCATGAGTAAACAAAAGTCAAAATGAAAGCTTTGGAAGCTACTTAGCTTGGCCCCATGGGTAATCCCTCATACTGAAAGGTTTTGGGTTTAAAGAGAAACAAGCATACAAAAAATAGTCAGGTATGCAGACAGAAAAATGAAGGGGGAATAACAGAGAAAGGCACAGATAAAAAGAGCAAAGACGAAGGTAAAGACATGTGAAAGGAAGGAGAAATAGAAGGAAATCCAGATGATAAGAAGATGAGACAAAGAGTTGAGCAGAAGGAAAAGAACAGCAAGGGAAGAAAAAGAAGGGAGGAAGAAATAGACAGACATGACAAACTGCGCCTCATTGCAAGTTCTCAAAGAGGTTTGTCTTGAGTCATAAGACCTGCTGTGTTTTCTTTTTTTAAACTCAAAATGTTTTCAGCTGTGAACAGTATTTGTGTAAGTGAAGTTCTACATGTACGTACCACACCATAGTTAACATAACCAGGGTGGATGGCTGATAAAAAAGGCACATTTAGGCAACTTAATCATTGTGAATGTAAATAATATTTTTTTGAGGTGGGGTTGCTGTTTCCTCAGAAGCAAGAAGACAGTGAGAAAAACATTGTTATTATCATTTTTTTTCAAGCCTGTGTTGTTGACTTATTTGTAATGTAACTAAAAAAAAAATAAAGCTTTTTATTATATATATTTTATATGTATATCTATATGTATATGTATATCTATATATATACATATAAAGCTATCCAGGATAATTAGGATCATTTGTCCAATGTTTTTTTGTGATACACGTTTCAGCCACAAAAGTGTAAAGTGCACAACCAATTTGTGGACTTTTTTTGTCAACTTTTTTGTGCATTCTTCTTTTTCTTTATTCCATCCACAAATTCAATCACTTTCAGCAGCTCAAAGGATGACCTTTCCTTTGCCTGGAAAGCTCTAAATGTTAATTTCCACAGGAAATGGCAAAGTAGTTGAATGTAAATGGTGCATTGGTAAATCCATGCTGTGGAAATGAACATTATGCTCAATCTGCATAATGTCTCACTCAGGAGGCAGTAGTTAGTGTCTCATATTGAACTCATTATTACATTTAGATTTTGGATTGTGTTTAATTTTAAGCTTTCATAGGCAATTTGGTTAGGTCTGTGCTTGAAAGCTGCATGGTTGGGTTAAAGAAACAAACATAGTTAAGGCTGTAATAGACACGCTTTTGAAATATAAAAAAAGAATTCTGCTAGAAGGTCAAACTCTTCCAATATGCAGGGTAGCATCCTAAATATGTACCCCAACAACAGACTTAGAAAAAGTATGTTTCAGAAACTATGTAGTGTGCCAAAGCTAAGAGCTGAATAGCTTATGCTATGCTGAAATGCTGGCTTTAGAAAATGAATAATATCATAGTATATAAAAGATGTTGATAAAGATCAAGAATTTTTTTAAGATGTGAAATATTTTAAAATTTGCTGGCACCATGCTGCTTTGTGGCATTTAAAAGCTGAACCATATCAACAATTGATGTTGGAAATCAAACTAAGAATTATTCATTAAGTCCAAAATGTTGAAATTCTTCAATCTTGTGGACAAATGTTGCACAAATGTTGTATTAAGCTTAAAATAATCTATTACAAAGAAATATTCAGAGTATCCTCTATGAATGAGAGGGGAGCTATAAGTTGTGGGAAAAAGTTAAAGACTTGATGAGTTTGCAGATCTAACAGTTTTAATGAAAAGCGGAAGCAATGTCCAAACATCTTTAAGTGATACAAAGAAATGATTCTCAAAATGTACACACGAAAAGTTGTGACAATAACAGGTGGTTAAATTGATTGATTTGTATATTATAGTTTATATATATATATTTATTGCATGATTGTATGTGTGTTTGTACTGTATATATATGTAAATTGCAGAATTATGGCTGCGTTTATGTATTTGTTGGTTAAAATATGGAAGGATACTGCTAATCTAATTAGTAGATGAAGGGATAAGATGAACAAGTTTTTACTCTCTCCTACTTCTTATGTACATGTAAATTAAGGCAGTTTGCGGATGGAATGTATGCTTTTCCTTCCTTTTTTGTGTTCAGAATTTTTTAAACTTATCTTTTGTAGTATTTCACATGCATGAAATAAATACATCAATTCAATTCAATTTGAAAAAAAAAACAAATTATGACAGCTGCTACCAGCTTGCAGTGCTGACTTTAAAACTTTTACAACACCAATTAACTATAAAAAATAGTGAATAACATTAAAAAAAATTTAAAAGATGTGAAATTTGTAAAAGAGGAAATATTTAAGTAACTGTTGAAAAGCTAACACTGTACTGCTTTACTTATTTTAAAAGTCAAATGTTGTAAAAGTTAAATGCTTTTAGTTTACACACCAATAAAAATAAAAATTAAATAAGCCAAACAGAAGAACTAATGCTGTGGATTCTGAGTCAGCATTCACAGCAATTAACTGATGCAAAGAGGTCCAGTGCATTCAAATTATTTGCTTAATCCCAGACTACAAACACCATGTTGACTTTTCCTTACTGAGAGCCAATTTTTTGACAAAAAATTTGAAGTAATACAACTTTTTAGGACTTTTCGTAGGGCTCTTGGATCTTTTTTTATAATACCCTTACTTATGTTTATGGATGACAGACTACTGAGGCATCCCAGATGTACTCCCTGGGCAAGAGTCTGAATGAACAGCAGACACAGACAACCTCAGCTGCCTGTGAACATCAGACCAAACCCTCTCACAGCACCCACCAGGAAGAGACCCAACATCAGTGAACAGATGGACAGTGGATCAAGGTTGATATTCACATTTGACACCAGTCGTCATCCTTGAACAGAGACAGGAGTTACCACCTCCCTCTACCTTCCTCTAGAAAACCATTGGACTCCTTAGAATTAAAAGGTTTGCCATAGAGCTTTTGATAACAAGTGGAGCTGTGTATTGTTAAAACTGAGCACCTGTTGTTTGCTATGATGCATGTGCACATGGATATGTATGGATCTATAGGGATAGGATTCTTTCCATATACTTTTCCATTGATTTCCATTTGGTACATGCAGTTTTATTTCTTTTTTCAAGTGTTTGTTTGTTGTCAAGTTGTAATCAGTGCATTTTAGTGTAAATAACTAATGTAAACATAACCTCTGTAAACCGTAAAATTTCTCAGGGCACCTTTGATTTGAACACTGTATTTGAGATAAAAAAATAACTGAATGTGAATTCGCCTGGTGCCTTCAGTCTCAGAGGTAAATAAAAACCATGATATGATGCATGTAATGTAATCTACATTCTGGAGTTATTACAGCTTTTTTACATTTGCCAAAACAGTAAATCCCTTTCTCTGAACGATCGAACTTTTTATTAAAACACATTTTGCACTTTAATGGTAACCACAGGTGTCACAGTTTACACGTGACGGAAAACACTTTTTGCTAATGATATGATGAAACCTATTTAAGCCAGTTGGGAGTTCATGTGAGTTAAAAGTTGACATCAGAGATATCACCTTTAAGGATGATTCTAATAATGGATCAACCTGTAAAGTAAACTTTATTTACTTAGTTACCATTGTCTCACAAATAATAAACTTCGTCCAAGGCATCTATGACCATTGTTTTTTTTGCTGTGATGTAGTGAGTGCTTGATGTGAAAACAGTGTTTGATTCAGAGCACAAATAAAACTGTTTGAATGTGATTGTTTGATTTTGCCAGAAGAATGACAGGTTTTGTATTTGCTGCTTGAAAACTGAGTTTTGAATTTACAGAAAATGAGGAAAATGGCAGGTTTCAAGAAATGTGTCTGTGAACTGTAAGGCATTATCTCTCTCTCTCTATATATATGCAATATAAAAACCAAAATGTTTTCTTTTTAGTCTTTGCGATAAAAATGAGTTAATTCTTTCTTACACTGCACCACTTATTGGGTCAGTATTAGTAGCTAACAAATATGGAATGAGAGATGAACAAATTTGAATAGTTATTATCTCCCAGTATTTTCCAGTAGACAACACTGCTCTTTGTGTGTGTAAGTCCTAAAATGCTAATAATGCAAATTGGTGCAGATGAATCAGTGGCATGGAAAAAAACTGACACAAAAGTCAATAATGTAA
>JAQNCA010000011.1:14775862-14793238 GCA_029783725.1 Acanthurus tractus
CCAGACTCAGAGGTGGGCGGGATGTGACGGCACCGGTTGGGTTGAGAGAAAGAAGGGGGGACAAGAGGGGAGGGGAATAAGGCTTAATGTTGAACTTTAGTCAAGTTTTTTAAGCAGAGACAAAAAGTTCAGTCTGTATGTCATCACTGATGCCTTGATGCCAGTCATTATCTGACAGACAGTTGAAAAGAGTCTTGTAGTCGCACAGCTTGTTGTGGGTAGGGTGATAATTACCTCTTAGCTTTTTTTGGAGAAGATGTCACTGGGGTGTGAGTTGAGCATCTCAAAACATGGTGGAAAGGTCCTGTCTGCTGTGACCCTCCTCATGTGAAGATTTTATATTCTGCATCTTCCACAGCGATAGGAGAGTGTGTGCCAGTGGGCTGTATAAATGTCTTGTGAAGGTGTTGGACCACAACAAGCAAGCGACAGTGTCAACCTTAAAAGGACTGTCCTCTTCCTCCTGCTGTCCGTAAGGTTTTTTTTGGTGGCAAAGTGAAGAACTGCTTAATGTCAGCATGACTTCTATTTTCACCTACATTTAAAGTGGCTAACAGAAAATGTGTTTATCTGTACCAAGTGAATTGCACACTGAGTGAAAGAGGAGGGGGTGCTCACATTCTGCTATTTGCAAAATGCACTGCCACTCAAGATATGCAACCTACCATCATCACCATGTGGTAAACAAGATGGAACAAACAATGAGTATCATACTTTTGTTAGTGACATAGTGATGTGATTGAAACTATTCAGCCAGATACACTGTTTTTTGGACCTCTTTAATAGCCCTTTGGATCACCACTACTATCTCAGTGTTACAACCCAGGGTTAGTGGCTACAGACCAGTTAAAAGAACTTGTATAGCTATAATTTTCTGCAATATAATAAAACCAGCACTTATCTGACCAGGAGAAAGAAGCAGGCTTGATGGATTTGCTGCGTACAAAGTGATATGCATAGGACCTTTAGGATTTCTATATTAGTCAAACTAAGGAGGGAGGATGCTCTGGTGTGTTTCCTCCTACACCAGGAATTACTAGGCAACTTCTCCCCAGTCCTTTCCAATCCTTTCTCACTGACTTCAGCTCTGCCCTCAACACATTTCAGAACCATTTAATCAAGAAACTTTAAAATCTCATCATCTCTCCGCGCCTCATCCACTGGGTTCACAATTTTCCTCTGCAACAGACCACAGACTGTGAAGGACAGACTATAATAGGAACAGTAACATCATCATCAAACATCATCATCAACACCCTCAGCACCATTTCCGTCTGTCTCTTTCTTTGCTTCTCAAACACAAACAACTCGTAGTAGCCATTTACCCATCACAACACACTTCAATACTCTGTCATACACAATAACTGCGCATCAGCGCATCAAACACTCTCCATAATAGAATAAACTTCACTTCCATCCATGGTAAGACAGTTAAACAGGTAAGTAGTTTAAAATATCTTACATTTACAGAAAAGAAATGTTCTGTCCCTTCTTAAAAGTTAACAATCTGAATCATCTTACATGTGTCATACATACTGCCTTTAAAATCATCTGCCCTCCCACATTTAGTCACTCAGATATGTGCATCAGAGCCAAGCGCTCACAATAGCAAATACCAGTGATCACCCCCCAGTCAGTGTTTCCATAACCTCTATCTGATCATTACGGGACCCCTGAATGGAGGAGATCTTCCCTCGGCAGGGGTTCTGTCTCTTCTGCTATAACAGCCCTGAGTAAACTGTCTCACTGATGCTGTTTTGAGCTGCGATACTAGAAACAATCGGCAACCAGGGCACGTTTTATCTGCGATCAACGCAACAAACAAAAAGGTGATCGATTCAATTACAGTAAGGTGGTTAGAAAAATCCAAATATAAACAAATTTATCCAAAAGTTATTGCTAATGTCATAATGTTAATTCTGTGTATTTTATGTGATTTGGGTTTTTTTGTTTGCATGTTTGCTTGGTTTTTTTTTTATAAATTAGGGATGGGGTGTCTTTTTTTTTATTCCTTTACAGATTTGTTCCTACCATTTTAAATAAATATTTTAAAAAATGCTGCATTTATCTCTTGTAATATGTTATAATTTGGTTATAATCTGCTTTTTTAGGTTCTGAATGTTGGGATAGCCTCAGTGTTTCCTATTTATTGTAAGTTTCTCCAAATAAGATGAATAACTGAGATGTCTGATCTAAATTTGAGATAAAAACAAGACTTTAAGAACTTTTCACAGCTTTAGCCTCTTCACCTTTAAAGTGCAAATTAAAACATTAAAAATGTTAAGAGGGTGATCTCAGACCACCGTAGACCATTTGGAATCCCTCCACCACAGTTTTACAGAATTGAACCCACAACAACTTTTCAACAACAAAGGATAGGACAGAAAGAGCACTAGCTATAGCTAGAAACTTACATAGCAACTCTGTTACCCCTTTACTACAGCTTTTTCAAGACAAAATATTGTGCTGTTTTTGTGCAACAGATTTATGTTCAACATTATAAAGGCAGAATGTGGGATCATTGTTGTTGTGCCTCTGAGCTAGCAAGGGAAGTAAAAGGGCCCCAAAGAAACGGAAGAAAGCACTGCCTTACATGCATGTTGTGTGCAACAGTAAATACTGATGCTATTGCTTATTATACTTTTTTACATGCTGCAATAACAGTTTCACTGAGGTCACAGTGGAGTGGCATAATGCGGACATTTGGTTCAGTGTAAATAAAGAAAGCCAGTATAAAGGAGGGACTCTGCTACAGCCATGTTCTGTGATCTCTCTGTAGAAATGGTTGTTTCATGTTCAGCTCAGCTCCGGCTGATCCCAGAACTCAGCAGGAGCTCTGGTTCCCCTGCAGTGTCTCTCGTTATTTCCCTTATGTCTTTGCTTATGAAGCAGGTTTATAAAGCCACATGATACTTGCAAATTCCTCACTCAAGTTAAAGAATTTTCAACTTGCATGGCTGTGTCTTCACTTTGTACACCTTCATCAGTGCCTCCACCTTCTTGTGCATCTTTCTGTTGACCTTGTATGCTTGTATGCATTCTGTTGATATAAAAAGAGTGCACAACATTAAGCTCCGATCAAGTATTTTGATTGGACAAGAGTCATTCAGTAATTGCTGATATACTGTACAACATTTCTGGGGCATTAACTATATGTATCACAACACTTCACAGGTGTTCTAATGATTGTTAACTACACTGTCGATCCCTGGCTTTATGATACACTGTTACTGCTACACTGCCATGCTTCATAGTAATGAACAGCACAGAAAAGAGGGTTATTTTCTGAAAATAGCATTTGACTTTAATTATGAATGGTCATCAGAAGAGGAAGAGGAGAATGGGAGAAGCCAGGATATGTCTATACACACCTTCCTGTGTGCAGATTTGAAAGGGTTTACTGAACAAGGTCTGTTATGATATTTAGTTGTACCTTGGAAGAAGAGGAATATCAGGATCTCGAACCTGACTCATTCATCCCCAAAATGGGACAAGGATGGAGAAAAGTATTTCAACACGACATTCAAGGAAGAAACAAAAAATCATAAAGATCCTCTGGAGACCAACAAAGAAAATCAGAGGGCTGCAATGTATAAAAAGCCGGGGAATCCCCTCTGGTGCAAAGGTCCTCTATCTGCAGCCTTGGAGGGCAGGAGCTGCGACGGACACCTTCTGGTACAGCACCGTTCCCTTGGGAATAAACCAGTCATCACAAATGTTACCCAGAATGTGCAAAGAGGCAGGGACACAAACTTCTTACACAGAAACTGTTTGATGTGGGACTTGAGGCAAGTGAGATCATGGCAGTGAGTGGACACAGGTGACTTAATATGAACACGCACACACAATTGTTGTTGCTTAGCAACAGTGAATCATTGGTCCAGTTGTGCAAGATTTTGTTTTGGCAGAGAAAAATTAATATTTAAATAAACAAACAAATCATAATCTTTTGTCATTTGTTACTGTTAACCATAAATTGCGTTTGTAGATCTGTTGTATTATTGTATTATTATTGTATTATAATATAATGTATGTATGTATAATTGTAAGCAATATCACACATTTGAGGTAGTGATGTTGTACTGAATATCAGCACAGATGTGATACTACGACCGCATCGCAGCTGTGCTGATATTCAGTACAACATCACATCCTCAAATGTGATATTCCTTAATATCTAAGTCAAAGTGTTCAATATAACATTTCAACAAAATGAAACAAGAATTTAAATGCAGCATGTAAATGAGTTAATATTTAATAAGAGAATGATTGATTTGCACATTTACATCAAATTCAAAAAACTTGGAATGAAAAACCGATTTGTCTTAAAGTTGTAACTTGGAAAGTTTAACGTGGATATCTGTTAGTTAGGATTTTTACACTTTTCATTACCAGTGTGTCCACCTAAAGAACCACACATAAAAGTAAAATGTCTTTCAATAGTCCTGGTCCAGTGTTTTGTCAAGAATAACACATGTTCTGCAGCTGAATAGCATACTGAGCCATGCTATAGGCACCTGAGAGAAATAGAGAGAGACAAGTAATACAGAACATAAATGTATTTAAAAATTACCACAAATACATGATTGCATTGCAAGCAAGGGATATTTTATTAAGACTGTACAAAAAACAAGCTTTCTGGATGGCACAAAATCAAGAAAAAAACAGCTTTTCTGATTTAAAAAAGTCTGGCTGCTGTATCAGCCATATTTGATTTGCAAATAATGTGCTAAAATACAATATGTTGTTGATGAAACTAATATTATTATTATTCCCTGAGCTACCACCTTATCGTGGTGGAGGGGTTTGCGTGTCCCAACGATCCTAGGAGCTCAGTTGTCAGAGGCTTTATGCCCTTGGTTGGGTCACCCATGACAAACAGGTCCTAGAGGAGGGACCAGACAAAGTGTAGCTCAGCAGATCCCTTATGATGTGCAACATAAATGGTTTCAAGTTTCCCTTGCCCGGATGCGGGTCACCGGGGCCCCCCCGGAGTCAGGCCTGAGATGGGGCTCGATGGTGAGTGCCTGGTGGCCAGGCCTGTTCCCATGGGGCCCGGCCAGGCTCAGCCCAAAAAGGCAACGTGGTACCTCCTTCCAGTGGGCTCACCACCCGCAGGAGGGGCCAAAGTGGTTGGGTGCTGTGTGAGTTGGGCAACAGCTGAAGGTGGGGACCTTGGCAATCTGATCCTCGGCTGCAGAAGCTAGCGGTGTGCAAGGTTGAGAAGTTTGGGCTAGATATAGTTGGCCTGACCTTGACTCTGGAACAAAGGCTCCGGAACCCAGTCTTCTTGAGAGAGGTTGGACTCTCTTCCACTCTGGAGTTGCCACTGGTGAGAGGCGCTTGGCAGGGGTGGCAATGCTTATTGCCCCCTGGCTCGGTGGCTGTATGTTGAACTTAACCCCGGTAGATGAGAGGGTAGCCTCCCTCCGGCTTTGGGTGGGGGGATTTGTGCCTATGGTCCAAACAGCAGTTCAGAGTATCCACCCTTTTTTGATGCCTTAGTGGGAGTGCTGGAGAGTGCTCCTTCTGGGGATTCCCTCGTCCTGCTGGGGGACTTCAACGCTCACGTCACAATGACAGTGAGACCTGGGGGGGGCGTGACTGGGAGGAACCCCCCCCCCCGATCTGAAACAGAATGGTGTTTTGTTATTGGACTTCTGTGCTCGTCACAGATTGTCCATAATAAACACCATGTTCAAGCATAAGGGTGTCCATATGTGCACTGGGCACCAGGACGCCCTAGGCCGCAGTTCGATGATCGACTTTGTAGTTGTGTCGTCAAACTTGAGGCTGCATATCTTGGACACTTGGGTGAAAAGAGGGGCGGAGCTGTCAACTGATCACCACCTGGTTGTGAGTTGGTTCCGATGGTGGGGGAGGATGTCGGTCAGACCTGGCAGACCCAAACGCATTGTGAGGGTTTGCTGGCCAGCCAGATTTACTGCTAGCTTTTCTGGGCTTGTTTTTTGAATTGGAGCTACTTTTGCTGTTTATGCCTTCCATGGCTGACCATCTCTCCAACGGTCTGTCACTTTCAACAACAGGCCCCCTCGACCCAGCTATATTCAGTTTATTCCTTATTGAAATTAAAAGCCTTTTATCTTCATAGAAAAATTCTGAAATTATTTTTATTTATTTATTTTTTTTCCCCCGATTACAGTTGATGAAATTACAGTTTAATTTCAGAGCATAGAGATATGTGAGTAGCTTTTAACCAACATTTTTTTCTGCTGGTAACCACTTAGATGGATCTTATTTAGTGTACAGACACTTAAACTATCTTAGTGCTTACTCTTAAATGCTTCTCTACAATCTAAACAAATAAACCTGCTGCACCTTTAAAAGGATCATAAAGCTGTTTCCCAACTGAAGACTTGCTGCCCTATTGAAGTAGAGATGATAGCTGAAAAAAGTACATCAGAAGTTCCTGTATGTTTTAAACAATGTTCACTCAAAGTATAAAAATTGTACCATTAAAATTGTCTTTAAAGTTGTTACTATTATGTTGTATTTACACAACAAAAAAAATATCTCTTTTCTATAGTTTTCAGAGAAGGACCAGGATCACATGCAGCACAATAAAAACATATTTTTTTGTGCTGCAGCAAAAAGTATATATACATTTTTGTCAAGATGGTTAGCAGAGTCTTTGAGGAGCCTGAAAATACCTGGAGGGATAAGTTTTCCTCCAGAACTCTCTGCATTCTTCAAAATGCGCTACACTTCTTTCAACTTTGACAAATACACCTAAAATAAATTTTGCATGAACACCCTTACAATGGAAGTAACTACTCTTTTACTTCACAGTGCTGTTAAATCTCAATCCATACAAACATGTTCACAAGAAAGGAAAAAAAGAAAGAAAAAGAAACGCAAAAAATGTAAGTTCAGAAAGACTTAAAAGAAAATCTTGCCTTTTTTTGTTCACTTTTTCTATTTGTATGAATCAAGACTGGATAAATACTTCAGAGGGGAAAAGATAAAATTTAAGGAACGAAAGGAAGAGAAGAGACAGCAACAATGAGAAAGCAAAAATGTGGTGTAAGGTGAACAGTGAGGGACATTTACTCACCATGGAAACCATTTTCAAAAGAGACACACACACTCACAAAAAACACACACACTTAAAAACTAACAGTTTGTGCTTAGCATTGAGTAATCACAGCCAATCAGGGAACAGCAGCGGCTCCAAATCTGTCTGGTTCTTGATCTGACAGAATTATCAATTCTCATTGCTTCTTTATATCATATATTAATTGCTATTTGTGCAGGAATCAGAACTGATCTTACTTTGGATAACTAGATATGGTTAATATTATTATCAACATACAGACTGACTTCAAAGCTATGGAGATGGGAATCGGTCACCCTGCTGTTAGCCCTACAGGTAAACAAAGCAGCTCTTCTCCTTAGTAACACTCAGGACTTTGTCATAACAACAGCTTTAAACAATGACAGTGTGTAGAATTTGTACAACTTATTTCTGTGTGCATCATTGTGTTTTCTGATACAAACAGAATCTTAACAAGGACCAAATGGAACTTTATGTTCATTTGAGTCATACAGCTCTGACTGCTCTTTAAAGGTGTCGTTAATTTTGTAAGCAGTACATTGTCATCTGCTTTAAATAATGTCTATGGAATGTTGAAAAGAGATCTCCAAACTTCTCCATTTTTAGCAACAACTGTGCTAAGAAGGTTAAAAGAATCAGCTGAGCAGATGAAACACAATGGAGGAGAAATATATGCTCAGAGTTCATTGTAATGCAAAGAAGCCATGACTGTATAACAAAGCAACATGCTGTGCAGGAGGAACTACTTTTCCAAGATTCCTGAAGACGATGCTAGAAACTACAGATAATTATTCTCCAATATTGACATACTCCTCAACATTGCTCCAACAAGCAATACATTTTTTTCAGCATTGGGCCAGCACTGCTTAGAGATTGCTGAAATGATATTACAGTGCAAATGTATACTTTTCCTAAATACAGTAATATTCCTAAGGGATTTCGATGAGGCTTTAGGACACATCATGGCTTGTGTGGCTCTTAGACCTGAGTGCAAAATGTAATGCTACTGACCATGTTATCTTAACAAATTAAAAATTGTTTGAAATTTTTGACTGTGTATTTAGCTGATTCATCACATACCTCAAAAGGGAAGTTCTATATGGAAGCTGAAAGTGGCCATGGTGATTACAGACTTTTTTTATTCTGTTATCTTGAGCTCATGAAATAATCATCTCATTAAAACTGACTAATGGGTTGCTATTTCATGATATTTCATGATTTCATGAAGTAATGCATTAACACAAGATATCAAGGCTTGTTTTCCTGTGATAATGGGGTAAATTAAAACAAATGTTGTTATCTTCTGATGGCCCATTAATTTGCCCCTTTATCACAGCAATTGAATCTTGTTATCCTGATAATTAGAAAGTACCCACCCTGGCCACTTATAGCTTCTATGGTTTTATGACCATGTGTAATATGTCTGGAAACCGGAATATCTTTTTTTGAAGTTGCACAAAGGACCTGCAAAATTATTCTCATTTACATGCTGTCACTAGATGACATCATTAGAGAGCACCAAGTGTGTTTCTTTAGATATTTGGATATCTCTCGGGCTTATAAACTTTATTATAACTTCTCTTTTTGTAAAAAATAAATTGATTGGAGACATGTTAATTAGGGACAAATTCAAATACTGGACAGCTGTAAAGCAAAGAGAAAATGCTGTTTAAAAATCAGAAGCAATTAACTCTTCGGTTTAGATCAGATGTTACAAGTCTTGGTTCTAGAGTCAGATCTAAGCTTCAAATCACCAAAGTGATGAAAACATCTTTTTCCACCTCAGAAGCATGGCTAAATGCAAAATCTATA
Source organism: Acanthurus tractus (assembly GCA_029783725.1). NCBI lineage: Eukaryota > Metazoa > Chordata > Actinopteri > Acanthuriformes > Acanthuridae > Acanthurus > Acanthurus tractus. The sequence goes on from JAQNCA010000011.1 coordinate 14,784,750, forward strand.
AATTAGAAAAAAGAATTTCACCTGAGGTCACTGATGAATTTAGAGCAAATAACACTTACTTTTGTCAAAGGAAGGGGTGTTTTTGTTCTTCTGACTTTGGTAGGATTCCTATTACATTATTTGGGTTATTGATCTGATTGATTAAAGTGAGCCTCTGATAGACACTGATAGATTCCAAACTCTGCTGCCTGGCTATTTACAAGAACCAATGACTGAGTAAAAACGGGTAACATGACTGACCTTCAAATGAGAAGCCAAAAACATCTAGATCCCCCCCTGGTGTTTGGCTGCTGTATAAGTCATAAAGCTCACCTCCCTCCTTATTCATGGATGTGCGATAAACCAAACTAAATGATCAAATACACATTAAATTAAAAAATAAAAATCCTTGTTGGTGATATCGATCATCTCAGGTAGTTCTAATCACCCTGGTGTAGATTAAAGTGTTTATTTTTCTGCATGTTGGGTTTTTATTGGTTATTTGTTGCCAGAAAAACAGTGGTCTCATATCAGGATTGACAGCTAACCCTAACTTGTAACTGAGTTGCATGTGTGTATGGGCAGGACCTTGATTTCATGGCTCCAGATACTGATTACTACTGTGCAGGCTATGACTCCAAATGAACAAACTTTTGTAAAGTTGAGGGGCCAATATTAGAGGTATATTGGCTTTTGGAAAGTATTGAGCTTCTCAGGTTAAAAAATGTAGTTTTGTATTGTGCATTAAACAATAAGCAGCAAGAAGAAAATTGAAAAAATAGAAAATTGTATGATGCATTACAAGCAGTTTTCTGAAGAACTCTGGATCTCTGGACTAGCAGTCTAGAAAATGTTGCACTTATTGTAAGTCACTTTGTGTAAAAGCATGTTAATGCCTGCCATGCTAATGTAAATGTAGGTTAAATTACATTAGAGTAGGATGGTGCTTTCACAAGCAGTCACTGGCAACCTTTTAACATAATAGCTGCTTTTTATGGATGCTTTTATTTAAAGCCCTGTACTGAACAGTGAATGTGGTCATGAGTGTCCACAGTCTCCTAAAAGTTAAGTTTCTACAGAACTAATTTGCATTCTTATTTGCTTTGTCGTGACAAAATCACTGCCTGGATTGTGTTCCCAGATTGAATTTCTTTGTGTGAATGAAACATACATGGTTATGATTGACAAAGATGCACCTTTTTGGAGGTCAGGAAAGTACTGTGTTTATATACAATCCCACCAGGATAAATTACATTTAGCCAGAAGGTCTTTTCCTTCAGAGCATCACATCAGTAGAATTTAGTAGCACAATTAAGTACAGATTCTCCATTATATTAATTACTTTACGGTATGGTTAGGTTAGGTTAGCCTGTTGAGCCTAACGTCAGCACTAATATTGTTATGTGTCCTTCACATGACTGCTGTCATTGTGTACATTCTGTAATATCATTTTTTGTCCACTCATGTTAATTAATGTATTGAAAATGCTATATACCAATGATATATGTTAGTAATCATTGCCGATATTACAGTATTTCTATAGGACAACAAAACCCTCTGGGTAAGGGACTGCTTTTCAGCTGACTTGGGTACATCTTTTATAATTTATTGTTTATCAATGTATACAGTCACTTTTTAAATAAAAAACAAAATATATAAAAATAAATAAGGAACAAGACGGTTTCTTGTGGATGTCAGCCCATAATGGACTTTTAGTTGATTTAGAACTGTAAACTGAAAAACCTTAACATTATATATTATATTAAAAATAAGTGACACATATCAGAAAGTTGGTCTTATTTACAAGTCAGAGTTGAGGATGCTAGGAGAAATGCATACAGTATACAGTACAATGATGTAAAAAAAAATGTAATACTAAATAGTATTTGCCTTTTGCACTAATTTGGCCAAATTCATTCAATGCAAATGGAAAAATTAAAAGAGCTGTTACCACAGACCTCATCTGAGTGTACTTCATATATGCCATGAATAAACTCAGAGAATTACACTGATTTACATTACATTATGATCAAACATACTGTAAATTTTTCAAACCATTTTTTTTCTCTCTTTATGTGCATACTTCTGTAACATTCACCAACTTTTATGTGACCTATTCCCCACTTCCTCCTCAAGGAGTTAGCTGAATGACACATTATCATAAAAATCACTAATTAAAACTTGACTTAACACCTAAATTTTACAATAACTGGCATTTGTTTTGTAATTAACTGCTGCAACAAACTAGTATTATTAGCACTATATGGTGAAATACTTCTGTTTGGATCCTGAAAGTATCAGAAAACATGCTGCTCCACTGATTCACAAACAGTTTGATAAGTGATTAAGACTTTAAAAAATGGCTCAAATGTGTTGATCCAGTTTTTTTTTCGATGAGAAGTGTTTGTTGCTTTTATCACCTTAGTTTTATTTCATACTAGATTTGTCTTCTGTGATTTTAACTGCTTATCAGACAAACTAAGCAATTTGAAGACATCTCCTTTGCCTCTGGATCTTTGGTGTCCATTTTCTCTCCTTTGCCCTTTTAACAAAATGCTTTAAAGACAGTCATAAGAACAAGCAACAGGCTGAAGATAATGATGAGCTCCCGCTGTACTGGACTGAATCAGTGAAGCGTTCCAGAGGTCAGTTGCACTCACTGTAGTGCCACCTCAGCAGTCCACAGTCTGAGAGTGTATTTGAAAAATTGCTTTCCTGTGCTCTTCATGTCACCTCGATTTAATCTCACTTTTTTTTTTATCACATTCTGTCTGCACAACCAAAGACTGTTGAAATAGTTTCTGTTCTGTTGTTTTCTTTCTATGAACTTCTATTAAGAGAACATGCTGTGTGCTTGTGTAACAGCTTATGGCTCCTCATTTTTCTGCTTGCGCAACTGGAAATGTGATGTCGCAGCCTGGCTTCTGTGGCTTCTGCTCCACTGCGAGAACATTAAATTAATAGCAGATAGTCACGGAGACTTTGCACATCCTTTTCAATCACTTGGCAGTAATTGCTGCACTGTTACTGCTCCACTCTTCTCTGCTCTCTAACCGCGGGGAGGAGACTGCGCGCCAGCGCCGCCAGAGATGCTCTCTGCTCGAGAGCAAGGCTCACGCGGGGAGGCGAGAGATGCTGTGCAGACTTGATGGTTGATGCAGGACAACTAAGTTTAAGTCCTGTCACACATATGTAGTAAGACACCGATTATCTCCCCCCCCCTCATCAATCACGACCTGCGCCTCACAGTGGCCACAGCTGCCACGTGGCTTACAATGAGTGCAGGAAGTGAGCGTGCACCAGTTAGAGCACAGAGAGGAGACCTTTTCAAAGGACGCACAGGTGACTTGCATTGGAAATATCAGAACAGCCTTGCAGAGAGGTCTGGTATCGAGATGATTCAGGAGACAACCAACTGAAATCAATACCTGAAATTAAAGCGTAAATCAATCAACTCAGTTTAACAAATCTCAATATTTTTTCCGTTTGCAATTTTTTGTGTGGAAAAGGTGTGAGTCACTTCAGGTGGTAGGGATGTGTAAAAATTGAAAATGTCCAAATTTCCTTTGGACATCTTAAACCGAAAATGTGCTGCGCCAAGTTATGTGTCACACAATGCACTGCGAGGCAGCATTCACCGTTTCTGACTGAAAAGCATGAAAACGAGGCGTCTCGCCGTCAGAGTGAGACCTCTTCATTTTCCCCTCCTCTCCCGTGACGCCTTAGCAGCCGAGCCGCTGCCGGTCCGCTCCCGTCACTCCGCCCGGCTGGCTGCGTGCTGCACACCGCGTTTAACAGGAGACACAGCGAGGCAGAGAGGGGGCACAGAGGCGAGCAAAGCACGGGGACTGATCCGCACCTCACCGGCACGGACTGTGGATTTAAGGAGAGGACAGAAGGGGAAGTTGAATCCGTGACTGCTGCGACAGGGAGCCGCTCCACACTGCTGTCCAGTTAACAAGGTAACCAAACCCAGCTGACCTGTCTGCCTAACCCACGGTAACCAGATAACGAGCTCGGTCACTAGATATGTGTTGGTAATCATAAGAGGAGGGTGATGAGTGACCTCCAGTCAGTGGTCATCATGGAGCATCACGACCACCGTCAGGAACCCAGTCAGTGAACTGCATCCCGTCTGTCCTCCTGAAACTTCAATCAGTCTGATGAGCTGTCTCCTCCGCTGCGAGGGGCTCCGGCTTTATTCTCATGTATGTCTGGAAATCTCATATGCAGACTGCAACCTTTTTATTTATTTTTTAATTGCTGGAGATTAATGCTGCCATATGTGCATCATTGATGATGTGTGTATTAATAGGATAAATATGGATGCATGTGTGTGTGTGTGTGTGTGTGTGTGTGTGTGTGAGTGCGCGCGTGTATGTGTGTGTGTGTGTGTAATTGCAATGAGCCTGTCTGGAAACAGTCAGTGCGGTTAGTGGGTTCAGGTCCCTCCGGTGTGGCTTTCCCTGTCGCCTCGTGTCTCGGTGCATTCTGCCCCTGCATGACAACACCCCCCCCCCCACCCCCCACCCCCCCAAAACACACACGCGCGCATACACGCTGTCTCTTTGATACACTCTCCCTTTCACACACACACATGCACACACACTCCATTCTCTAATTCAGTTCAGTAAGCATAACTGACCATGTAAAATAAAAAACACTTCTGCAAAAAATCCACTCTCTTACTATTTGCATATGTATGTGTGTGTGTCCACATGCATGTGTGTGTGTGTGTTAGTGTTCCTGCAGGCAGCAGAAGCTCTCATTCCCAACAGATGTTGAGGGGAAAGCTGTGAAATGCATCTGTAGAGCGATAGAGAGAGCCCTTTAGGACAGATGTAATTGTCACCAGTGGTATTTAACTCTCCTCTCCTCCCTTTCTCTCTTCCTCACACACACACACACACACACACACACATGCAAACACATTTTCACACTGTCTCCTTGTTTTTGCTGTTGTCTCCACATTCTTTGGCCATGACAAGCGGGTGTAGCAGCAAGAAAGCCAGCCAAATGTGTGTGTATGTGTGTGTGTGTCAGTGTGAGCATCAGTGCATGTGATTGGGTGGGTGCACTCTGTGCTCTCAACATTTGACTGTGTGTGTGTGTGTATGTGCCTTAAAACATGTGTGTCCCCTACCTTACTGAGTCTTTCTGTAGTGTGTGTGTGTGTGTGAATGACCAACGGGAAGCCTGACCACCTCACCTGTTAACAGAGCCATGAATATGTAAAACCTTCATTTTTTTTATCACTGTTAAATAATTCAGAAACAGTCTCAGCAGTTGTCACTTGTGTGTCCGACAGCCTCTGGTTCTCCTGCAGGTTCTGGCCATGCTCTGTCAGTGCTTATGTGTGGGAAAGAACGAGAGGGAGAAAGAAAGTGAGGGGAGATTTATCACCTTTCTAACCATTTCATCAGGTGAAGCCTGTTTTACCTCCGAGGGAACTCCAGCCTTGAGGCTTTGTTTGAAAATGCTGAAGTGATAAAGATTCATTGCTGAGGTGAATATAACGGTGACATAGCACAGAGCCGCTGCATCTTGCAGACAGAATAATACTGTAATAACACAGAATACAGAATGATCTTAATGTATTCTTATTATTTCTTAGGGCATTAGGTTAATAGAATGAGGCATCTACATCCTACATACATTTGATTTAATTTTAACTCCATTGTCTGTGTTCTGTTTTGGATGTATGTGTGAAGCCTGGCTTTAATGTCCTGATGCAGTGTAAGTTGCTCAGTGTCATTGTCCATGTTTACCTTATTTTTATTTTTATGTACTCAGAATTTTGTATGGGTACATAAAATTCGGCATTCATATGATTTTGACTGTTTATGACAGACAAGAATAATGGGGGGGGGGGGGGGGGTAAAATGAGCAAATGTTCATGAATAGAACAAAACTGAGGATCTTGGAAATATACTCTACATCTGATTTAATCAGTAGATGATTAGGATGCCCCTTTTGTCGCTTTATATTCTTAAATTTTTTAATATTTCAAATGACATACAGTTTTTCACACAGTAATACTGCATTGTGTGAAAAAGACTTGGTAAAGCCTGGTTACTAATATTTATCACAGGAACATCAAACCTGAGTGGAAATCAGCGTGGTAGCACAGGTTTGTACAGTAGTTTGTAAAGATTTTGGCTGCTATTTGTACCATTTTGGTGGTTTTGCCCAACTCACAATGTTGATGTGTCAATTGACAGTCTGCCATTGACAGAACAAGGTGCTAGGTAATTTATTAATCATTTTAAAAAGTAAAAGACAGTTCTTCACAATATACAACAAAGTATAATATGAAGAAAAATATGTTAGTTATTTATGCAAATGAACATATATAGCAAAAAAGATACTGCTGATTATATGCTTGCCACTCTCAGAAATACAAGTTTGACATCTAAGAAAAACTCTGTCAAACATTAACATGTTTGAGCATCAAACAGCACTAATGTTAAAAATAGTGCGTTATCACACCTGAAAGTCTGGACCAAGGTCCCAACCAAGGTTTGTGTTTTTGTTACATTGTTTATATTGGTGCGGTTGGTTTCAGTTTTACTCTGCAATTACTGCAAATGGACAAACAGTCTTTACATGACAAATCTATGTCTTATCATAAACAAGTAGGTGTGTCATGTGTTTCTATACTTTACTGGATTGATTTGTTGGTGGGAAGGCGTCTTACGTCTGTGCGTTGTAAATGCCTTGTTTTGTAGCTTTGTACATTTTTTCTAATTGGCTCTGACTTAAGTCTTAAGATAATAAAAGGAATCTATAAGTTATAAAACACACAGACAACCTGATCAAGTCCTCTGTTAATAAGGCATTTGGTCCTCTCTTCCCCCCATGTAGTGCCTTGGCTCACTGTTTGTTTTGGTAACGGTTATGTTGGTTTTCCGTTGTCCAGGTAGCCTGCTGTTACTTCCCGTCATTGGTCCGAAGGTCCGAACCTTTGCTTTTACTCTGGACACAAACCAAACCATGCTCGCTTTGATCCAGACTGAGACCACCGCTTTGGTCATACCAGAGTTTGGCTGTTTGGTCCGGACCCTGGGGCGAAGGAGGTTCTACACCTGATAATTTGGTTTCAGATCAAACTGATAAGTCTGAAAAGGCTGGACAAAACAAGGCAGGTGTAAAAGTGCCCATCGTCAGCCTCACCTCATCTTGCCAGAGTCCTGCACTCAGTTGGTTCAAAACAAAGTCTGCATGTTGAGTGCAACGACTTTATCTGGAATGTTGTGGTGTTAGACCAGCAATAAAGCCCAGATAAACTAATTAAAACAGAAAAAATCCGAAGGAGTGACTTGCTGCTGCTGCTTCGGTGATAAATACAATGTGCTGTTATGACTGTGTATTAAAAAAAGTGCTGAGATTGCACATGGTGACCATGGATTCAATCTTTGTCTGAAAAACATTTTTTTTGACTGTAGTCCTTTAGTCCACCAAAGGAAGGATTCAAAGTCCCGGTGAAGTCTGGAGTGCAGGCGTCAGCTTCCTGCACACATTATTACCTGACAGGCAGAGCGATTGTGATTACGACAAATTTACACCTTTGACCTCTGCTGACCATGAGATTTCAGCAGCTGTGCATGCTCTTACACAGATCTGGGTTCAGTAAGAATAAAAAAAAAACCTTGTGACTGCTTGATCTTGTTGTACATACAGTGCACAACAGATTTGACCTACTAGTTCTTGCATGCGGTACCCTGATGCATTTGTACGTTAGGTCTAGCTCTCCTTTCATGGGGAACTTCACTGAAGGTCTTCATACAACAGCATAGAATACTCAACCAAAAACATACTCCTATTTAGTTGTCTACCATAACTATTATTTATCCAGACAAGCTGTCTGAGAACACGTTCCTATTTATTTATTTATTTCCTGTTTGCTGCAACTGCCGTTGGGTGCAGTTGTTAGGGGACAGGGAGAGGTTACACACTCGCTCTCTCTCACACACATACACACGCCCAGGATTATTTGACAGGTGAAGAACAGTACATTTTCCGCATTGGTAATTCTGCAGCTATGGGGCTGTTTGAAGCAAACCTTTCAGAAACATTCGAGGTTACAAAAGCGGTTTGTGTTCTCTTGTTTAGGGAAAGAAGTAAGGAAACAACATTTTTCCGGGTGCATTCTTATATGTACAGTATTTATCAAAGCTGGGCGCTCTGACCACTGTTATATTTTTTTAACCCCTAAACTCACTATCACAGCTCTGTATATTCACCACTGGAAACAGCTGCTTTACCCACATTCTGCTACCGCTGGATAACAAACAGCTCCAGGCATAAACTGAATGCTGTTATCACTGGACTAATGCATACTGACACTGTTACTACAAGTAAGGCTGCCCCTCATACTGACACTTAAGCTACTTTGCAGCTCTGATAGCTGTACTACTAAGCACTACTGCTTATACTACTGCTACCACCTGCTAGTACCATATTGCGATACTGCTGCTTATACCACGCTGTGACAGCATAACCAGGTTCTG
>JAQNCA010000011.1:14827402-14838564 GCA_029783725.1 Acanthurus tractus
TGTTGATTAACATATACATATATTAAGACAAAGCAACTGGACCTTAAGAATGAAGTCTGTGAGAGATTTAATGTTTTTCTGCCATTGATCAGTTTTCACTATGAAATTCATTCCCACAGCATGAGATCATTCATCACAGTAAGTGTAAAAAAAGGTTAGAGCCTCATTCACTGAGACTGCCCATCATTTGCCTCTGCTATCTGCTCCATCTCAGCAACGCATTCTCAACACACATCGCGCTAATTACATGCCGGAGCAAACATGCCTATTAAGAATAGCAGCTGTGAGCAGCCTTGTTAAGTCAGATTGCTTTGTCCCGGCAGCGAGATAATAGCAATCTATTCCTGTGGAGGATTTCGCTGTCAGGTAAATCAAACAGTGATATTCGTGTTCTGAATATTTGTTTGGAAACACACCTGGAATTATGATGCCTTCTTCTCGCAACAGGCAAAGCTGACCAGCTGATCATTGGACAGTTTGGCCGTACAGTGACGCAGTATTAAATGTCGCGCAATTACCACCAACTCTGGGGGGGAGCTAAATATCCATATTCATTATATTCATTCAGTATATGCGTGTGGCAAACAGCTCTGATCTTTGAGAATTGGATGCTTTTTGCCCTCGTATTTATTTACATAGATGTAGGCTGTTTTTCCTCTAAATGCATGCCTGAAATCTAATTTAAATGTGGGCAAACTGCGCTAGGGCAGAGAGGGGCTATTTTTATGGTAGCGGAGTTTGAGGCGCACATCACCATTTGTCAGGGCTTTGTGAAGTAGTTGGATGCACAATCTCCGCTTTTCATTCATTTGGAAGCTGCAGAAGCAGTGCAATCCTTAAGGGAATGAGGCCCTGAGTATTTTATCCTCATTTTGCTATGTTTCACTTTGCTTCCAAAAACTCACCTGAAACCCAATAAAAAAATTATCTTGCTACTATTTGCTTTTCAAATTGTACTGTCACACTTAGCTGAGACAACTCAGTTTGACTCTATAATGTTTGTGTTTTCAAAACAAACCAGAATTAAAACCAGAACCAGAAATAAAAATCCAGAATTCTGAATTACATTTGATCTGTGTAACAAAATTTCAACTAAATAGAGACAGTAACAAGAGGTCTAAAAGCCTTAGCCCTTTTATTTCTTAACAGGATCATAAACATCACATCGTGAATGCTGCTTTTGTCCTGTAGTGAACTCCTACAGCCCTCTCTGACTACAGAGAAGTTGAAGCACATCTTGTTATATTCTATATTTATTTATTTATTAAATCCAGTAAAAAGACAAAGGAAAACAAGAAATTAATTTTCCCACTTACAAGAAAAGTAGCCTGATACATCATCTTCTTTTGTGCTGTCGAGCTCCACTGTTGACCAAAAACCATCAAAAAAACACATCATTAAGCTGTGCTTTTCTACAGGCTGACATGTTTCTTTATAATTATAACAATAATTAAACACACCGAGTGCAGTTTATTTTGACTCAATTTAATCTACACCATCCTGCTGCCAAAAAAGAGATTTATATGCCAATGAAATCAGTCTCCAACAAATGCATTATTTTCATGTTTGAGTCAGGATGACTTTTAAAACCACCAGTCGACATTGTGCATCAATGTGGCTGAATCTTTCATCTCTGCAGAGAATCTAATGCGGTTATGCCATGCATGTAGGAGGAGGAAACTAAAGCAGCAGATACGTGGCAAGAGAAAGAAGCATTAAGAAACATGGCTGAATGTCCAGTTACTAGCCTGCAATCAATAGTATGAAAAAACTTTACCAGACCAGCACTGTGCCATTTTTAGCTATGGCCACTTATGACCAGTGCAGCTAGCAGTGGCTACTTTTCAGGAAGACAGAGAGAATCAAAGAATCCTCCAAAGGCAAATTACTAACCATGGAAAAAAAGGGAAAATAACAGGTCTTGTAGTAAATTTATTTGTGGATTATATTCAACCACTTTTATGACATTCATCAATTCAACCTTTATTCATTTCTTGGGAATATATTGAGGGGTGGCCCTCATTTTCAATGATGCCGAGATTACACTGGGCAGAAAAAAAGCAGAAATACAAGAGAAACAAAACAAGAAAAAGACAGGGAGATAATAAAATAAACAGCCAATAAGAATTCTACGACAGATTAATTTGCAGAAGGCCACTACAATCTCATCCATTTCTTCAAACCTGACTATGTTCTCTCCCCATTTACTTCTCTAAAACTACTGAAGATGGGAATGTTTCACTGACCACGAACCTATGGATTTTGCTCACCGTGGAGTCATACATCACTGTGGCAGCACATAATCTCATTGCCACTTGGGAGATAAGAGCAACAGACCTTTGCACTGGGGTGATGCCAGAGGGGCATACCTCTGCCAACACTGCCCAGGGCCTTACAGACCCAATCAGAGGGTAGGACCTGAGGGCGTTCTGCATTGTCAGCAACATGAACCCTGCAATGAGTTTGCAGAACCATGCAAAGTTACAGATTAAATATTTTGCTCTGTACAAACAGCGGACTTACATTTACCACCATGCACTTTTGCTGTGATAAATACATTTTTGCATTTCTGTGAAACCCTTTCTATTTATCTTAAAACGTATGTGATTAAATGTATGTTAACAATCTAGAAAAGGTGTCATTACAACAGCTCTTTGGACATTTCTGTTATAAACAAAGTCAACGCAGTAGTTTTACAAATTTTGTCTGAAGTTTATCTTGTTTTTCAAATTGTCTACCGTAGCGGCAAAGGTGGGCATGAGTTTGGTTGATAATGAACACTGCATGAAAGCAGACACACAGTTACTGCTGTCACTCCAACTGAGACAAGCGTCTTGAGGTTTAAATCAGCTTGCGCTACATTTGTACACAGTATCTCTGCTTTTGAATATTTTTTGCTCTCTCTTTTCCCTTAAAACCATAGTCATGATATGAAAGTGAAGGCACAATAGCAGATGACAGCCTTAACATAGAAACATGCAGGCTAGGCTTCTCCTTGTTTTCACAAAAGCTTTTATTAGTCACATGCACACGCTTAAAATTGCATCTTTCCTACACATTTAATTTTGGGTAGCAGAAAAAAAAAATCACAGTGATTTGCATAATCAGCTTCTGTAAAATGAATACCTTCTGTGAAGAATAAATGTGTCAATAATCTGAATGTGCAAAGAAATGGCAAATGAAAATGTAGTAGTGGGTTGTAGTTTACAGTCCTTATAATGCTAAGCTGAAACGTTTTTCATATCACGCCTCCACTGTTTCATATTGGAATGAGGAACTTCACACCTGATAAGGCATGTAATGAATGCGTTTGATCCTAATAACTGCAACTAGCTCTACTAGTATCATGTTTATTTGTCACACTTTGCTCTGAAGGTTAGACTCCGCATTGGCTGCTGATTTACTTGAATTACTCATTGATGTGCATGTCACACAAATAAACAGATGAAGTGAAATGAGATGAAATAAATAGTGTAAATACACTTGAAATGACCAAAGTATTTATTGAGATAAATATTCCAACTTGAAATAACTTATTTTTCTTGGCTATTGTTGCTCGAGTCCAAGAATTATAACTTTGTTCTTGATGGTCAAATATTCTTTGTGATATTTTGGGAAGTGACTGAACCCAAACGCGGACGCCAAGACAGGAAAGTAGTATAATAAAAGGGATTTATTGTGGAATAAGTAAGAAAGGATCTGAAGGGAAAGTGTTTGCTCAGAGAAGCACAGCTGTTGTCAGACTGAAGAGGTGTGAGACTCAAGGGTGGCGTGAGACACAGGAGGAGTGAAGGCTGGAGTAGCACGTGGCGGAGATGACAGGGAGGCTCAGGTGGTTGTGTTGGTGGGAGCTGATGGTGGAGAGTGCGGAGCAGGTGGCAGGAGGAAGTGGAGGTTGGAGGCTTGGCAGCATGGTGGCAGGTCTACAAAAGCAGGTAGACAAGGCATGCTGGTAACATGGATATATGACGAAGATCCCTAGAAAAGCACACAAGCAGAACTCTAAAAACACAAGAGGGAGCCGACTCTACCAAAGGCGGCAGAAACTATCTAGCAACTAGAAGAATTGATCTCCAACGCCTGGTATATATGCTGTGCGTGATCTCTTTGAGAAACAGGTGTGCCAGTGTACAGTTTCCCGCCACTAGTCAGCCACACCCAGACTCTGCCAAAAAAGGTTACCTGCAGGGAAACCCAAACCCACTCCATCATCCTCAAGCACAGCGCAGGGAGATGCTCAAACCACCACACACTTTCTTCTCAGGTCTGCTTGTGTGCTGTCATTTTTCAGTAAGGTCAGGTTATTACACAGAAGACGAGGGAGGTAAGGTATTTAGACAGTGTTACATTAAATGAAGTGCAAAGAAATAAAATATCCTGTAGTAATTAGATTACTGAAGATCACAGTGATTAGCTCCCACGTTACTGGTCATTTAGGTAAGCTACTCTTAAATGTTTTGGTGAAATTAACTATCACACCGTAGCCGTTTTAACCCACAGTGCACTTTGTTTTGGTTTGCTTCCTATTTTAGGTCCTAAATTAAGTCCTCACCTTAAGCAAACTGAACCATAAGGAGTATGGTCAGTTGTTTGGTCCGACAATAGTCCAAGCTGGTCAGGAGGAGTGTTCACACCAGTAATTTTGGTTCAGATCAAACTGAAATCTGAAATGTCAGTACCAAAGGAGGCAGGAGTGAAAGCATGCTAAGACTGGTTGCTCAGAGAACAACTAGACAATTGTATGTTGGCTGGCTGTTGCTCTAGAGGTACAGCAGGTCATCTACTTTTTAGAAGGTCAGCGGTTCGATCTTCATGTTGATGCATGTTCATGTATGAGTTCCTGATGAGCAGGTAGACAATTAGTAGACTAGAAAGTGTAATACAAATACATTCCATTTTCCATTATCTTGTAGAAGCTTGAGCGTGACACCATCAACTCTTCATGTATAACTGCAATCTTGTATTGTGTTTACCCAACGTGAAAAAGCATTAATAGAAAGGTAAGTTTAAATAAAAGACTTCTGTTTTCCTTTAAATTACCACCTTCGTTGATGACTAGGGTTTACTCCTCTTACTGTAATTTGTACATCTAATGAATAAGAGAATAATAATAGAGTATCCCCCCCACCCCCATTCTCATAGCTCATATAAGACCAACTTTTTGCCATAAATTAACTTAAAAGGATCCAAGTTCTAATATAATATATAAAATGTTGATATTCGTCCACAGCTGAAAGAGGTATGGCTGACTGTTAGTATAGATATAAGCGCTGGCCCAAAAGTTAGGACCACATAGACAGATCCCATCACTGACTCATGGATGCTCTCATGTGCACATACAGCAGTTTAGAAAGTAGAGTGGGTTGCCCTCCAACCTGCCCTCCATCCTGGGCTCCTTCAGTCTGAAAATCATATTGCCTGAAACACTGGACACCAAATAGTCTTTTCTATCTCTTACATGGGTTTGTGAGTGTGAATTTGTCCTTTCTGTTACAGGTTGTCTCCTTCTATTACAACCCTGCTAATAACGTGTATATGAATGGGTGACAGTTTACATGAGGTGTAAAGCACTTTAAGTGGCTAGTAGATCAGAAACTATGGAAGCAGAGCAAAGAGATGCATTGCATTTACCATTTATTATATGTACAGCCCACTTTTAGAATTTGGTATTGCAGTCAGTCCTGTCGCTCTCCGCTCCCAGCTGGTAATTTTTCATGGATAGTGATGTTGTCACAACCAAGGCACCAAATATCAATGTTGTGCATACTCTAAATTCACTGAATAATTCATTTCATGGTAGTTGGCTTACTGAATTATATTTCTATTTGAATCTCTCAGTCTGTTTTAAGATTGCAACTCCAAACAACATTTAAATAATATACAGTTCTATGAATTCTGGATAGTAAACAAAGGCTAGATAACTTGATGTTCCCATTCTGAGGAAGGCAGGAAGGATGGAAAATTACTGTGTACATCACAAAAGTTAATATATATATATATATATATATATTTATTTATATATGTCTTGTTTGCACAATGTGCCTTAAAGTGCATTTTAAAAGTCATATTTTTTTTACAGTTTTATAGCAATTCAACAGATCAGCAATTTGTCTGGAGGAAATAATTATGGGGTTATCATCAAGCTCTCCCTAAATTCAAACTGACTGTAAATATGATTTATTAACTTTAAAATTAAGGCAAAGGTACCTTTTAGGCAGTCATTGCAACGGGCACTCATCTGTAGGATTGGCACCACACTAAGTGCTACATTAAGTAGACTTGTCAAGGATTTCTTGGAGGATCTCAATAAAGCCAAAAAGGGTTTTCTCTCTCTTGAAGTACTGAAGGTTTACGAGGTCAATGCTGTGCCCAATGAGTCACACTTCCCTGCTAATCACATAATAATCATATAAGGGGATCCGAAGGCTGAATACAGCCATCTGTCAAACCAGCAGCAAAATATCAACATTGGTAAATGTCACAGTAACTGTGAGTGGGATCGAGAATATAATTATCCTCCACTGTGTCACCCTCCGTGGTGCCACTAATTGTATTGTAAACTCCTTTTTTACAGACACAAACATTCTAATGATGCAAATTTAAAGTCTTGAATCCTAAAAGTCTCTTGAACAGAAGTACTTTCAGCATCAGAGGGATGTCAAAACAGAACATCAAAACAGGCAGTTTTGAAACCTGATGTCTAGACTATTCAGACACAGCACAACACAAGAAAAGAAAAACTTGAATTACACAGACAGTGATGTATATTTAGGGAGAAAAGCTATTTAAGGACAGTGTTTCATCAAAGAACCATCTGGATATTTTCCCTATTTGCAATAAATTATGTAACTGCTCATCACTGACACAACTGAAGCTTCTACTTAAGCTTTCAGTTTATTCAGCACACTAAGACACTGAGCTGCAATAAGTAGACTAAGAATAGATAACCTTTAACAATCAGTCTTTTTTTCCCTTGTTGCAACCTTTAATAGACATGATTTCATCTTGTGCTGGATTGGACAAGTGGCCTTGCATGGACAACACATGCTGGGAAATATATGAGCACATCTGTGTATGCAGATGTTAATAAAACCACTGGAATATAAACAGAACCGTGTGCATTTGTCATGATGTGTCCTTTTGTATCAGTGATTGCTCATATTATATGTATTTTTTTATATGTTCACAAATTTGACATGTATCATTAGAGTAAAGATATTTACACTGCAGGAACTCAATTCACACTCTTTCAGGGAGACCAAGGGAAGAAACGATAAATGTAATATCCCACCAAAGCTTCTAGGCACAGGCAAACCCAGAAGTAACAGCAGAACTTTGACCATCTCAAGTCAAACAAGGATCCAATTTACATTCATCCATTCATCTATTACACATAACAGCTCATCCTACCTTTTTCTCCTTGTGTTTGAAACTTTTTTGATAGGCGGCAAGGTTGTTAGTTCTAAGCTGTGTTTTACAC
Organism: Acanthurus tractus; assembly: GCA_029783725.1. Taxonomy (NCBI): domain Eukaryota; kingdom Metazoa; phylum Chordata; class Actinopteri; order Acanthuriformes; family Acanthuridae; genus Acanthurus; species Acanthurus tractus. The sequence continues at coordinate 14,834,883 of JAQNCA010000011.1, forward strand.
TGCAAACCCCTTTTAAGCCAGGTTTAAGCCTAAAATATTAACATTATGTTTGTATTTTGAAAAAGGGGCATTTTAGGAGTGATAATTTAAGTAAATGATGCTTATTGCTTGCATTACAAAATAAGTGGGACACATGTTAAGGAAGATTTTAGCATGATTCAATAGACAGTAAATATTGTATAAAGTGACATTCACTTCAAAACACCTGCAACTTTACGCATTTCAGTTTTTTTTATAAAACCATTTTCTGCTGTTTCACATTTGTTTTTTAACTTTTACCCTTTATGATTGTATCATTGCAGCCGGTGTTCAGTGCATCTAAAAGGTTTTGAGCAGTGCTGAGGTCAGATTTCTGTGCAGACCAGTTAAGAGGCTTTACTGTATTACAGTAAAAGATAACAGGTGTGACTTCCAGTGGAGAAGCAGCAGGTTCTGTCCTGAAAATATGTGGATGTCTTATCTGTCTGACCGCCTGATGTGTTACACATTTTTGAGAGATAAAAATAGTGCTGTATGGAAATTGAAGATTAACCTCACCTGGGAACAAACTCCCATAAAAGTTAAGATAAAATAAATTGGCTGCTCTGAATTTTTTTCTGTCCTGGCTGGATTTTTCATGATAACTATGCATTGCTGTGGCTCTTATCCCTCATTGTTGAATCCAAATATTTGTGGGTGAGCCAGCATACGACAGGCTGTTTTAAAGCATGAGGACACAGTTGAGCTTGTTGTATCCCTGTCAAGACCGAGAAGACTATTTGCTTCGCTTCCTAGACACTTTCTAATCATCGTTTCTCCCTAAGGACAGGCTTATTCCATGACATCAATTTCTCCAGTGCTGTCTGCAACTTGACAGAGGCATCTGGTCCCACAGTGTCATTGTGGGCTTTGTAGTTCAAAGCAACACATTTTTTATTTCTGTTTTTAGCATGCTGTCAGAAATACCCACAGCTTTTCATACCATCTGCTCTGCAAGTTTAACACCTTAATGTTGTAATTTTATGAGAAAATATCATCTTAATTATCATGCTTTAACACTTTTTTTTGACAAGTGACAAAACCATCAACTATAGCCTGCAATTCAGAGACATTAACCAAAGGGAAAACATAATTTCCCACTTACTTGTGTTCAGACAGCATGAAATAGGAATGCTAATTACCTTAAAAAAGAGGTGTCATATTTTGAATAGTTCATGCAAATTATTGTAATTGAAATAAATAAATAAATAAATAAATGGATTTGTTTCCTAACACTTGAACACTGAGTGCAGAGTTAACTTTTCGAAATATGAGTGCATTAAACATCAGAGAAAGCAAAATATCACACCGGTGCATTGCCAATTGCAAGAATTGAACCAAGTTGTAAATAATTTAAGTTAAATGTAGATGATAATGGTCGGTCAGTAAACTCTTTAACTTTGTTTGGTCAAAACAGGAAAACAAGTTCAAATAGTTTATTGACACATATGTACAATTGAGTGAAGTGATCTTGACTTAACAATAAAAGCTGCTGAAGGTTGGTCTATAACATCAAGGAAGCTGTGAGTGAGTCTCAGGGAAGCTGGTGGAGGAACTTGGACTTCGAGGTGTTATGCTCATAGCAAACCACCGAACTAATGAGCGGTATTATTGCAGGATGTTTCCATGCTTTGCCTCACCATGTTTAAACATTACCACAGCAAACAGATGCTCTTCTGTCACACTTACATCACAAGAGTGTTGCGCTGGTTTAGATTTTTTAGATTTCCTTGTTAGTCTGCCCGAGTATTTTTTAACAGTACAGAACCAGGGATCAGTGTTTATTGTACGACTGATACGATATAATATAAAATGAAAATAATAAAGGCTGTAAGATATTTGACAATCAAAAGCTTGGAAATATGTGCTACACATTTGCTTTTGAGTGATTAATTAGTTTGAATAGCTTTGATTTCTCATCATTTTGTGCAGTTTTTCCCACTCTTCCATCATCACTACCTGAGGATGTGTAAAAGAACTCTCCTTACAAAAACAAAATGAAAGAGAATGAAAAAGGAAAGAAATAACTAGAGATGGGCTGATAAGACTGGGCCTGAACTACGCCATTACGTTTTTTTTCCCTTTTATTTTTAAATGTAATGCAACAGTCCCAAACAGTGTGTTACCCTGACATTTCACCAGCATGCCACTAAAATGTCAGTAATTTTGTTTCGTCCTCCACATGTCTCAAAACCTGCTGCGGGTGTTTCAGGTGAGAAGCATTTTGCCAGGTGAATTGCTCAGATTGTGTAGATATGGTCAGTCTATACACTTCCAATGTGAAAAAGAAGGCAACATTATCAAATGGTTTTGTCCGTTAATGTATGTTTAGTGATGCAAACTAACTGAGAAGTCTACATTTAGTGTTGTTTTTTTTATATTTCGTGTCTGTGCTTGACTTTGTGTCTTGTTTGATCTGCTCCAGCAGCTGCATCAGGACCAGCATGCAGTACAGCCTGCCCGCTGGAAGTTGGGCTGCCAGATTTAATCCAAACAGTTTTCTCTGTGTTTAGTTAAATTATGAGACTTTAGAACTTTTACAAGGCTGTTTTCCAAACCACAAGTGCCACTGTGATTGCTTCCCTCAAAGCTCTGAGGCTTCAAATCTTTTTCTACAAATATTAATATTATACAAAAATATTTAATGACTGATCAGGCTTAAGTGAAGAAAACTCAAATCAAATATCTAGCACACATTTTGACATCTTTTCTTCTTGAGTACCAAATAGTACAGTTGGCTAACGAGTAACTGAGGATACCTCATGTCCTTTTCTATCCATTGATAAATTCAAATCCCACCTCTGTGTCCAGAGGCATCATGGGACCAAAGCTCTGGTTAAACCTCACTACTTTTCCTTCTTCTTTACTATTGTTTGATAAATTAAAGTAAACTTAGGCCAACAATGGATTGAACAAGGTGATTCTTCAGATGTATGAAGTTTAAGATTAGTAATGAAGGGAAACAGATTAAATGAAATCATTAGATGAATGTTTGTAGCACTGGAGGAGTTTTGATAGGCATTTTAGAGGATTAAGGAGAGGACTGTTCCAGGAGTTTAGTTATACTTAATGAATTAGCTGTTGTTTTCTTATTTTTCCAGGTTAATTATGTGAGTGGTTAATGTCATTTTTCTGTGAAATGTGTCTCCTAAAAAAAGTATCTCTTTGAGGGAAGCGTTGGCGTGAGAGGGATTAGTGGCAAGTTAGGAGTTTCTTTTTAATAGGGTGGACTGAGTTTTTGTGGGATTGTGAGTAATTCACATGATGCATGCATGATGGACAAGGGTTTTTTTGTGATGCATGTTTGGAGTATGTGTGTCAATGAAGAGAGCACATGAACAGAGGTCTGGCCTTATATCCCCTCCCTAGAGAATTGTAAACCATTCACACTTGGCCTGTGTGACAACTCCAACTACAGTCATTAACACTTTGCACCAGATGACTCCATCAACTGTGACCACTGTCGTTACAACAGCCTGAGGCACCAAAGAACCAGGGATGTCACTGACCTTGAAAGCAGCTCTACAGAGGCCAAAATCCTTGAACTTCTTAATATTCAGCTTGAACTAAAAAGGCCCCTTGACTTCTGCACACTTTAATGAATGTAATTTTCCAGTGCATTCATTCATTCATTCATTCATTCATTCATTCATTCATTCATTCA
>JAQNCA010000011.1:14842533-14858320 GCA_029783725.1 Acanthurus tractus
CACACATATTAGGACACACATGCTACATGAGCCTGGCTTTTTTTAAAATCTTTTTTTCTTCTTGATTTCAACAATCAAGAGGTTTTTGTCTGTTTAGCTAAGACATAACCATCATCTCCACACGCACATGCTGGCAGTCTCACATTCTGCCTCTTTCCTTGTGTCTCCATCTCCCTTTGACAGATTTGGATGCTCAGTACTCACTAACCCGCGCTCAGCGTGTCAGGGCTGCCATGTTCCCAGAAACCCTGGTGGAGGGGGAGGCGGCCATGCCTGTCCAATCAGATCCTACGCAACAGAGCAATGTGCAACGCCTGGCTGAACCCTCTCAGCTACTAAAGACGGCTATAGTCCACCTGATAAACTACCAGGACGATGCTGAACTGGCCACCAGGGCGGTGCCAGAGCTCACCAAGCTGCTGGCAGATGATGATCCGGTATGACACTGCCTCCCCAACTTCCTGAGAATTTCTTAATAGAGCTTTCACATCCACATGTTCTCCTTTACACTTGTTTTCTCTGCTCTTCAGGTTGTGGTGAACAAGGCGGCCATGATAGTCAACCAGCTGACCCGTAAGGAGGCAAGTCGTCGGGTGCTGGTGCAGTCCCCGACCATGGTGGGCGCCGTGGTGCGCGCCATGACAACCGCAGTTGACATGGAGACAGCCCGTTGCACAGCCAGTGTGCTCCACAGCCTGTCGCACCAGAGGGAGGGGCTGCTGGCCATATTCAAATCTGGAGGGATACCAGCACTGGTCCGCATGCTGAGGTAGCATACTCTATAACAATTAAGTACTACTTTCATTAGATTACAACTTTATTGCAAAACAGTATACTGGTGTTTTTGTCCTAATGATGATGGGACTAAACATGGTGCTGTTGAACAGTTTTTCATGCCCTTGGAGTTCAAAATATATGTATTGTTAAACTGGATAGCAACCTGCCTTAAGGTCAGATCTCAGCAGTGAGGTGAAAAGGTTTTGCTTCGTGCCAGTTTCTAAAAATAAACACAACAACAACAATAAAAAAGCTGGCTCTAAAGCTGCTAATTGCTCCTTGGTGAAAATCAGTTTGTCTCAACTGTGTCTGTTTGCAGTTTCTTCTGAATAGGTACACTGTACAGTAAAGTACACTGTACAGTGGCTTTTTAGAGCTTTTTGGGTTTTGTGAGAATTCCCTCCTGTAGAGACCAAAAGAAAGGCTATGAGAAAGGTGGAAGTGAACAAAAAACAGTTTTGGCAGAATACCAAAAAATGAGTGGAATCTCAGTGTAAAACTGAGTAAAGGGGAGCTGCAGATTTAAATGTTGTTTCTCTGTGGTTCACTATAACAAACACCATTTACATTGTCATACTGATGTTAGAATATCATCGTCAGCAAATTGACTTATTGTTATTATGAAATCATCATGTGTAGCTGCTTTAACAAAGCAGCAGAATCTTAAAATACTGGCTCTTGAAATGTGGCTGTTATGTTCATGTAATGTAAATCAAATAATAGAAGAATTTGAGATCCATTTAGGTTCATGTAGGTTAATTACATTTTGAATAATGGGTTTCTGTATTCAGCAATTAGTCATAAAGCTGGTATCATATATTTAACACTTGAAGTCACCTATATCATTAATAACTGTAGTTATATTTAACAAATGTTTGCCTCTGCTCTCAAAAACTCTCTCCCGGGAGATAATGTCAGATAAATAACATGACTGTGAGTGGTGAATTAACTACATTGGTATGAATATCGACACATGCGTAATGTTGGTCAGACTCCTAAAATCAAAGCAAAAAATGTTTCTTCATTTTTCTGTATATTTACTCAGAGTACTCTGAAAAAATCTCTCATAAAGATATTTAGATAAACAAACGGCGGGTCTAAGATCCAGTTAAAAATTGACTTTCAATCTGACAGTAGAAACTTGACTGTTGCATAATGAAAGGGCAGGTGTGCAAAGGATCAGATCGTAACAGCACTGCAGAAAAAATACCAGGCAGGCATGGTCAGAACAAGAATTTATGGGAGATCAGCTGCCACGCTGAAAGAGTAGTACTGTGGTGGAGGCAATAATACATGCAGTATTAGTGTTTGTGTATGAGGACTTTTTCTGCATCAAGGGTATTATGGGATAGTGCAGTAAACAACACACAGCAGCTGGAAACTGGTGTGTGTCTGTGCCCAAGGGTACAGTAATTGAACAGAGATAAAAGTAAATGGAATTTAAAGTTTTACAGATTGCCATGTGATGACCTATTTAAAGTTTTTCACATCCAACATGGCAACCAGAGGCCAACTGAAACTGTAGCAGATGATACCAACAGGCTAGCCTTCAATTTTAGCACTAAATCTGGGTCCTTTCCAACTCCCAGGCAGGGCTGCAGAGTTAATCCTTTACACTGAGGCTTAACAGAGGAGGATAATTCACACTCATAATTGATTCGAGAGCTTAATTCAGCCAGAAAATGAAAGAAAATTGAATAAAAAAATCAACCAAAAGAGCTTTCCGAGAGTAGGCCTAGCCCATTTGGTGTTTGTGACTTCTATTTATGCTATCAACCAGCAGCTTTTGTCTCTCAGTCCCTTTTCATCTCAGCCTATTAATACATTCTCCCAACCACACTCTTCTGTCTTTTATTTTTTCAAGAGGTTGGGTTTTGTTCTTTGCCACTGTCACCCCAACATCATGCATCATAAAAGTGCAGTGTGTGAGTGCGTGGGTGTGTTTGTGTGTGGTTATACTGTGTTTCTGGGGCCAAAAAACTGGGAGCCCACCATATGTGTGGGGTCCAACGGCTTCATGATGACTCAAGTGCTGTTCGACCCCACAGATTTTAAGTGTACTGTCACTTGGTTTTAGGGTTACTGTAAGGATGAAAAATTAGGAACATATAGGTATCTATAGGATAACATGGAATGTTTGTGTATGATAAGTGATTGACAGGTTCAGTCTTGAACAGGCGCCAGAAAGTCTGGGACATAGGACCTGGTTCCATATGTATCTGCCTGTATATACTCCTTAATCTTCACATTGTTTTTGTTCTCTTCTCTCTGACTAATACTGCATGTGCTGGTTTTGGAGAACCCAGGCCTGTAATTACATTGTTGCTTTGTATTCTGTGTCATCTCTTCTTTTGGAACAAATACCACAATCTTTGTCATATCAGTTACAGTCAGAATTTGGTATCTAGTTGTGATAGTTAAGGTAAGAGGCTAGGAAGTGCACTAAATCAGTGATATGTTGTGTTGTGTGTGCGTGTGTGTGTTTGTGCATTTGAGTGTGTGTTTCTTGCATGAAGCAGACTTCATTATCAGAATACTACTCTTTCTCCTTTTCTAATGAAATTCTCTAATTCTGCCCTCTAGGTATCACACCCTCCAAATAGAATGACCCAACAGGTCACTTGCTATCAAGTTCCAGCCTATTCAATGCATTTTCCCATTTTAACCAGCGATGTAAATATTTATCGTTGATAATTCTTCAGTAAGTTTAAACAACTGAAACTGACATGATAATCCACCCCAAAAAAGCTACTGAGTGAAAGTTTAGACAGGATGATTTTATGAGTGTTTCCCAATAAACCTGAAATGTTGTTGATGTCTGTTGCACTTTTGACAACAACCACTTGGCTACCTGTAAAAATTCACTCTTGGTCTCTTCAATAGCAGTCTAAAAAACTACCTTAGTTGAAAGTTCATGTACTATCTTTTTATCTGGAGCTTTTACACACTTCTGGTGTCTTAATTCAGGTAGAGTTGTAGATTCAGTCGTTCCATTTAAGTAGAACTTGATCTTTTGTGTCTAATGTATGCGCAATTGTTAGAGCCTCCAATAACATATGCACTTATCTTTGTAGTCAACAACATGTAGTCACTTAACAACAACATGTGTTTTAAATGACTGCTTTTAAGCCATTCGGCAAGGTCGACAGGTCTCCATCGTCAAGTGAACCCTGTTAAAAACGCGTGTGTAGTTAAAACAGAACAAAGAAATTACACACTGCAGTTAAAAGCTCTGAAATAAAAAAAATAGCTTTGCCTGGTTGTCCTTAACCTTGTAAAGGTACAACTATAGAGGATACGAACAAATCAGTGTAAAATCCCTTTACTAGACTGCAAACATGAAAAACTACAGTGTTCGTTTGAGTGCGTAATAATAAAGCAAGATAAGAAAAGCCCTGATGTGCAAAGGCGCTTGTTCCAAGCCTTTCTTGATTTTGCAGTCATACCTGAAGCAGGTGAACAGGCAGGCAGTTTACTAATGTAGTCATCTAATATCTTTGTTGGTCAAGATGAAAAAAAAATGTTGCCACCAGGCTAGAAATCATAGTGATGATGTGAAATACCTTGCAGCTCCTCTCAGAAACTAGCAGCATTTTGCTGACTCTCATCCTCAGCTGGGTTCTTTCAATCCTTATTCGGTCCTTCAGGGCATATGATATTAACTCTTTGAAAATACTCACTGTGTTTTACATCCTGCACCCTCTGTCAGTCCTATAAAATCATCACTTCACTTCATCATCCTTGATTTTTAAAACTTTCCAGGAGATCCAAAGCCTTAACCAGAGCTTTCACTCAGGAAATAATGGTACCTGAAACATCCTGCAAGTGAGAGATCTGCCATTCATCCATCTTTGACAATTTGAGAGACATCTTCACATAAGAAGTAACATTCTTGATAAGTTTATCTTAGTGTGCATTTGACCTCCCTTTTTCTTCTTGCTCAAGTCAAAGTGAGGTTCAAAAGTGTGTCCAGTGACATTATAGGCATAATGTGGCTTTTCAGTAACGCAAAAGATTATAAAAAGCAATTCTACAGCCATCTATTTGGCTTTGGTATCTAATTTTAGGTCTGCACATGTCATCGCATCAAGTGATCCCCCTGTGGAAACAGTTTACATATAGAGCTACAAACATAAATTTAGAAGGTCATCAGAGTCATTCAAATTATTTTTCTCTGGACCACAAATGTCTTTATAAAATTTATAGCACCATATCTAATAATTACCTGCTAGACTTGTTTAAAGAAAACATTAACCCTTTAAATCAAAAATCTCACTCTTTCTTATCAGATTCATATTGTAGAGAATATGCCTTGTTGAAGTTGCAATTCCAAAGGAAAAGCAACCAAGCTTTTGTAATTTTCTGTAGTTATTTTTATATTATTTGTCTAAATTACAGATGAATACTCAATACAGTTGGTTTTGCTGAGGAGGCTGGTTGTAAGTTTTAAGTTCAAAGGTTTGCTGATACATAATATCAAAATAACGGCTTGACACGGTTATAATCTTCAAGTTTTCTAAACTAACTATGCTCACACTCACACACCCACACACACCCACACACACACACACACACACACAAACTCTCCTTTCCAACTGCTTAATGATGGAAGATGGTTCTGTGTGCAAGCAACACTTTGTGCAAAAGCTTGTTCACCCCATGTTCAGCAAACTTAACATCTGACAGAGGTCAGTAAAGGTCAAACTGCCCCTTGAAATTAGTTTGTTTTATGAAATATCTATATCTTCTTTCTTCTCTTTCCCTCTGGTTGTCTCTTTCATGCAGTTCGCCAGTGGAATCAGTCTTATTTTATGCCATCACAACCCTCCACAACTTGCTTCTGCACCAAGAAGGGGCCAAGATGGCAGTGCGTCTTGCAGATGGCCTGCAAAGGATGGTTCCCTTACTGAAAAAGAGTAACCCGAAGTTTCTCGCCATCACTACTGACTGTCTGCAGCTCTTGTCATATGGCAACCAGGAGAGCAAGGTTAGAGGAGAACCTTGACATCAGGGTAGAGATCTTTGTTGTGTCCCTTTTTTTGGATACAGAATTACTCTACTTCTTCCTTTTTCTCGTCAGCTGATCATCTTAGCCAACGGTGGCCCAGAGGGTCTGGTATTCATCATGAGAAACTACAACTACGAGAAACTACTGTGGACCACCAGCCGCGTTCTTAAAGTGCTATCTGTCTGTCCCAGCAATAAGCCAGCAATAGTTGAAGCTGGTATGTCAACTTAATTGAACATGAACATAGAAAATATAGTGTAAATTTCTATCGACAGTCATATTATGTAACTGTGTTTTTACATCTGTGTCCAGGTGGTATGCAGGCTTTGGGTCAACATCTTACAGGTTCCAGTCAGCGCCTGATCCAGAATTGTCTTTGGACGCTCCGCAATCTCTCAGATGCAGCAACTAAACAGGTAGGTATTGATTCACTATTACAGCTATAACTACCACTACTACTAGAACAACTACTGTTGTTGTCATTGCTACTTCTTGTTGTCATTGTTATATGCACAACAATTGCAGTGAAGCAGTCTCTGATAATGAATTTCTTAGTTTTATACCAATATGAACAGGTAAACAGGTTGTGTATGCGTATCCAGTTTTGTAAACAGGTAGAAAACAGTAAGAAATAAGTAATATAGAGGTAAAGTACCAGTGTAGAACTGTCACAGCAATGAATTAAGAACTCTTGAGTTCAAAAGTCTTCTACCCGGCAGGGAGTTGCTGTCACTGTGCCCAGATTTCAGTCACTGCCCACAGATTTAAGTCATGTTTACTATATAACAACCACAGAGAGGGACATGACAAACATTGTCTCTGTGCAACATGGTGTGTGAGGGTGTAAAATCTCTATGGCTTTCTTTGTTGTGTTTGTGACTGAACTGTAGCTGCTGCTGAGTTAATGTTGTTCATACATCTCTGTTGTTTGCTTTGGATATGTTGTATTCTGCTGTTTAGATGGTGATTATCTCATTTCTCTGCTGCTACAGAGTGTTGGATTATTGTCTTAGTCAAGGTCTGCATTCTCCAGGTGACCTTTTTGTTAGAAAAGAGATGGACATGACTACATTTCAGCTATCAATAGCATAGTTGTAGGGTAGTTGGTTAAATAGTTGTCACTGTCCATTTGGTCATATGAGGGGTTGATGAACCAAATGACCAAAAATGACCAAACCACATCCCCCTTGTTAACCTCCCTCACCCCATCTCCCTTCCCTAGGAGCAGGAAGAGTGCAAGAGAAAAGGGAATTTTGGTTGAATATGTTACTCACTTTAATCTGTAAGAATAATCAGTGCTTAATCTGAATGAAATTTGTGCAAATTGGAATCTAATGGCCCCACCATGACTAGAACTGTCCATGGTGCTGAAGTAGCACACAACTTTAGCCTCTATATAGAAAGGGTCAAATATATAATGAAAGTGATTGGTGGCAATGTGGTGTCGCAGTGAGATCATAGAGATTGTGCCACCTACAATATTCCAAAATATACTGATGAATCAAACAGTCTTTGGCCATTCTTGAAGACTGTTTATCTTTGATGAGATAAGTTCAACCTTTTCTTCAAGAGCACAGGCATTTCTTATTGAGTCTCACATGATAAAGATAAGTTGTTGAGTGCACCACTACCTCTCGTCCCAAATTATATGTCTATGATTATTTAGTGTCTGTGTTGCTTAAAATCTATCACTGATAGAATTGGTTCACTTGTTCTTTCTGTCTCCACTGGTCTTGGTAGGAGGGGTTAGATGGTCTGCTGCAGATACTGGTGACCCAGCTGGGCTCAGATGATGTCAACATGCTGACCTGTGCCACTGGCATCCTGTCCAACCTCACCTGTAACAACTCACGCAACAAGGTAACTATCATGAGATGCCCAAAGGAACTTTTTTAGCTGTACTTGAGAGCTGAACATTTGATTTGAAACCATGGGCATTAAATCTTTTCTTTACAGCTTAGTCGTCAGTGTGAGATACTTTGCCAAGATTTTTACTATCTAAGTCTAAGCTTTAGGACCAGCCCAAACAACTACAAAAAGGAGATGAACACACCAGAGTTAGTCTGATCCCAATCAAGAAATATTTGATGAAAGCAGCCTCAGTTCTGATGAACTAATCCTGACACTTAATTTTTGTATAAAGCCTTAATGTGTGTATTGACACACCTTTGTGAACATGCTCATAGGCCTTCAGGATGAGGAGCTGTGAGAACCAGGGGGAGCTTTTAAAAGCTGGTCATAGTTAGATTTCTTCCTTTGTGTCCTGATTATTCCTCTGTGAATTTATTAAAATAAAAACAAAGCAACAAAAGCCTGTACAACTCTTTGGTGTATTTGTGTGTTTGTGCTACACGTTTTATGACTGCTGGATTCCAGTTTATCTGTATACTTGATCTGTATTTTGCTCTCCTGAGAAAAATCCCTTTACAAAAAGCAATAAATAAGATAAAAATTCACAGACAGAGTCACACATGGTGCGCACAAATTACTTGTATTGATGTGTTCTCTTCAACTAGCTTCACTGCACACCTGCATTTCACATGAGAAATTCTGCATTCCTAGTTAACCTGTTATTCCTCAGACTCTGGTGACTCAGTATGGTGGTGTGGAGGCACTGATCCACGCCGTGCTTCGTGCCGGGGAGAAAGAGGATGTTGCTGAGCCGGCAGTCTGTGCCCTGCGCCACCTCACCTCCCGCCACCAGGATGCCGAACTGGCCCAGAATGCCGTGCGGCTGCACTATGGTATCCCAGCTGTTGTCAAGCTGCTGGGTCAGCCACACTACTGGCCTGTAGTAAAGGTAAGGAGAGGCAGCAGGTTGTTTGAGTACACTATTATCATGGTAATTGAATCAGACATAGTGGGTTTCATAGACATGGATTTAAAGGAAAGGATGATAAAAGCACTGATGTGTTTATAATGATGTCAACTGGTCTAAAGGAAGGTGATAATACAGAAGACAGTATTTCAGTTTTACCACGACTGCACTGAGACAAATACACACACAAATATGCACCACATACATATATAAAAATAGAGAGAACAGCCAGAACAGCATTCACAGTCAAGTACACACACCGTGACACACATCTCCCATCATGCTTCACTCCCAAAACACTTCAGCTGTGACAACACCCGCTGGCATACTGTGTCCCTCGAGAGACAGACAGACAGATACATAAAGAGAGAAAGACAGTAAGAGCTCCAGACACAAAGCTGGTTGTTTTGTTGCTCAGTGAGAAGGAGATACATAGAGCAGGAGAGAGAGAAAGAGAGAGAGAGAGAGAGAGAGGACTGACAGTAGCTGGTTTCAGTCCAAGAAAAATTAACACAGCATAAATTCTAAAAGCTAGAAAGCGGTCCTTAGAGGTTTATTAATGTACAAAACAGAAGTGCTTAGAGAAATAAACAATATAACAACAATATAGCTATTTCTGTAGCCTCACATTGGAGGTTTGAGTGAGCCAGAATAACAGTTGTGGACTTTTACAGTTATTTATTGTCATTTGTTAATACATTCAACAAAGCCATTATCCAGTAATTGAGTTACTGTTTCTGTTGCATTCTTCAGCAGTTCATCTCGCAAATAACATACCCAATATTGTAGTATGAAACCTTTTTAATTATGATACAATTGAATAATGAAGCAATTTTTCCACAATTGAAGCTAGAAAAAGTGAAGTTTAGAATTTTAACATTTAAGTTATTTGAGTAAAAATTCCCTAGAGTCAGAAAATCTGTCGTAGTAGCTTTGTTTGGCTGTTCTTAGGCACAGCAATGCTTGAAGCCAAATATCCACAAAGCAATGCTAACATGCCGATCTACTGCAAGTATAATGTTTACTGTGTGCTATCAGATACAGGACACTTTCTGAGTGAACACCACAGGATGGTGACTGCAACACACATGCAATAAGAACAGCACCCTTCTCAACTTACTGTTACTTGTCACATAAGCAATCATCTCACATCCCAATTGCTATTCCGCTCATACATTTATTCTTTGGCCTACAGTACATGTGGCCTGTTTTGTTTGTGAACATGATATTTATTTATTTTTTTTGTGTTAGCATAGTGTTAGCTTTCTAAAACGCAGCTAATATCTACCATTGTTGTATCTTAGGTTTGTCTGATGTACTGAAGTAGTGAACATTGTTTTCATCACATCAGAATAGAACAGAATGGCAGTGACTGTCTCAGGTCAAACCCTCAGGCGTTACCAGGGAAACTAAGTTGTGGCTTGTTAAGAGCTTGAGATTTATGTTGCAAAACGCATAAAAATATATACTGACTGCCCTATTTTTTATGTCTCTGGCAGGTGACCATGGTATAAGCAGAATAATGCCCTTTAAGGTGTCTTTTATCATTGACAAAATGACTCTGTGGATGGTTCTGGCCTCCACATTGTCCATTAATTCTTGATTATGGACAACTCATCATCAACATTATCTCTTGCTTTGTGTGCTGAAGATTGCTAATTAACAGAAATCACAAAGTACGGCTTAAAATTGATGGAAATTTCATTAGAATTGCAGAAATTTGCTCATAAATCAAGTTAACTTGATGATGAGGCTCAAGGCAAAGTCACAATATCAGCAGGGTCATTAGCATACATCCTGTAGGAGCATTAAGTGTCTGTGCAAAGTTTTGTGGAAATCCATCCATAGACGTTGACATTTTACAGGTCGAGTGAACATTTATCTTCCCCTTTTTCTAAATTGCCTAATTTAATTTTAAAATTAAATTAGGCATGACATGTCTAGGAGTGCCTTTGTGTAGAAATAAAAGCACCGTTTCTGTGGCGAGTGGCTGACTGTAAGGAGGCTGCTGTTGCTGAAACAGGAGGGAGCTCATTAACATCAACAGACTAATACGTCCATTTACTATCATCTTGGATTTTTCGCCTTACTGAATAATTTGATGTGCAGCTGTGGTTGTCACTGAACACTGTCCAAAAACAGATTTGGTGGACACTTATTTGTTAGGTGCCTTTGACATGGTTTCTCTCCGCTGTGCAGGGCTTTGCAGAGCATAAATCAAAAGTGGTCACTGTGTGAATGAGGCAAATTGCTTTTTGATATCTGCTAATGTTGGCCATATTTCACACTGGTGGGAGAGCAAAACACAAAGAAATGCCCATGGCTACATTAATGCACCAAGTGATGAATTCACCACTACAACAGACACCATCAAACAGCAGGAACATTTTTATAAAGCTATGGTGGTTATATATATATATTCTTTACCAGTGAAATATTCGACATTTTGTTTTCAAAATGTTTACTGGCATTTTATTTATATTCCAAGAAAATAGAAAGTCAAAATACCTTTATAATGAAAAATTCTTACAATTGTAAAATAAGATATATGGTTAAATTATAACCCAAACTATTCATCATCATAATTGCTTTGTACAATCATTCAGAAAATTTACTTTCCACTTTTTCTTTGACGTACCAACTTAGTTATACTTACTTTGTTGCATGCACTGTTAACAGGTACATTGAGGTGTAATTAATGAATGCTTTCTGTTTTTTTTCCCTGTTTATTTTTTTCTGTAATAGTGTTACTGCGCTTTAACACATCATGATTAATGATGACTAAAGATTTTACTTTAACAAATAGAAATGATTGCTGAGGACAACAGGCCACATTATAAGGAAACAGTTTTAATAAACGGAATTATTATTATTATTAAGTTAAAGGGATCCATCTGTGATTTCATGCTGCCCTACCATAAAGTCAGGTTACTTCCTAGTGGAATATTAAATAATGAATGGTCAAGTACAGCTCAGAGGTCAAGACATCTAGCTCTGTGTCGTATAAATTATGTATGCATACTAAGTTGTTTTCACAATTACACTGTGTTGGCAAATATAATCACTAACTTGACTGAATTTGAGTGGATGAACAGCTGCATTTAGGTAGAGCAACAGTTACAGGAGGTGGGGTTACAGGACAGAGGACATTTACACTAGAGATCAGGGCCCACACTCAAACTCCTGTCTGTGGTTTGGTTCAGGCACAAAATCACTTCAGGTAAGGTATGAGAAAGGTAATGCTTTAAGTACACCGTTGATGAAATTGTGTCTCGAGTTGCTCAAGGCTTTTTCCATATCAAACCAAATGCTGCAAGGGCCAAACATAACTTTAGAAATGAAAAGAAGTTTGATAAGCACAAAACTCACTGATAACTTATTGTAAAATTGGATATTTTGCCAGGAGACAATGGAAAATACTTTAGTCAGCAATAGGCTTTCATTCAGAATGTAAATGCTGCTGCAAGTTAATAGTATATAAACATAATTTCAGGGCACAGTCAAAATATCCTGACTCATACTTTAAGTATACTTTAAGTATGAGTCACACTAGAAATCCGCTGGATTGCTTCACAAAACACAACTCAGACTAGATTCGCACAGCAAGCCTTAGTGCCCAAGTTGGATTTGATGCTCTAATCCAAATTTTAGCTGTTTATATTAAATTTTATAAATTTATTTTGAATATTTCAGAGTCCAGTGTGATCTGTCAGCATCCTAAACTGAACCACATACACATAATATGAAGTCACCACTGCCTGCTATCACAGAAAGTTAACATGTTTTTTTAAACTTTTCTAGTATTAAATTTCTTAGACATTAAACAAGCTTGTCAAAAACATTACCAATGCACTTTTTTGCATACATCATTTTGTGGTTTTTTATCATTTTTTATTACTTTTATATTTTATTTTTTAATTGTTAAAATAATAGGACCTTTCCTCAATTTTCAATCCTTACTGACATTAAAAAGGTGTGATAAATTCTAAATTGTAATTTTTTACAATGTGGACACTTTATGGCATTTGAATCTGTCAATGTGGTGTCTTTGTGTGAGTAATTATTTTTGCACTTAAATTAGACTCCACCCCCTTTTTTTATAAGGAAAACTCACCGACCCGTCCCTGCGCACACACAAACCCACAGACGCACTCACTTTGACATGTGACCTGATTTACTCTTATAGCTTAAGTTAAGTCCTGCTGCATTAGAACACTTTACTCTGTGAAGATGTGTATGTCAGTGTCACAGCTGATGATCCAGAAGACACTAAAAGCCTCTCTACTCTCAGTCTAGCATGACTCATATTTGGCATTTAGATGTGCAAATTAAACTTAATATTTTAGCTAAAATGTCAGCTTCCACACTTTATTTGTTCTGTGCTTGGCTGCTTCCTGCTGGGAAGGTCATCAAAACAACAAACCGACCAGCAGCGAGTTCTAAATACTGCTTCTATAGGGGGAAGCGTTGTATTGAGCAGTATAGTAAAATTTAACAAAGGGTAAGTTTAACATTGCAAATATGTCAAAGTGTTTATAGCTTTTCTAACTGAAACACAGCCCTTAGTGTTAAAAAGCCTGGAGTCATGCAGCAAGTAAGGCTTAATGGTCTCAACAGTGCACACTTTCAGTCTGAAGGGCTTCAAGGTCTTAAAGGTGCGCAAGGCAGTCAGGATCAGCAGTTGTATTTAAAATGAAACCAGCCTAAGAAAGAAGCCTCTACTGGCAACAAAATCATTGAAAAGACCAAAACTAACAATTAATTCGCACACCACATTTCTCGTAGGCACTGTGGACCAAGCACCCATTCGCCACAGTAATAAACCCTCTTCCATCTTATCTACCCCACCTGCTCCACACCTGAGAACACTACCAGTCCTGCAGCCTTCATCTCCACCTACTTCCTCTTCCATACTGACAGACTCATCACTAGAAGAGGGGGGGACTAGTTTTCTTATCTCCCCCAAACAGAGATTCTCTCTGTATTAGCTTACACACTTGTCTTCTATTTCTTTTGAATTTCACACTATCTGTTACTTATCCGGTTAAAAAAGAACATTAGCACTTTTATAGAAACTTACAGTCATCGCTTCTGATGAGAAGAATTACAAACCTGTCCCATTTCCATTTCTTCCTACGACACCTGAGCCAGCTTTCTTTATATCTCCACAAGAACAATTGTCTCGACCCCTCCAGTGTGGTTTCAACGGCAGCCGCTTAATTAAAACTGTCTCTCCCTTCACAGAAAAACTGCATTTGTTAGTTTCGCCTCCCTGTACTTTGTCCTTTTCAAAGCACAGTGTGTTCGCCAAGGTATCATAACAAATGTTGGTTGGATGGATGGCACAATAAATGGATAGTAAATTATATACTTACACTCATGATACCAGGAGGATTAATCCTAATATCTTTGGTAGCTTTTCTTCTGGTGGCACCAGCTTGGTGACATTTGTTGACATCTTCTGTCCACTGCAGTGAATTTTGCTACAGATGTTCTTGATTCCGAAATAAAAATGCTCAGCACTATGGTTATCATTTAATTTTTCCAGGTCCAAAAAAATATTTTTTCTTGTACTTAAACTTATAATACCTGCGGAACTCATATGATGTGAGTCATGTGACTGCTGGCTCTTGTATTTAATACAACTTTTTAGACTTCCCTTGTCTGTTGAACTCCAAGCACAGATGATATAAATCGAAAAAGTTAAAACAACTCACAAAAGACTGTTCATGCAAGTGGAGCGTCACCCACTGCAACAGTTTGGCACACTGATGCTTAAACTGGTTTTTGCACAACAATATAGCTCTATGTCAAGATAATACATCAGATTTTGGATACACACACACAATGCTTTTTTTGTCAGTGCGTGTATTTTACATGGGGTTTGTTGACAGTATAAAAAAAATTGCTGAGTAATAGTAAAAAAAATATTTCATATGCTCTCAGTGTTTCTCTTTGTCACTCTCTATTAACTTTTATAGTGAAATGGGCTGTCTCTATTTTTTCCCTGTCTTACTTGCACACACACACGCACACACACACAAATACACAAATATACACATACTCTCTCTTCTCTGTCTCAGTCAGACAGCCCTGCCAACTCAGGCAGATTATATTAATGAACTGAGGTATTGGAGTTTAATGATGTAGAATGGAAAATGGACAATGTGGCTTCATAAGGAAGCTTTACACAGCCAGAGTAGGTGAGAGGCAGAGAGATACAGAGGGGGAGAAAAAAGGGTTGGGAGGAAGAGAGGCAGTAAAGGAAACAGCTGTGTTACTTCTGAATATGTAAAATGTTCTAAAGTGTGGTGTTATGATATTGTATCATTGTGTTTTCTGGCCCATGGTTGTCTGTGCATGTTTGATTTAAATCTCACCCAGGCTTGTTTAATACCGAGACTGGATTTGTTTTGTCATTTTTCAGTTCTGCAGTCAATGCAATATCTCAGTTTCAGTTCTGATGCCAGAAAAATACATTCTGTAATAGACTGCTGATTCATGTGTTGCACTCTGATGGCACCATTACCAGTGGCAGAGTGAAAATAACACATTTACAATGACAGTACAAGCCGGGATGTTTTGGTTTATTATGTTTGCAGAAGAAGATACCTTTTTTTCAAATTATAATACTGACATGAAAGAGGTTCGACAGGATTTCCTGAACAAATTTAAACAATAAAACCATTTAACTTGCATCCCAGTGTTATTACATGGTTGAGATGCAGCGATGAGAGTATCAGACCTGCCACCATAATGACACCTGATTTTTAGTTGGTGGCATATTGACTTTTCTTTTTTTTAAATCCAACATTGTTAATAAAAAGAAAACACCGGTAACATTAATATGCACATATGAATGAATGAATGAATGAATGAATGAATGAATGAATGAATAAATCCTTGTAGTCCAGCAGTCTGTTTATGTTTGCGCCGGGTGTACTATAGCAATATGCCTGCGCCACTGCCGCACAACGGAACCAGTCTTTAAAGGGAATGAGAGCAGATTCTGGTTCATGCATTTTCGGTCCAAGAAACGCCCATGAAACACCCATGAGTTGAATTGATAACAGGACTATCCCCTGTGCACCAGTAGCGCATTGACGTGGAAGAGCAGGATACCTCTGCTGCTCCTGGAACAAGGTGGCAAAGGTTGACCTGGAAACTCCCCTGAATAAATTAAA
>JAQNCA010000011.1:14870657-14884283 GCA_029783725.1 Acanthurus tractus
GCTTACATTAGACAAGCAAGTTTTGTCAGATAGATATTGAAATGAAAGAATAAGTCTGTATTTTTTGTTCCTTTGTCCGAGACATTTCTGTCAACAAATCTCATTGAAAGACCCAAACTAAAATGAACTAATGCAAACAAATGATGTGTAACTAAAGTCTGAGATTACTTCATGTTCATAAAAAATTAAAAACATAGCAGCGAGCAGCCACACTGTTGTACTGAATGATATGTTCCTTTATAATCAAGCCCACTGTGTTTTTGTTTGTTTTTTTTTTACTCAAGTCTACATACACAGGTCTTTCACCTTGAATGTATTCTCTATTACATTAAGAGTATCAGGAGGATATATCAGCCCACAAAGTGAAATTGTCCCAAGCAAATTAACAAGTCCCTTCTTTTTGAGTAATGGTTTCTGAAAAAATTAAACAAAAAAAAAAGCAAAACAAATCAAAACAAAAATCTCAGTTTCTGCTTGAAGCTGGAAACAAAAGACTGGATAGAAAAGTCAGAAGGTGTTGACAGACTTACACACTTTATTTTCTTTAGTTTTGTTTTTATCTCAGGATTTGTTGACAATAAAAAAAAAACAGAACTATACACTGAGCAAATCATACTCGACCCACAAGCACAGTACAGTGCTGAGTTTTGCTAGCAAAAACACAACTGTTGGACTGCTTGCAGTCTGGCCAGCTTGCTGAACTGCTTTGGGGCTATCTTCTCTAAAAAAAAGAAAAAGAAAAAAAAAGAGAAAACAGACAAGATTTTTTTTGAGAAAACAAAACTTTATTGATGGTTATTGAATAGTGGAAGAACCATAGTACATGCACATACAATGACAGGGTAGGAAGCCTTGTTTTGAACCACAACACCTACTGGAAGCAGAGCTTGTATAAAGTAGTTGCGGAGTCAGACATTCAGCATAGTGAGGACGATGAGTCGTCCGAGTTCTGTTCGACGGGCATCATACACAGCACACAGACAAAGGTTTAAACCAGCGGAGCTAAGTGGCCCCGAGGCTCTTAGTGCTGCCTTTTTTTTAATGTGATGCATCTGAGAGTTTTTCCTATCTAATTTGTCATAAATACAAAAAGGGAGATATTTAACAACACCACTAATTGGGAATAGCTGTAAACAGAATGTGGCACAGGAAGAGGCCCATAGGCTGGCTTGCAATGCAGCCGCAGAGCTCCTGTTGCCAATGTAGCGCTTTCCAAATACACTACAGATTTATTCCATTAACTTGTATTTACATCATAGATTAGTCCATCACAAATCATTCATTTCTCATATTTATTTAGTATTGTAATATTCAAACAGTAATCTTCAAAGAGTAAAGGTTGAGCTCTAGAAAATAACAGAAAGAATGTCACATTAAGAATGACATGAGCGGGAAGAAAAACAATCAGAAATTACAGAATTGATTCAGAAGCTAAGAAAAAGTACAACTACAGCACTGATATGTCTCAGGTTTATGTGAAAATTACAAGTTGAATGTGCAAAATGGTACTGGTGACCAAAAAAAAAAAACTATGAGTGACAGTATCTACATTTTGATTATATTATTTGTAAAGAATTAATAAAAATCTGAATATGATTTAATAGAAAATGAGATAGCTTGCCCTAACAACTGATCTACTTGTCTAAATCTAAAACATTATACCGTTGTGTATTTCATATAAGAGAACATCTTCACTGCACAGTTCAAATATAATACATTGTTGGATTATTATACTTTACCCCCCTTCAATTTTAATATGAAAGAAAATTTTTAAAAAAGGCAAAATAAACAAAACAAAAAGATAAAATAGACGCAGCAGCATTGGCCCCTGCTATATATATTTTTTTAAAATCTCTCCTGTAATATAAAAATCATCAGTAATACCAATGAATATATTGGAAGTTTATATAAAAAACATCTACGTCTGGATGGCCAACACTATTCAGTATGGAAGAGAATTAGCGCCACAACACATTTAATCTTGAGATTCTGAGTGAGAATTCTGTGATTAAAGTTGACTTTCTTTCCTTGGATCATGCCTTTCCTCAAAAATGATGAAATAATTATTTATAAATTGCTATTAAATCCATTTAATTAATTTGTGTGGCCCTAATTTTGTTTCATATCACAGCATGAGGACTAAGCAATTAAATGGGTTAAACAGTTTAGTTGCCATGGCAATCTTTTTTTTTTTCTTATCTTGTAAATTCTATGTAAATCTTTACTATACACATAAACACGCCAGATATGTCCATCAGAACCTTTGGCTTGAAGTGAAGAAAGATATAATCGCATTACTTTGTCAGTAAATCTACATCCTGAAAAACATGCTGACTCACAACATTCTCTCCATAAAAAGAACAACAAACTACACCTCTGATATCTATGGAAGCTGAGAGCAGCTGTGATTGCTGATCTTCAGGTAGTCTGGTAACAGCAGTCTTGTGACTTTATTGAGAGATCCTGACTTAGTTATCTCAGTATCTCAAGATAAACTGTAAATAAAACAGAGACGGCATTGTTAAGTAAACAATTCATTGCATTTTGTTGTGATACCAAAGCAAACATCTTGCCATTACCACAGTTTTGTTATTGTGACAATGCATTGCAGTCACCAAAGGAGAATAAGCATGAGTATTATGACTTGTTATCTCATGACTGTGAGATTTTAATGCTTTCTGTAATTATGTGTAATAACTGGTAGCGTATTTTATCAATGTAGAAATATGAACTGATGCCATGCGTCATTGTGGTAATCTGATCAGTTAAGAAGAGACACACTGAGTTTCTGCTTAACAGCTATGTTTGGCCAAATATTTGTGCTGTAAGCTGTTTTGGAGAGATATCTGTTTCGGAGCACGCACACAGTACACTCTCATGTACACAGACAGTGCTGGTAAAGAGACAGAGTAGGCTGGGTTACTGGTAAAAACTTTTTTCATGGGCCCACCGGTTAAGCGGTACTGGTCCCAGTCTGCCAGATGGTCAGTAAGCTACTGTTCTCAGGGCAAAGAGATAAAATAAGTTGAGATCTCAGAATGATGGACTTAAGAAATAGAAATCATGGGTGCTCTCAGCTCCTCATATATACCCACCCTGCCCTTTAAAGTTCACATATAAACCTTTTCTCCTTGTTCATTTTTCCCAATTGTCTTTATTTCCTCCCAAACCAAAGGGAAGAAAATAACAAAAAAAAATTAAAAAACTCATTACTAAACTGACAGAGAAAGTGCAAAAGGAAGAAGAGGGAGAAGAAAAACAACAACAATTGACTAGCATAGTCACTTTAACACTCTTACAAAACATAAAGTCCCAAAAATGTGACTATGACCTATCTTACAGGGTTGGAGTTCTATACAAGCCCTAACAGTTGGAATCTGATAAATATTTCCTGTGTCCTAATTGTTTACCCTAGTAGCTTTCTATTAGTACCATGGAAAAAACCTTTACAGCTGATAATCTATGTTTAAATCTTTAGAAATTAAAAACCCACAATATCAAAATACACAGCACAAAATATCTGAGGTATAAGATGAAAAATATCAGCTGTCATTTTATTCTTATTCTTTTTTTTTTGTACTTCTCTCTTAGGAGATGCTGAAATGATGCACAAACTGCATGTATTGCAATACCCAGGCCTCAGTAACATCTCTCCTGTGATAACTCGTTCTCTCTGTCATTCTCATTCGCTCACACACTCGCTCGCACACACACTATCTTTCTGTCCTGTTGGAAGGTTGAGTTTAGGTTGCAGGTGTTGCTAATAGGGTGCGAAGCGGCTGTAGCCTCCCCGGTATATACTAGCTTGGAGGGAGGACAGCACTAGCCCCACATCATCGGCATGGCTCCGAGTTTTGGCATCTGTCAGCGGGGCAAACGCGTTCTGAAACACACACACATCCATGCATGGACAAACAAAAGGACACACACCCACCAGCACAAAAACACACAGACAGGCACATACACCCACAAGAGAATGCAAAAACACACACATTCGTATCCATTGAAACACCAAGGCACAGATACACAAAGGCATAAAAACACACAAACACACAGAAAGACACCCACACACACACACACACACACACAAACCTTGTTAGCCCCCTTCAGTCCATCACAAACTACAACTAAAGTTTCAACATTACATTACCGTTATTCCAGTGCAAACCCATGGGAGATGAAAAGACCAATGACCGGAGCAACCGTCATGCAGCAAGCACAGTGAGACGCTTCATGCCAGGGGTGCATGCCAACAGCTATGTGAAAGAAATTCAGTTAATACAATCACAAACAAGAGGAGGAAACAATGAATAAAAGAAATAAAGTCAAAGGGTGATTTTGAGCAGAATGTGAACCAGGACGGGCTAAATCTTTTGAATGGATCATGCTGGTTTTTTTACTGGGGAAAGGTCATGGAGATTGAGGCAGTTGCAGCTTTTAGCAACAGTCATTTTAGATATATTATGGAATGTGATTTGTTCCTGTGAAATACAGAGTTGAAATTGTATGTTTCCAGCATTTTCAAAAAAAAAAATTACCAAGCTTTTTGTCGTGTTGAAAAGCTTGATGAATATAAGGTCCAGGGCTGATATTTATCAAGCAGAGTAGTAAAGCACTAAATGGCAAAACACTCTCAGTGATATTTATTTTCTTACTTTTTTAAATATGTGAACACTTTTTTAATCAATTTTTCAACTTACTTCAACCAAAAAATGACTCCTATTTCAGCCTCAGACCAACCCGAACTTGAACTGTTGTCAGCATGGGGATGTTGGCTGCATCTTGTTCTGAAAGGGTGTTTTGATGACTGGTAAGGAGTGGTCCTCTGCTAGCACCGGTATGTCTTTGACACAGATGCCAATCGGTCATGAACTAATACTGAGTTGGTGACTTTTCATACAAAGAAAATTAGAAAAAATGTCATGGTACCATATGTACCAGGGATGCAATTCTCCTGGAAGACGAACATCTATCAGCGCCAAAGAACAACAATAATCCGTGTAAAATGAAGACATGAACAGCCGCAATGCTAGCAACATCTCCACTTCCACTCATCAAAAAAGGAGTTACAGTCAAAAGTAGGCAACTTTGCATTTAAGGTGCATCATGATGGATTATTTTTTGAAAGCTAGTATACAAATGATGCCATCCCAGTTTTCAGGTGAAAGGAGGGGACCCTTCCAATTAGCGGAGCACATCAAAGACACACATACAGATTCATTCAAATAGTTGAAAAAGAGGGAGTTTCAATTCACTGGTAATATTTTAACAGCAACATATCAAAAGTGTTATCTAAGACACTCCTATCCTGAGATATACCTTTCTGATATTTATGCTTGAGACAGCTGGCAGGTTGGCATTATTGTGTAAATGCTGGCTTCTGTTGAGTGGTTTGATTATAAATCCATTTACCATCTAAATGTTAGTGTTTTAGCCATGTGCAATGATTTCATTACTGAAATCATGGATAAAACTGACAAATAATTCCTGAGTTGAAATAAAACTTTTAGTTTGTAACACTGGCAGATGGTAGCAGAAGAAATAAAAAGTATTTAAAATGCTAGGTGCGGCATCAAGACTGAATGGTGTGTTAACAGACACTCTAAACCTTATTTGAAGCAATTAATATCCTTTGTTCGCAAACATTCAAAACACAGTTTGGTGAATAATTACACGGTAGCTGAGCCTGTATTTCTGTTCACTTTGGAACACGTTGTTTGCAACTCACCAGCAAGTTCTGACAATCTTTCCCTCCAGTTTGCTCAGCTCTCTTATTCGCTTCTTTCCTCCCGCGCCTCCACCCTGTGGCTATGGCACCAATGAGGGATTTAATTATCAAAATGACTAATTATTTCATTACCAGGGAGTGTGGGGTGAGGTGGTATCCACCAAATTAGAAATATAATAACTAACATGGACTGGGCTGCCAAGGCATGAAGACATTCATCACCTTTTACAGGCGGGATTAATGTGTCATTTGGACTGCCGTTAGCAGCACAGACAAATTCAATTAAGTTTAAGTGAGGAGATGTCAGCGCTGCAGAAAAGCTCATGCACAGCGACTGAAGAAGAGAAAATAGGATGGGGGAGGGGATAGAATGGAGGAGATGAAGTATTTGTTAAGATTTTAAAAGTGTATTAAGCAGGTTTTTATCTACCGCTAACAATGATATTTTTCAGTTGTAAAAAGAATCAATGAATGAAACCTGATTTTAATAAGGTGATATTCATCTGCATGTATACATGTACGTGTTTCACAGGCAGCTCAAGTACTCTCTGCCTTTGTCAAGAAGGGCTGCTAAATGCAGACAAATATTAACTGCATCCACTTCTCTTATCTTTAATGCTGATGATGACACGTTCAGGGAGATTTTTATTTTTTTTTAAGCAAGCAGAATTTGTGATGGTCATTATGAATCCCACAATTCCACACATGCTAAAAGTACATATATTTTGTTTTTAAGGAATCAAAAATGGCAAATATATCTTGATTTTGAAACTTACATTAGGCTTCATTGGTATGAATAAGACACATCAAGTGGGTTTATTACAAAGGTTTATTACAATATTTACAAAAATCCCACTTTGTGTGATCATGCACAGTGGTTCCTTACCAAACAGGGAAATACTCAGATTGGGATAGTATGGTTGTGTTTTTGGAGTAAACACACAGTGCTCTGTGTGATGAGTAGATCTTTTTTGTTTTAGTTTTAAGCTGTTTTCTTTTATCTCATCGGGGGTGTTACAGTGAACTGTTTTTGCTTACATCCTCAGGGAGCTCAGCTGGTTGCACTTGAGAGCATTTTGAAGGAGAAGTGATTTTCAGCTGAGACGCTTTGATTGCTAGATGTGGAATATCCACGGAAGTAACAGCTAATTTGCCTTTCAAGTACCTACTTTGAACAGAGTTTTTATGTTATTAACAATCGCTAAACATGCAAATGTTGGCATAAGGTGGAGTGCTTGCTCCAATTGAAGGTTAAACCATGGAGGGAGAGGACAAACTCTCAGGCCTATGTGGGTTTATCAGATTTTTTTGACCAAGCAAACATCAGGCACGGACAATCAGAGACCGGCATGATTACTTTCTCCTGTGTTGTTGTTGCCATTTAGCACTTATAACCAAAAGTTTCTGAGAGTTCAACAATTTACGGTTCTTGGCAGAAAATTGTGTGCTGTGCTCAGTGCCTCATCACTGCCATGTTAAGGAAAAAACTCTTTGCTGGACACAGTCAGTTCTACTTAAGGTTACTTCCTGTTGGGGGAGAGTTCTACCTGTTCTTACAACAGTTTTATTGTTTTTAACAAGACAGAATAGCGTTTCTTTTTTTGTTTTTGTTTTTTCTGACAGAGGATTTAAGGTCTTGTTCCAAAATTTCAGGCTTCAGTGAGCCTGAAAGATAGAACATTAATTTGAAAATTAGTGCTGTTTGTTTTTGTAGCAACAAGCTCTGGAAAAAAAAACAAAAACTTGTATGTTTGCTGTATTGTGTTTTGCATACTACCTGTTGAAAGGGTTGAGAGTGTGGCTGATTAGATGGATTTTTTACTTCCTGTATTACATTGAGGTGCAGATTTAAACAACAAGAGCACTTCTGAATTATGGCTAGCCTTCCAAATACTGCTAAAAGCAGGTTTATAAGACAGGGGACTCATTGTCATATAATCGGTCCATGCATTAGGTTTTTTTTGTTGGGACAAAACAATGGCAATCCACTTACAAGTGTGTTATGAAGATAAGCAATGGACTTCCCAAACTCAGATGGTTAATTTATTAACTTTGGCTGAATTCGTTCTTGTGCTTAAAAATAACTGTGTATATTGTCTCTAACCTTTACACTGATCTTGCACTTTCAAGACATTACTTCACAGCCAGTATTAGGTGACAATTACAACACTAAACAGCCCTTTTAATCAACATATGGCATGTAAGCATCATATTAAAACAGACATTGTTTAGTACTTTAGGATGAGTTATGTGGTATTTACTTTGAGCTCAGGAGATAAGGTAGGTCATCCACTTATTGAAAGGTAGAGGATTGATCCCTCACTCTTCCAGACTGCATTTTGAAGTTACTATGGCTCCCACTTGCTCATCAGTGATGTGCATATGTTCCTGATGAGTAGGTTGCCACTTAGCCACATAGATAGAATCCCGTACCATTAGTGTATTGATGTGCATAGGGAAATGATGACTATATTCTCAAAGAGCCTAGACTGGTCAAAAGACTAGAAAAGCACCATATAAGTCCAGGTATTTTAACATTTTACAATAAGCCTTACAAAGCAGTTTCCGTCTTGCTCATTCGGGGGGGGACAACAAGCAGTGTGCTAGACATGTTTACGTACCAAACACAGAGGCAATCAATGTGTAAGTGTTAGCTTGGTGTCAGTTGTCAATGGAAATAGGACAAATAAACCAGTGAGGGCGAAACTCGGGGGAACATTTGATGAAATTAACACACAAGTGGCAACATTCAGTGTGTCATCCATCCATGTTGAAAAAATGGATAGGCAGTATCTCTAAAATCCAAATTACAAGCAAAAAGTAATGCAATCCAGTTCACTTCAACCTGCTGAGAAATTTGAATACATTTTATTGCCATATATAAGTAAACCTACAGTTAAATAAATGCAGCAGACTCTGATAACAGAAGGCTGTAAATGGACAAAAAATGTATTATAGGGATTCTACTGACTGTGGTAAACTAATATTTGAGCACTGCGCTGGTCAATGTCACACTTTGATAACCTCATAGGGAAGCCAGTGATAATTTTCTGAATTTGAGAAAGAATTTACCATAGAAGTTAAAGGTGACATTTATTAACAAAAGTTTACAGGCGGAGAACATGGTAAAGAACTTCAGGTTTCTTTAGATGCAGCACTAAGCTAATGTTTAACGACATTTTACATACATACACACACACGTACACGCACACATGCATACAAACTAAGTACTGAGGAGGAATTTAAGAATTGCATGGCCTGAGGAAAAAAAAAAAAGGTGGTATAGCAACAGATACTTCTGTATCACTTGCCAGAGAGCAGCAGGGTAAGCAGACCTTCTCCTCTCAAGTTTACATTTGTTACTTCAATGAGAAGATTCATTCCTATCTAACATGGTGAACTAAGCTTGATAGCAGTAATGCTGTCATTCAAACCTTCTTACCGTCTTAGCTAACACCAGTTGACTGCACATCTGTTATTTATATAACTTGTATTAGGAAATGCTAAAGTAATATGAGAGCATTCAGGTTCAATGAAGATAAATTAACTAAACAAGCTTTTGGGCACAGTTGAAGGGGCCAATATGTGATTTCTTTTCAATAGTTAAAGGACTCAGTTGAAAGTATTGCGGGGTGCTAATAGAGTGTGCACCAATTATCAGGATATCACACTTCTCAGCCTCTCTGGGATAGTTTATGCCAGTCTGTTGGAAAATTAAATGTGGCCAATTTGACAAATCTCTGTTTCAAAATAAACAATGTTAATTCCATCCTGGTTGTGGAAGAGTGCAACAGTTTCTTTCAAGGCCAGGAAGTTTTCCTTTTTTTGTGCAGTTCTTTAGGAATAGTTTACCAGGGCCATTTCTAGATGTCATCCATAACCAAAGAAGGAGCTGTGTCCATGTTATCTGAAAACATTCAAGTACATTCCTTGCTCTACGATCTACATGTCTTGTTCACAGAAAAGGGTAAGACTGATGTAACTACTGCAGGTGCTGCATTAAATGCTATTCTCAAGAGGGACCTCACCTAAAAGGCCTACATTGCTTACAATGCTAAGGGGAAGCAGCAGACAATACAAAACATTAATTTGATCGGGCAACCTTTACTATGTACATGTATCATTAGGATTTTTATGTTTACATGTAAGTATGACCACTCTATCTCAACTGCCATAAAAAAATAATAATGTTGTCATTTCCTCGATCAGCACTATTAAATATTAGTTTGCCCTCAGGATCCTTATTTTACTCAAGCCAGTGAAGCAGATATAGTTCTAAAACTGTAAATGCATATGGGTAACATGCACTGCAAAAAAGAAAATCATGTCTACCATGGATTTTGGAGACACATTCGTAACAACTTTTTTTTTTTTGCGAATAAGAGGTGGGATGATGCATGAATTGAGGACCACGAGAAATGGAGAACAGAGATTTGTGGCATGCATGACAGTCTTACCATGGCACCAACGCTGTATGTGGCTGCTGGAGTGAGTGTGTGGTTGTAGGGGTCGGCAGCATATACTCGTCCGTAACTGCAGAAACAAAAGAAAAAACAGAGGATTCTTAAAGATATGTGTATTCTGAACTATGTTTTGTCACAAAAAGACACAGAAGACTCTAAATATCAAATCTGTAATACCAAATATCAATATTAATGTAACTGTAGCCTCTTTCAGGTAATTGATGACCTTGTTAAGGGTCACGATAAAGCCTTTGAGGCTGCAATGGTTAAAGCTCATGGTATAAAGGTGATGGAATAAACTAAAAAGAATGTATTTAATTTTTGTAAAAAATGACAATACAAAAATTATTTTTTTCAACAAGGTCGCCAAATGAAATGTCAGAATATTTTTTTGCTTTGCAGAAAGACACATGTAAGCAATTTCTGGTCTGATGTTTCAAATAGTAGGGCAACATCATATGTCAGTGGCTTCAAAAACTGTTTCAAATCAATGTCTGAAAGAACAAAAACACTTTTTTCTGATTAACAATTATTATCACCTTGATGGTAGTGGTTCAGTGGTTTTGTTAGAGCACAAAAATGCTAGGGTTAGTCACAGGTCATGGTTTGGGTAAAAATTTGCCTGCTTCTACAAAGTACTGGGACATATTTA
Organism: Acanthurus tractus; assembly: GCA_029783725.1. Classification (NCBI taxonomy): domain Eukaryota; kingdom Metazoa; phylum Chordata; class Actinopteri; order Acanthuriformes; family Acanthuridae; genus Acanthurus; species Acanthurus tractus. The sequence goes on from JAQNCA010000011.1 coordinate 14,881,501, forward strand.
TTACATGTAACAAAGAAACACAATTAAATAGTATTTTAACAACTTACTGTTACTGGGTTACTGGTCTGCAATTAAGTTACATGTTTTCTTTATAATGTTGGTCATCATGATGGAGTTGTGTGTGTTAAAAGCTTATTTTTAACAAAAAAAAGGTGTCACTCTGTCATCCATTTGATAATAGAGTAGTATGTTGAGAGTTGACTTTACACTATAAAACTCTTACCTGGCATGAAACAATGTGAATGGTTCATTCTTTTGGGGGAGCATAAAGGTATTAACTCTATTCCATGGCAATGGAAATTAAATTTAGATTTTTCTTCTGTGTACATGTTTACTGTACTGATTCGATTTTGGTGCAAGAATAAAAGCCAAGGAATTATTCAAATAATTCAAAATCATACTATTACAACTATATTATGTAAAATAAATTTTAGAGCAGTCTGGCCAGAAGTTTGAGTTGAGGAATGTTGAGTGGATCAATATTTTATTTCTCATTTTGTCTGCATACAGACTACTCCAATTTAATAATCTCAGATGCAAATGAAATGAAAAAGTCAAATGCAGTTGGCCAAGAAAGAGACATAAATTACATGATAAAAAGAAAGAAAGACTAAATATATGGACAAAGAAGAGAGAATCTATGAGTTTTCTATTTTTAGACAGAACTAGACAGCAGTGTTTATTTAAAGTGAGCAGCTATGCGGTGGCCAACCATTCTGTATCCCCTTCCTCCACTCCATGTCCTAGCTCAGTCATGATAAGGGCCAATCAGGGGCCAGGGCCTGTGCCCATAATTGAGCTGATTTGCATAGCAGCCCAGTGGTTGAAGCGATTAGAAGTTAATCCCGATTAGTTTTGGACATTGCTATTCACCATGCAGCCCGCTCAACACCCACACTCAGCCCAGCACTGCATTTGACCTATCTTATCTCACAGCGCAGAGACCTAACCCATCATCATGTGTGTGTGTCTGCGTGTGTGTGTGTGTGTGCATGCTCATGTGTGTGTCTGTGGGGGTGTGCATGTAAGGGAGTGTGGTAAGCTGCAACTACAAGACAAATTCAAATGCAATTTGAGTCAAATGCATTTTTAAAATGACCCTGAGGTGAACAGATAAACATGGAAACAACATTTTCAACAGCTCTACAAAACAGTCGGGGGTTTGGTCAAATGCTCAAGGTTTTTGATAGGCTGAATATTTAGAGATGAAAAATCTCTCTCAATCTTTCAAAACTGTACACAGTTAAACAACATAAAATGATCTTCCAACAGTCTAAGGGACTGCAGTCTAATGGCAAAAACTACAGTCTAAGTTGTTCGTTTATAACAATTATGACCTATTTCTAAGAATTTTTCGTTATAGACTAGTAACATTTGCTTTTTTAAAGAGAGAAATACCAAAGCATTTTTCATTACTGTGCTTTGGACTATGCACAAATATGAGGTCACAACAGTATCTCTTTAAGAATGTACTTTGTGGTGCAGTGGACAGTGGTGCTTTACGCTAAATGCTAAAAATATGCATGCTAACATGCTTACCATGCTAACCATACCAGCAACAAAAATAATGTTTACCATGTTCACCATCCTCCATGTAAACAGTGGCACAAAGCAACAAAAATCAACTAACACTGACTGGGAATTTGGCCATAACCCAAGAGACTGACCTAATAATGGTGCTGGGCGAGAACTTAAGGCATCAGCAAAATTAGAATCATTCAGTGAAACTTGTGAAATTTCATGGTATTTCATTTAATAGTTGTTAGCTATTAATAATCTAAGCTTAGAACATTAACAGTAGTTTTCCTCTAAGCACCATTAATGTCAATGCATATCAAGGTAAATGTAGGGGATGTGAGGTCCCGTGCAAATCTGTTGATTGAGAAGTGGCCCTTCTCAATCAACATTTTATATCATACAGACAATTTGTTTCTGTGTCGCAAGTGATTGGTGTACAGCATAACCAGGAGGGGGCTAAGCATACAACCCTGAGGGGGTCCGGTGTTAAGCAGTAGACTGGAGAAGATGTGACAACCACACTATCTGGGATGTATTAATGGGGAAGTCCAATACTCATCTGCAAAGTGTAGTGTTCAAGCCCAGTGTTCAGGTTTACCATCAGTTTTATGGGCTGAAATCAACAGAGTTATAATGCAGGAGTTGTTACCTTAAAACTTTTGAGCGTTTTTTGCTGTTTCCACCTGTTTTCAATCATTCTGAAAGCAAGACTGACCATATCATCCCCATAGTTTATTACTTAATGCACAGTGCTGAGATTTGTGTCAATCTTTTTATGTCAACCTCAAAAAAAGTATATTTCCTTAAATATAAAATATTTTCAGGAGTAAATTCTCTTCCCATTTTCTTAGTGTAAGAAAATGTAATACAGGGAATAGTATAGGGAACAGAGTAAATCAACCCAACTACTATTTGTATTTCATGTCCCCACTTCTCTAGGACAAGGGCCCAATGCATTCTGCTAGCAAGCTAAAGAAGTGTTAGTGTATCTGTATAACTACACCTTCAAAGATAAGATAAAATAGCAGCAGTGTCAACAGCTGTTCCGAGTAGCAGTGTTGTTGTTGTCTGAATGTGTTGGTGAGAGGGTTGGGGTTGAGACTCGACAACTTTTTGGAGGGGAAACATATTGGGTCTGTGAGCTTGAGTATACTGTGTATATACTTTGAGGTCTTGGGGTCATGACGGCAAGGCAGAATTATGATGGTGATGATGATGATGAACTTAACACAAAATTCTTGGATTGTGGAAGAATTTCTGCTATG
>JAQNCA010000011.1:14891878-14904330 GCA_029783725.1 Acanthurus tractus
TAAAAAAATAAAAAAATAGAAGGATTATGTCAGCATCAATGACGGGACTCGTTCCTAAAATCAGAATGTTCAGTTTGAGTCAGTTTGAGGAAATTTTGAGTATTTAAGCATTCTGAATATTAGGTAATAAGGAATCAACTTTTGCCAAATATGATTCAGGCCAATGCAAAAACTCTGCATGAAATCCTACTATCAGATACAATGATGAATCTGCTCTCCAGGAGAGGTACTTTATTTTTGTTCTGCTAATCGACTGAACTGGAAGTGAATACAAAGCTGGGACTGAACTGTGGTTGTGGCTGGCATTGATATCAGGTTCTTGCAAAGTGGACAAACCAACAAATGACCATTATATTTCAGTTGCATTTATTTTTGGATTTGCTGTCCACACAAAAAGCACAAAAGTTTCAAACTAAGAGTACTTTCTTAATGCTCCTATACATATTCAAGCCAAAGGGGGTTTTCCAAGATGTCCAGCAAAGTCTGTGGTCCTCTATGGTTCATTTTATCTGTTCATGCTTCTGAGATTATTCACCTAACTGAAAACTCTAAGGGAGAGGCATTTACATTCAGCTCTAGAGGTCTTATAACAATGTGAGTGTGTGTTTTTTTTAATATGTTAATTACTAAACGATTTTAATGGCTTGATTGTTTTAGGAAAAACACAATATTTAAATGGTCCTTTAAATAGGAAACTGATTAAATGCCATCCATGTGCATCTGTATGCTTAGAAATTGGAAAATAATAACATATAGTGTATATAGTATCAATATTCGCTTTTATAGTAAGAAAGTGTAATTTTAGCTATTTAGTATGTTGTACTATCGTAGTTGAAATGATGTCATTTTGAAAACTGTTATTAAAAGGGGCACTGGATCATTTTTACTCATTATGATTTAATGAAACAGTTAAACTATGGTTTAAAGAAATTCTTTTTTAAATATATAATGGTGCAATGTTCTGCATATTTAGGGGTTCTGTCTTATTATTATAAGTATTTCTGATGGGAGTCACAACTACCAACCCCATTACAAACAACCTCAGACCAAGAATACGTATAAAATCATTAAAAAATAAAACTGGAACCCCAAACAAATTCAGTTTCAGGCTTAAGTCTAAATTTATAGGGCTGAATTTCTCGCTTTGAGGGGAGGTAATTCTCTGTTTAAAGTTAACTTTTAAAATGAGTTAGTTTGTGAAAGAAGAATGATCAAAAATCTGTAAAGTATTAATATTTTACTTTAAATATATTTAACATGGTTCAATTAATTGCATAGAGTTTTGATAGCCACTGCTTGTTTTGTTCATAGTATGAATTTTTTTGGTATGTCCTTCATTTATGAAGCATTCTGGGTAAGTCTTACTGATGCCATTTTTCTTTTCTTGTGTGTAGGAAACTAGCTGTGTTAGAGTGTGTGTCAGCACTATGTCACACTTTTGTGCTGACATAGTGCTGCATCCTGCATGACAGTATTGTTTAGCATCAGCATCACAGTGTCATCTAATATACTAAGTGCATCCTGCACTGTCTCCAGACCTGCCAGATCAGTTTTCTCCTCCACACATCACAAGTACTAATTAAAACACAGCAACTTGTGTAGATGCATGCACACGCATGACATGCCAGCAGCAGTAATCACATAGAGCAGTTCTGTGTTCAACCAAATTACAGCATGCATGTATATAAAGAAAGAAATAGAGAAATAAACATACATCAGAAGCTGGGTGGTTTTTAAAGTTTCATTACAAATACAAACAGCAGTCACATAAAGTGCAAAATGTATCATTTTAGCACCAATTATAATACAGTCCTACAGTCCCCTGACTTTAATTCTCATGACTTTGTGCAAGTGTAGCTTAAATCTGTGGTTAAATTCAATTCAAATCCTTTAACCCAATCTTAATTAATGGGTTACATTATAAAGTATAGTGTTAAGCACTTTGGTCAACTTTTGGCTGTTTTTAAAAGTGCTGTATAAATAAATTTGAGCTTGATCCTTGATGTAATGATGAACAGGTCTTATAATGTCTGATTGAGTTCTTCCAGGCAGCCAGAGTTTAACTTCACATAAACATTTTCAAGTCTTTTTGTCAACATTCATTCCATTGCAGTATACGTTTGTACTTCCATAGCACTTTGAGCTGAGTCAAGCTTAATCAGTGTTGAAAATCACTGCAGATGACTAATTGGTCATGTGATATGTGACATCCTGCAGATTTTTACATGGCCAAGCTAGGCGCAGGGGCACTCTTTTTTATTAATTGACCCTGATGAAAGAGCTGAGTTGATACTTATAGGTGTGATGTACCACCCCTTCCATATCTCTTGTTATAAGAGTTCCATGTGTGCAGTGAGTGTGTGGCTTGAGCAATAGAGAGCGAGCTGTTGAGAGTGACGGTAAATGTAAGAAGGGCAAATGAAGACGTCTAATTTTTCCAGACTTCAAATATTACTTGAATCTAATCAAAGCAGCCAATTAGGCTACACAATCGGGAGGCAAAGGGGCTTGATTCTAACTTACAGTTGCTAAATTTGTAAATGTGTTTTCTCTCATTCCAATTTCTTTGCATTTTCAGACATGGCAGTGCACTGAGCTCTGTTTGGAATGCTACATATCTCTCTCTATTTATTTATTCCATATACTACACTTGTATTTTTCTGAGCTTTAGTCCTGTTTCATCCTTTTTAGAAATACATGTAAGCAGATATAATACAGGTTAGAAGTCTGTGTTTTGACTAAAACCAGCTGCCCATAGGATGAGAATGGCACATGGTTGAGAACCCCTGCTTTAATTTATCATAAAACAAAAGCCATTTTTCTCTCTTACAGGCTCAATGACAACTCCAGCACTTCTCACATCATTCACCTTCCACCCTTTTACGCTCTATGACTGAGACAGTGTGTCTGTCCTGACATGAGCAATGTATTATTACCACTATAAACTGTGGAGGCGAGTAAGTGATACTTAGTGCGTGTGATGATGGGCCGTGGCAGGAAGATGAACAGGTTGGCCTGTGTTAGTCACCAGCCACTGTGGACTGTCACTCCTGACTGAGTGACTAATGGCAGCCTTACAGCTCTGTGTGCAGGTGTGTGTGCATGAGAGTATTGTGTTTGGATAGTTGGTATGAGTGTGCATATGGTCAAGGTCTGGCCTCTCCACCTGCACACACAGAATCTCACATGTGAAGTGTTCCAATCCATCATATTTGCTAATTTGCTAAAGAAAAGTAGGGCTGAGCATGACTCCTCTTCTTGTCTGCTATCCACTCGCTGACTATCAGTATTTTTTAGAAACAAAGCTGCAAGCTTTTTGCACCTTACTGCACAAAAAAAAAATCCTGAACGGCAACAGAAAGCATTTTCAACTTAAACAAACTGTGTTCATGTTTCTTGATATACAATAATCCAAAATAAAAGCTACTATCAAATTAAGGCTAAAACTTGCAGCTACCTTGAAGACCTGATCCAACCAAAGAGAAGTAAAAGAAACATTTGGGTTATAGCAGATGACGCTACAAGTAACTTATAAAATACTCACTGTAAGTTACTTGTAACGCAGTATCATTCCAAATGACCTTTTTCAGGAATAGAAATATCTGTGCTGATCTGCACCATGTGCAGTTGTGACCATTTTGATCAGTCTGGCAAAGGTTTTATAATAGGGTGCCACAGCAAAGTGACAGTTTACAGCCGTATTCTTTGAGCAATCTACTGGCCAACAGTGCTCAGTGGGTCCACATAATGTTGGGTAGACATCTGTATATTTAAAAGTTGTTTGGGTACCTGCGTTTTTTAATTTACTGACAAGCTGCTTTAAATCAAAATAGACTTTAAATTGGAAGCTGTTGTTTAAAAAATCAACGACATAAGAATCTAAGATCTTGTCTTCTGCAATTTCAAACCGAAATTTCAAATTTCAAAAATCAGCCACTAAACTAAGAGTTAGTTAATAACATAGTTTTGACTTAAGAGTTATTTTAATTTATTATTATTATTATTATTTCAATAACACAGCAGAGCGCTCCCCTTCATTTTGTTACTCTGTCTTTCAAAGCCAAAGAGTTACAGACTTGCGCATAGATCAGTGTGTCAAGCTAGTTTGTACTACAACACGCTGATGGTTTGAGAGATTTCTAATGTTGGCCTGCTACCAACCATGTCCACAACATCATAGCTCACACGGTGTTAATTATACACTATTTGTTCAATGACTTACACATTGCTATCACCATAGAGCTGCCACATACAGGACTAACGCTTTACCTTTCTTGCAAACATGAGAATAGAGAGCTTTACTGATAGTATCTTAACAGTGATCATGCATAATTCATGGATAAATCAATTTTGAGCTTGTATTCACCATTGAACGGGAAACAGAAATAAAGGCTTGCCTCCAATGTAAGCCTGTTTTTCATAACATCCCTCGCAACTGTTTGATCATTAATGGTATTTCCTTTTTTTCCATCTTTAATTCGCCCTCTGACTTGACTTAATGCGCTTTAAAAGTTCTGCTTTTTTCAATAAACATAAACCCAGAAAACAGGGGCTCAAGATCCCCTTACTAATGAATATTAAATGTTCTAACTGCAACATGGCAATCAATCTGTATGGCAGGGGCATGAGGGCTAATGAGGAGGCAGGGAGGTCGAATGTTATGGGAGCTATCTAAGCAGCTCCTCCACACACACACACACACACACACACACACACACACAGTGCATCATTAATCTGTACCTCCCTGAACCTCCTTCCACCATGTGTGTGCCTGTGGTTTTATTGTTCACCATTGCAGTAGCTACTCGTTCTTGAAACCTTTATTTTCTTTTAAAATGTGGACTAAACCAGTGTTTCAGCATGTTTTTTAAAACACTGCACTGCTCTTTTTTTGAAATCTCCTGAGATTTCTCATTTCTAGGGGTATTTCATCAATCTTTCCTGAAGCATTGGTTTAAAAAATTACTTTTAGAGCAAAATGCATTACAGGCAACACAATAAGTGTGTTTCACATAGTAAATTTAATGTAAGCTTGGCAGATATTTTCTGGTGAGTCTCATTTTACTTCAGTTTCACAACACCATCTTGGATGGACTCAGTTAAAAGACTAGGATATCTCTAATTTTCTTTTTTAAATTTAAACCATAATTTTGTGGGTTTTGTGCATCTAGAAAACAGCAAAACCTCGTCAACAAGAAATAGTATGACACAAGATTTCTAAATTATATGAAACCTCAACAAACAAGTTTTTGTGTATATTGTTGGTGTAAGTTTTGACTTTCCTGGATTTTTCCTGGATTACCAATCAATAACCGGGCACAACATTACGATCACAACCACAGTGTTCTTAATTTATTTGTTCTTGCTTATTCTTATTTATTCTTTAATTATTTTTTATTTTATGTTATTACAAAGTGATTGTCATGCCCATCTTTCCAATTGTCTGCCAATCTTAATATCATAATTACATCATAAGCTGTCAGAGTTGGCATAGTAAAGTCTGCATCATAACTGCTCTGCTCCAAAAATTCAGAAGTCAGAAGTAACTCACAAAATGAACAAGTTTTTGAAAGAGAAAAGACCTGACAAGCAGATCAGGAGCCCAGGTGATAAAAAGTCAGCAGCACAATTATGGAAAAGTAAAACTCAATTCCTTAGGTGTGAGACAGCTTTCATGAAGTAAAGATTTATCACCATTCAAGTGTTTTGTTTTTTGCTGTTTGTCTGTGTTTACTTCAGCTATAAAATTGTCGGTGTTTTTTAACAAAATCCTGACTTTGAGCTGTTGTTATTTGGGCTCTTTGGCATGAAAAAAAATGTTTAACACCTGGTCAATTGTTTTAACTACTACTCACTTTTGTCATCATTTTTATCAACGCAGGATATGAGGTGTGGTTGAGAATTTTGCAGCCTAAGGTAGAAGGAGATGAGTTATCTCGTTACATGCATGTGAAACTTCACTGATTATGAGATGGGTGATTATGCAGAGAGTTTCAAGTTAATGCCTTTGGCAATATTTATATGTCAGTTTAAACTGCAGATCAACAATATCTGAGAAAATGGGTGACACCAACATCATCGGTTAGCTCAGCCTCAAAATCTTGTCACATAAGAAGGTCAACAGAACAGGGGTTGCCCCTCTTACAACATGGTAAAGTAGTAAGCTACTGAATTCAAACAAGGCAGAGGAGAGTGGAAAGACCATCCTATTCCTGGAAGACCTGTCATCATCAACACACAGAAGATCATTATTAAAAAGATCATGATACTAACAGATCCATTGACGTTAAAGAGGCTTATTGCCATAGACTTAGGTATCTCTCAGATATGTGTCCATGTGGTTATCCAAAACATGCTCCAAATGTTCAAGGAATCCACTGAAAGGAATCTGGATCCTGAAATTCCTTTGGCCTTCTAAGAAGTGTATTATTCACAATGTTTAAAGGGATAACTTTGCCTCCCTTTTATGGGATGCAAAGAGAGGGCTTCTGGTAGACTACCTGGAAACAGGTCTCACTGTTACCGGGACCTAAAACACTGATCTCTTGGGAAAGGACTTGGAAAACATTTAGAGGCGTGCTTTTCCACCAGGTCCACAATAGCAATGGCTGCCATTTAGGAACACAGGTCTGAACTTGTCCAGCACCAGCTCTAATCACCTAATTACTTACATCTGATGTTTATATCTTGGTTAGATTATTTGTATCATCTCATTGTACCTATTGGTGTTTGTAGCCTATAGTCACTTTGCTAGGCATAGACTGAAGTGCAGGTTGTTGAATGACCATCTATCTGCTTCCCCAGCAGTAAAGCCTGGTATAAGTACAGTGGGCTGGGAGCTTGCATGTGCATAGCAACAGGGCAGAAACCACGGAGATGGCGGTGTAGCATGCAAGGTCATACCAGGAAATAATACTTACATAAATATCTGCACCATAAAATCCATCCTGGTAAACAACACTGCAGAGGATGCAAACACAAACAAACAGACAAACAAACACAATAAAACAAAAACATCCATATTAGAGCATGTTGACATGCAAGCACTGGGCTAGCTACCAACCAACCCCCATCTCCACAATCCAAAAAAACAACCCCTCCCTCAACAAAAGACATAATAGGAGCAGAAACAAAGGGGAAATACAGCAGGCACCCCTCTGCTCGCAGCTGGGTAAGGAGGCTGGGAAGGTCCAAAAATACTCTCTCACAAGATGTGTTAGCATGTTTACAAGGTTAGGAACAACTAACGTTAGGCATCTAGAGGTCTAATCAGCAGCAAAAGATTTATTCCGAGGTTTGAATTACAAAAAACCATGTAAACATACATTTCCTCATCATGTATCTATTTGTTTGTTACTGGTAGTTTTTAATAACGATATAAACATATGGCTTTTATTTACATTATTTTTATTTACTCCTTACTAATTGTCTTATGAGAAAGGAAGCCTGTCTAAACGTGAGGCTTCTGCCACGAAACTGTTGCAGTTTGGTCGGATTTAGGCACCAAAAGTACTTGGTTAGGTTTGGAGAAAAAAGAGATCTAGGTTAAGTTAAAGTAAAAAATTATATATAGTTATTGATGTGAAACTGATGTAGTTTGAAAAGGCTACCAGACCAAAACAGCTTGGTCGGGAAAAAAATCACATGGTTGACTCCTCTTGTTCCACACAGGCCTTTAACTCCTGATATTTTTTTATTTTTTTATTTTTTTAGTACAGTTTGTCTAATAAGATTATGGGTCCCTTCTGCATCTGTATAAGGAGTCAAAGGATGTGACACAGCATTAGTATTTAAAGGAATAAAAATAGGCTGTCACTACATGCAAAGAGGTACACAACTAGTATTTGAGACCTCTTGGTAGGTGGAACCAACCTGGGGGTAGATAAAGTAGCTTAGGTCTTTATTGGCTCTCAGAGGCCATTTACAAATTAGTTGAGATCTGATTAGACTGAACCTCCATCAAGTTTGACTGAGCTGGAAAAACTGTCTGACTACAGTAACAACAACAACACTTTCCCTTTTACAACAATGCACAGAGTAGACCAGTGTTTTTGACAGTTGAGTTGACTATTCTGTGAAACCCCTTGTGTGGTTTCACTTTTACTTGAGAGAGGACAGATAGCATTTATATATTTGCCATACACAGAGTTTCTTGCATGTGACAAATTCAGACGGAGAGCTGTGACTGTGTGTGGACTTACTAATTACTCCTTCTACCATCTTACAGGTCGTTGAAACAGGTTAGTTACTATTTTAATGACTTCAGTGGTTAAAGGAGTACTGCACTTTCATAAAATTTGGGAGTTCATAAGAGAAAAAAAAAACAAACTGAACTGAAGCAACGGAGACCAATATATTTGTCAAAAACCTTCACTTTTACACTTCCCATAACAAATGTAATTTCCCAGACTTGACAAAAGCTCCCCTAAAGGAAACATTTATACATCTGTATGCACAAGTTGAGTTCTGCCAACCTTGACATGTTACTTGAACTTAATTTGTTTTCTTTCTTAAAAATTCTTAAAAATCAACTAATAAACTAAATAGAGTTCCACTTCCACCTGGATGAACCAAAATCAAGTAACAGGAACCAAACAAAATGTTTGAGACGGCAGGAGAACATCAACTCTCAGGTCTTGTAAGGTAAAATACTGTTTTTGTCAAGGGACTGGTGGTTTTTGAAAGAGTTATATAACAGTTTCAGTTTCCTGTAGGAAAGCTGTAAAAATATTCTTAATGCACCTTACACCTAAACTGGTATTGATTTTCCGGACCTCTTTTTAGGTAACTAAAATGATTTTTACTGCTGCCCCCGTCCACAGCAGTTCACTGCTTAGCTTCCTACACCGGTTCTCCTGCTGTTTCTCCAAACTGGGAGTGTGCCGACTGCCATCTGTTGTAGGTAATACCCTGACAGTGGATAAATGGCCTACCTCATACGACCCCTCTTCAAAAACCTGAACTATCCCTTTAAGAAAAATCCAGGGATGTATTTTTAAACACCCTTGTTACCTCGGCATAACACTGACTGCCAGAGATAAGGTTGCTAAAATAATGCATAACAGACACATTTTTGTGTGTGCTTCTGCACTCTTGTTTCGTGATCTACAGTGGAATTCCCTGTCTGATGATATGACCATTATGATGAGACCAAAAATTTCCCTCTCTGTGCAGCGTATGCATGCACATGCACAAATGTGTTTGTATTTGTGTGCCAGAGTGAAAGCATTCCTCATTGAGCTTCCACTAAAACAAGCTGGTTGCTGCTGTCTACTCTGCATCATGAAGGAGTTCCATTTAAATAGAAGAGCTCATCAGAGGATCAAATTTCTGACTTCAGGAACTAATGCACAGGTTTCACACCGTTTGTACTCTTCATTAATCAAAACCTTCTCAAAATGTCAAGGTGGTCCACAGAGCCATGTGACTCATTAAGATATATTCTGTGGGACTGCAGCAAAGCGACATGCACATATTGGCTTATTGATGTCACAGACCGTCACGTCAGGGCCTCTTACAGGCGTGAAGAAATATTTATGAAGCACACACAGACATACAGCAAACTTATTTACCTATCTGTGTCACAGGTTTTATTTGGAGAGACCACTTGAGGCAGTTTTAATAAAAATACATCACAGTTCACATTAATTATTCACCATCGGACGACCACCAGGGCAATGAGGGTTGCACTGGCATTAATGAAAGTACAATGTGTAGCACCTCTCTCTTTTTCAATAACATGCCTGAGTGTTCATCCAAACACTGATCTTTCTCATCCTTGGTTTAATGTTTCCAGTGATGCTCACAGTGATTGTGTTTTTAGTGGATAAAGGTAATTCATCCTTACAGAAAGCCTTTGGAGACCAACACTTTGGTCAAAAATCATACTGATTGAAACATGTTTTAATATATAACTTATTCTTAAAGACGGAAAAGAAACACAGACCTTTATTTTAGAAAGGCATAAATTGGAGGCATCCATTTATTTCTAATTTCACTCTGTTTCATAGTTTATCTTTTAGTGAACAGACACTCTTAATGTCTGTCTGGTGTAGATACTGTCTGATACCAGCTCAGCACTTCCTCTAGGTTTTCTTATAAGGTTATAATGTATGCTAGTTTCATAAGTACAATAACAGAACCATGTAATACTCAATCAAATTTTTTCTTTACTTTTCTATTCTTTAGGATTAGAGTTGTACTTACATTAACTGCTTATTTATAGAAAAATGCACAATGAGTACGTGATTAAATGTCCCACAAGCTTCTGCTCCATTAGAGACATATAAAATGATGCCAGATGAAAGCATATTTTGAGATTTGACTGGTGCTCTTTTAATTAGGTCATCTTGATGGGCCCTGTTATATAGCAATGGTTTAATGCCCCCAGGTTGGAGAATTAGTGCACACAAATGTTTATGTTCTCAACTTCTTATTTTGCATGTCAGTACTGGATGAAACCCTCACATAAAATTGCAATTTATTCTACAGTTTTTTGAGAAAATTAATTTAAATTTGTACTATATTAGATGAAAACCTGATTAGTGAGCTGGAGGTAAAAAAAAAAAGCCTTAAAAAGACTCCCAGCCAGCCTCCTTGGTGTTCATTCACTTGCAGTCATAAAGAGCAAAATAGATAAAAAGAACCAACAGAATAATGGCAAATCAGTTCTGACTGTCCACAATACACAGCTCCGTTTGGCTCCTCTCCAGTTTGTTCAGCCATGGAGGGTCAGCCAGAGCTGCTGCTAAACTGGGAATATGTTTTTTCTTTCTTTTTGCCAACTGGGTAAAATACAGTTTAGGTTTAAGAGGAGGACCTCCCATTCCACCATGAACACAGCCTCGCTCAGTGACACCACAGTACAAGCTCAAATTGACAGTTATTTCCCATGAGTTCGTGCAAAGGCACATGTCTTGGAGCATGCCTGTTGGTTGATTCAGCATGCTGTGGAAGTTGGGGAGTGTGTTATTGCTGTGAGGCGAGGCTGACATGCACCGCTCTGCTGACTCTGAGCACAAAGATTCAGGACTTGCCATTGGAGAAGGGAGAGAGTGAGAAGGAGAGACCAAAGAGGGAGAAATGACAACAGGACAAGAGCAAGAAAAGATGCTCACCCTCCATATGCTGGAATGTGGGGGGGTGGAGCAGCCGCCCTAAATGTGTTGTACACGGTCCGACCTCGACCTCGTAGGTGAGCTCCTCTGTACGCTGCTGCTGCACTTGCTGCTGGATAGGGAAAACCTGGTACTGGAGACAAGAGTACAAAAAATGATGCCAACTTTACCTGATGTCTCATTGTTCCCAGCAATAACGCAAAATATCTGCTAGTAGCAGGCTGTTAAGTAGTGTTCAATGCGGCGGTATAGCACAAAGAGCTGTACACCTGTTAGTTTCCATTAGCATTTGAATCCTGGAGAGAACGTGTGAAGTATTCCCAGATTTCCGTTTTAGGAAAAAAATGTGACAAGAAATAAGAATATAGAGAGAGAGAGAGAGTGGCAGTGGAGTGGAGCTTTTGCAGCGGTATTGTTATTAACTTATCATTAATCTTAATGGAGGACGACTGACACAAAGCTTAATTTGAGAGCTGGGCTGAACGAAGGTTGAGAAGGAGATCCCATTTCTAACCCTAATTATACATCTCTTCAAAAAGGAGATCTAATAAAATGCTAATAGAAACAGTGAATCATTCATTGACCTGATGAAAAATGGAGGGTTTGGGCCAAAGGATAAGAGTTTCTCAAAGAGAGACAAGGAGAGGAGTGAGGCCGGTAATTGTTCCTATTCATCTTTTGTCACCTTGATTTTCGGACTGCATGGCCTGGCTACCCTTAAAGTCACACTGAAGACTCTTCTCAACACCACTTCACTTCGCATTTGATACAGCTTAAATAAAAAAAAAAGGAGTGCTTTATACAGATACTACGTCCTAAATTGTCCTCTGATAGTTAAAAAGGAGTTGTCCCTAATTACTACTACTGCATTCTTGTTTTTTTTAAAAAAACTTAAATTTAGGTGGGAAGGTTTAAATTAGATCTGGCTTCAGGTCAAGTCTCTAATCAGTTTGCAGGGCTTCGTAGGCAAATTGCAACTCAGAACACAAATGTGTTTGCTGGTCAGATGAATACTTTATGTGTTGCCATTATTTACATTGAAGAGAAAAATAAAAGAGAAACCTCTGACAGAAGCATACAGAGGTTGGTTACCACAAGCTGAGAGCGGCCATTGTCAATACTTTTCATTCCGTTATCTTGTGATAAGAGGATATATTACTGCGTTATTACAGGATAAAAAGGCTCATTATCCTGTGATGATGGAATAAATTACAGTTTTACAGTCCTGTGATTACACATTTTTTTGTCCTGTTATAATTAGGTAACAAACCTTGTTGTCTCGTGATAACGCAACAATTTATCCCGTACTAAAATAACAATACATCATCCCACGAT
>JAQNCA010000011.1:14904430-14922874 GCA_029783725.1 Acanthurus tractus
AAGATTATTCTGTGATCTCAAGAAAACATAATGAAAAGAAATAGCAGTGACTTTGGCTGCTCTTGCCTTCTGTACTTGTTAACTACGCAGGAGGATACAAATATTTATTTTTTTTATTTCTGTGAAACTGTAATTGTGCATCGAGAGTATTATCAATTCATGTAGACACTTTCTCAAGACCTGACACTCTTAGATCTTCCTTTCTAATTGCAAAGAAGATCAATATTTCTGCATGTGTTTTGATTGTAAGTAAAGAATTTTGCTGAGCTAATTCTGTGAATGTTTATCTTCTCTGTTGTCAGAATATCAGAAACAATAAACCATTAAGAAGCAGTCCTGGTCTCTATATCCTGAATGGATTCATAGCCTATTAATAGGGCACAATAACACAAATTACTAAAGCAGAAGAAGCCCGAAATACTTAAAAACTCCTTGCACATGTGCACAGAAAGTAAGCACACACAAACACATGCCCCAATGGCATTTTAGATACTTGAAAGGTGAAACTAAGGTAAATCAATACAAAGTCATTTTGTAATTAAAATAACGTCGGGGTGAATTAGGCAAACGACTGTCTGGAGAAATTGAAAGTATTGATTTTAATTTACAAAATATATTTCATACCTTTTAATGTCCTTGCAGAAGTGGACAATTAGATTTCCTTCTCTCCTGTCCTTTGCTTTCCTTCACTCCTCTCTTCTGCCACTTTCTTATCTGTCTCTGTTCCTCTTATCAGAAAATCCAGGTATTTTTAACCTTAATGGCTATGGTTAATGACAGGATAGGGGGTTAGGAGGTGCTTAAGAGTTGGGGGGAAAATGAATACTGGAATTGCCAAGACCTAAGATGGCTTGTGGAAGGAGGAGGGGTCTGCAGAACGTGTTTTTTGTTTTTGAGCAGAGATGACAGTCTGTTGTTTCCTTTGTGCGACTCAGCATATTTCTCAGACTATAAACATACTTTGCCTGGTTGCATGTTACTTTGGAAAAGGAAAGGAAAAGGAGAGGTGAGGAAGGTTAAAAATGAAGGGGGGAGGGAGGCGAGGAGAAGGGAAAATGAAGATGTCGAAGGAGCTGAAGAACAAAACGGATGAGGAGGAGGTAGATAACGACAAGGAAGGTGGTGACAGATGGGGAAGGGCATGTCCTCCTACCTGCATAGAATTCTGGGCTGTAGACAGCACTGACCACTGGATTTAACTTCCAGCCTGAAACAAGATGGATGAAGAGAAAGAGACAGGACATCGGTGTTTTATTGTGATTGGCTTGAAAAACTTGCTACTCTGACCGACCTTTCATCTCCCTGGGAATCTATTTAAGCATTTGATACATACTACTGTCTAATGAATTTTAGATTAACAGATTTAATGTTTATACCCCTTTAGATAGCAGGTTCTAAGACATTTTATACAGTACTATACAAATTAGATCCACACACATGCATTAGATTCTGTCTAGATCCTGTCAACAACATTCTCTTACCTATACAAAGCTGTACAAAGAACATTGGAAGGGGAATGACTTGGATTTTACAGCACTGGTTGTGTAAAAGTTTGGAAAACAGATGTTTGATTAGTTTTGCTGTCTCAAAAACAGGCTAGGCTTGGGTAATATTATGGTCTGGCATTTAGACATCCATATGATGTTTTTGAATAGCTTAAAAAAATAGAGATTGTCTGTAAAAATAGTCAAAACCTGATTTGATGGCAGAGCTGCAGCACACTGATTTGCTCTGCCCCTCTCTCTGTGCCTCTCTTTCAAGCAAAATGAAGCCATCTGTGAATAGCGCTTCCTTTCATGCAGTCTGAGTTTACATGGTTATGCCCACACTTCTGTCAACTTCTAGCATCTCTCTTGCTAGATTTAGTAACCTTTTGCATCTTTTCTAGTTATTTCTAAAAAGTGGCCTGCAAGGAGTTAAACCATTGCTGTTCTGCAGACAATGCCGCTGTCTTTCTCCCCCTCCTCATGCACCATGCGCTGGCAGTCAGTGTCGATGTGATGGCGGTTCAGAGAATGCTGCATGCGCTCTCTGCATTCCACCATGTGGAAATGCTGAGCAGCCAGTGATTCACCTGTTAGTCAACACCAAGCCAGCAGAGGAGGTGACAAAAAAGACAAGCCACCAGGAAAGAAGCCTGGTTAGCTAGAAGCCTAAACAAGAACTTGCTGCTTGACTTCCACCTTTACTTCACAGCTTAACTACTTAGGATATTTTCATTTTGTTAATTATTTGTATTATTGTATTTATTTACATTATTTTCTAATATTTTATTATTGTATTCTCTCTAGAATTAACACTGGATTATAGTAAACCGTACGTTGGTTTTCTGACACATCTTAAAAGAACTGGACTTTTTAATGCAGTTCTCTATAGGGTCTGACAAATGTAAAGTACAAAATGCATGTTTCACGAAGCCAGTATTTAGTGGATGCACCTTTGGCTGCATTTGCAGCCTTGAAAGAGAGTATGTCGTAATCAGCCTTGCACATCTGCACATGGCAAACTGTTCCCATTTTGTCTTACAAAACTGTTTAAGCTTTGCCAGGTTGCATCATAGAAGCCTCCTCTATGTCCAGCCACATACTCTCAGTAGATCCAGAGTCTGACTAAGCCACTCCAGGACATTAACAGGCTTCCAAGGCCTGCTGCAGAGGAACACCACCACAGCAGGATGCTGTCATCACCATGCTTAATGGAAGGAGGCTATGTTAATGATGATGTACAGTGTTTGCCTCACACCAAACACAGATTTTTGCCGCCTTTTTATGGCAGGAAAACTCAGAGTTCCTCTTGCCAGACTAGAGAGGATTTGGAAATAAATTTGCATATACAATATTGAAACCGCAAATGAAATTAAGAGCACTTTGCACCTTTTGTTTGAATAAATATTACACTAATGACAGTGAACTGTTAATATTATGTCTAAAGGTTTTTTTTCTGACTCTTGTTGGTGCTAAATACTATTTTAGCAGTTTTTAAGGCACAGCATTCATAGACAGCTTAAATAATAATTCAAATGTGAAGCAGTACTAACTATGGGGAAAGTCGACATGATTTACCATGAAACTAGTAGCTATTTCAACCCCAGATTAGACTACTGATGCTTTCCCCAGCTAAATTCTGAGTATCCTATGTACTCGAACCGTAGCTGTTATTATAGACACTTTTACAGCTTAAACTGCTATTTATAGGTTATGGCCTGCTTTTACTAGTGTTCTTGCGATTTAGAAGACTTCGGTTTTGGCATTGAGCTGATTAGATCACCTCCAATAACAAGAATTAATTCCAAATTGTAACCACTATTAAGTTCACTTTCTTGGTTTTAAAACAAAACAGATTTTCATAAACATCAATTCAAAATTGAGTGAGTTGCAGTCAGTTTTGTAGAGACATGAGCATCACTTAATATACATGCATCTGTTTACTAGTGGAGCTAGCAGAGCAGCAGCCAATGTGGTATCTAGGTTGCTATTTCTATGCATGAAACCAAATCCACTTCCTGAGAGGGGCGTGACCAGGCATTGTCCATTTGCATTTAAAGCTACAGGTACAAAACAGCACTCTCAGAAAAAGGCTGAAACAGAGGAGTATATGGGCATGCCTGAGCACATGACCCAACTGGTGTTTTAAACAGGAAACTGTACAGGCATGTTTTGGGGACCTCTGAGACTTATTAACAATGTCAAAGAGGGACAAAATATGGGACCAGTAAATGATGGGAAAAGAGTAAAATGTGAAAAATTACACAGGGTGAGTACTTTTTCATAAATGCACTGTCAACATTGACATTGCCTTACCGTTTGCATATGGGTTGACAGTCTTCTTGTTTGTCATTACTCGGGCTGTTGCATTGTTGACCTACAGCAGATAAAAGAGGTCCGTGAGTTATTACACTTGATAATATATGCTACCTATACTTAGTTAAAGTAAATCTGCATGCATAGTCTCCTAATGTAATAAACGAAGAAAGCAGTACACTGTATCATGGCAAACACCCAAGTCATTTGTGTGTTTTCGAAATTGCATTCAGAAACACTAAAAAACACACCCAAAACAAATCAGTTTTCTTTCTCATTTGCATTTTCTATTATAATGTTTTCCAGCATGCTATCCCCGAATATAGTGACATTTCAATAACATACAGACAAAATTAAAGAAACAACAGATGCATTTGGCAAAAATATGTTTTGTAAATGTAGAGATTCATGCAGTGAGGAGGAGGAAGGGGTCAAAAAAAACACACAAAGAAAATATCATTGGGGGAAGGGTAAAAGAATATGTTGGGAGCATTATGCAACATTCAACCTTGAGACGTGAGAAGAACTGTTGTGACGAAAGCAACACAAAGCATTCACACTCAGACAACAGCCTCTCTAATTCATTGCAAGAATATTTATATGATTAAAAAACAACCAAAGAAATGTACTCAAATAAACCAACCAAGTCAGTCAATCAACCAATCAAATCATTCCAAGTTCAAACAACAGCTAACAGGGTAAAAAAATAAAAAATAAAATAAGGGTGCATTGTCTTATAAAATAAAACAAATTAATAAATGGGAGTCCAACAATCTCAGATAGATGTGCAAACGAATTCATATCTCAGTCAGTATCGCTCGCACACGCAGCTTCAGGAGAACACTTAGTGGATGAACACGCACGCCGACACGCAAGAAAATATGTATGTCAATATACAGCATCAACTCAACCACAATTCAAAAAGAAATGTCACGTGAGTTTTAGCGTTGCAAACGTTCCAAAGAGAGAGGAAGAGAGAGAGGAAATGCTGGCAGAATGGCTCGCTCGCCCACACTTACCATTCCCAAACCTTTTGGCCCCGCCCACTTGTTTGTGTACTGTTACCGTTGTAACTGTGTTGGATGGGGCCCTAAACAAGCTACCATTGGAAGGATGGTGGGGAGGAGGGGATGAGAAAGGAATAAGCAGCATCTTACTCAGGTGGCCAAGAAAACTTTGCAATCATTCCACTGCATAAAACTCTCTCTTTCAGCTCTCTCTATACAAGCAGCTAGCTGGTTTCTTAAAGCATAACTCTGACCATTTCATTCAAATAAACTGTCTTCGTTCGGGCTTCACAGCAAGGATAATTACATACTGGTTCAACCTCCCAAACTGAGTTTTTGAAGAACTAGCAAACGCTATGAAGGTGCAGGGCTTTTTTTTTTTGTTGTTGTGTTTTTTGAACATATTTTTCATTAAGCTGTAAGAAAGCACAAAAATATTTAAAACTATGTCATCCTTTATCATATTTTTCTATTACAGTTTTGATGTAACTGGGGCCTTTGCCTTAGCATGGCTGTAGTGACACATCAACATCACCACATTGGCTCGGTTCTATAAGCCAACAAAGGAAGTTAAGAATGTAAAAATCCACTGTGCCATGTTAGATTAGACAACATGTTTAAACTTAACTAGTCTAGAAGATTTTTTTTGTTATTGCAAATATAAGGAAATGAAACCCTAGTTTACATAAACAGGCCAGAATTCAAATGACATTGCCCATGAGAATCCCAGTATAGCAACAAAAGCAATCCAGGGGGGAAGCTGTTTCTTTGAAACCCTATTGCAAGATGATCTCTGTTGTGGAAGTAACATACAATAGGCTGATATTTTGGCTACGACCCCATTTTCGCCTGATATGAAAATGTACTCTCTGAATCATGACATCTGACTGACTATGCAAAGTAGGTAGTAAGAACTAGCAGAGCTGTCAGCAAACATTGTGAATTGCAGGTCAGAGTGTGTTGAGAAACTGACTGTCTTTCGCCCTGCAAGTAAGAATGCTGCCCCCTCGTTCATTTGAACAAGGCCAGTCTGTCTGCACAGCAGGGGTACCAATGCAGAAAGCTCTAGAAAGAAACTGCAGGGTTGTTGGGTTTTGCAGGACTGTAATGCGACATCATTCTGTAAGGTGTTGGTGGAGCCAATTAAATAAACTTCAGTGTGCATTCTTTGTAGATTACTTTCTAACAACAACAGTTTTTGCCGTGTCTATTTTAGTCATTACAAATAAAATAATTGGGCATATAATAAGGTTCCAGAGCTGCATAATACTGTCATACAGTATAATAAACTGCTTTAGAGTGTTATGGGGTAAAGTAAACCTTTGCATTCACGGATCTGTTACTCAAACCGGCATCCCTGGATATTTAATTTCATGTCTCACTGGTAGCCAAAGTAGCACGCCCCCACTAACACAGACCATTGCTCTGTTTTAACACAAAGCTGTTTTGGGTCTAAATGCCTGTGAAGTGATGCTGCTGTAAGGGCTCTAATTATTTTTCCTTTGCAGGGTACAAGCTCATCTGTACCTATCTGACTGGCAGCTCAAGAAAACAGGGAAAAGACTGAGATGCAGTCTTGTAATTGCAGATGTAGTCTTTTCAGTCCAATAATATTCCATTTGTTATATTTTGTGTTTGTCTTTCCAGCTTGCGTAATGAATATTTCTTCATCCACAGATCACTTATCAATACCTGGTAGAAATGGGTTGTAAAGGTGCAAACAACCTTAGAAAAGTTGTTGAAATCTAAAAAATTAAACAGAGCTGGTCAAAGTTCCAGGAGAAAAAGATAAGGGAGTTGATAAATGATTATGTTTGATAATGTGATGTATAAAAATAGTGAATGGACAAATCAGAAGAGGAAACGAAGATAAAAGGAACATGAATTCATAGTATAAATTAATGAGGGTACTTGTAAATAAAGTAATGAGCACCATTGGGTGTTTGGTCAGTCTTTAAATTTTGTACACTATCTTATCTCTAAGAGGTGCATCTGAACAGTAAAATGGTTGGAAAATTTTATCAGCCTTTGTATTTGTAACATTTTATATAACTTCTCAAGGACAACTAAGACTAAAACTACTATAGAAAAAGGTACTTGCAATGTGTGAGAATGTGGTGGGAGTGTGGGCTGGTGGGGAGGGTAAAGTAGATTGCCATAAAAGAGTGACTTCGGAGGTGCCACAAGTGAGCAGAAAAGGAAGGCTTGAAATGAAAAGATAAAATACAAGACCTTGGACTAAACCTTTTGGAATTCAGTGTGTTCCTCACTTTAGTGAAAGCTTCCTATTGCTCAATATGGTCAGAGCAGTAACCTGTACTTTTAAAGTGTCAGGTTCGATAAAAAGATAATTTAGCTTTTTGTTCCTCAGAGGGTCTAGATGTGCTGATGTGAGTTCTCGTGTAGGTCTGTACTTCAATGTTACACAACAAAGATGCGAATGAAGTGGTTTTACCATATAATCTAGATAATTATTAAAAACATGTCATAGTGCAGACAACAGAGGAGACATTTGGTCAACTGGGAAACACAGGATGAAGTGTAAAAGCAAGACAGCACTGCTGTGGCTAAAGAATGGGGGCTGTGAACTGCCTCAACTGCAGGGCACATTAGGTTAAGATAGGAAAATGATTTATGGAGGATAAAAAAGATCCAGTATGTAGCGTTACTAAGTAAGTTGGGATGTATTACTCTTGCTGTATGTTGACAAAATATTGGCATTTATTTGGGGTAACACAAGAAACAAAGCACCAAAGCCATGCGTCATTAATGACTGAAACACACATGACTGTTTGTGGCTTCTAAATGTCTGACGGTGATGCAAGGTACAGAACTCAGGGCTCTCAAAGTAAAAGTGGCCGAGGCCTATGACTTATTGGGTCTGTTTTATATGTCTTGCAGGGACTACTGATTAAATCGTTGATTCTTGCTACTTATTATTACTATTACTACCTACCAAGGTTGCAGAATGTGCTCCATACAGTTAAAGAAGGTCTGGTGAAGTCCTTGAATGCTACTTGATACTTATGGATTAAGTCACAACCTCTAGTTTAGGACTTCAAGTATTTCATGCTCTTGTCAATGAAATAATCCAAGATGAATGATGTTATTAAAGGTGGATGGTTAGCTGGATGTTTGGTTGCATGGATAGATGGATGGGTGAAGAAGAATTGTTGTGGTGTCAGGGTATTATAACCTTTGTCAGGGCACAGTTATAAAAGAAAATTTGGCCTATACTATCGATGATTAGAAATAGAAGTTTGCAACTGCAATGTAATACATGGGAGTAAAAGCAGAAGTAGCCCAAAAAATATATTGTCTGTAAAAATGTCTATAGTCCCCAACACTGTGACTATCGCACGGTCGAGTTCTACTCATTCTATGCCTCAGTCTTTCTCTTATATACATTATGAAGAAAATTCTACATGGTCCAAATCTGAAGACAGAACATCTGGACTCAATTCTGGGACCCCATCAGGTATTTCGGGTAGATATGAAAAAGCTGCCTACACCGGATCTAATTTAAGTATTTAACATTATTTAGTTGATACAAAATGGGCAGAGTTATGCTTCAAGGCTTGTGATGTCTAGCTGTTGGTCTTTTGAGTGGACACAAGACACTGAAATACCATTTGTATTGTCATGCTACTGAATCAGGTAAATTGTGAGACTTGCATTTTATTCTAAAGGTGTCAGTAATTTCCTAAGCACTTCCTCTGTCCGTGGATGAGCAAGATTTTGGGAAATTTTCTGGGGAAAAGCTCCTTTCTCTGTCAAACATACTGTATATAAGAACAACTTTTCATGAATGTGAAAAGTGCTTTTTTCACTTTAAACATTTGATAAGGTCGATTTCCTTGACAGTACAAAATTAAGTAAAACAGGAAAAGGAACAAAAAAGCAAACAAACAAAAAAATGAAACAAGCAAACTCTCTCACATACAATAATGTCGGGCTACTTATATGTCAACATATATTTGGGTCTGGGTTGATAAAACTGCACATGGAAAGCGAAATCATGAGACTTGTGTGATAGTTTAATGTTATGAAAAAGATTGGAAAGTGGGATGTGGTGGAAGATTGTCAAACGCTCACACACACAAATATATAAACACACACAAAGAGGGAAAGGAGGACAGGGAGAAAGAACAAGTCCAAAGAAATATTTAAGAACATGCACCTCTATTTTACGGCCTTCTACCACGGTGCCATGTAATTTCTCTCTGGCCCTGTCGGCGTCGATGCTATGCTCGAACGTAACGAACCCGAAACCCTGCATGCAAGGCAAGAACAACATGTACGTTATTTCTTACAAATTGTACTCAACATCACAGTGAACAACAACCTGCAACAATTAAATCACAGTAGATAAAGCAATTTTCTGTCTGTACTTGTTTATTTCATATTGTTATGTATGTATGCATAATTCTGTCATTAGCATCATCACCATACTACACTTACTAATTAACCACAATATTACACAGACATGAAAAGAATACAGATTTATGAAAGAAAACTGGTTGTCTCTAATGCCTGCCCCCTTTGCTACTGTTGACTGACTCCATTTTAGCATTGCTAAACTGTATCAAGTTGCAGTTTAAGGGCTGTATACACATCAGTATGGCTGCGTGTACAATTTAGTTTTTAGAGGACTAGGTGTGTGCAAAATTCCAACACAAATAAGTGAAAGCAGGCTTCATATTGTCAGTCTGTTAGCATTAATTTTGACCATGCAAGTTGACTGAAATCGTTGTTTCATTTAGTCGACTCCTTTTAAAATTCAAATCCTGCTAATGGGTCTTTAATATGCGTCCGGGGCTAAAACATGTTGCATGGTAAAAGACGCTAGAGCTAAAGAAGCTAAAGCTAATACAATAGCCCCATGTACACTGTTGTTGTTGCTGTTGTATTCAGAAATCCAAAGCAAGACAAGCCTGCTGTCCCTTCTCATTATTGTCAACCAATGATTGGGCAGTTGTTTTTTGGGGAAAAGTTTAAGTGGATGTTCTTATGAATTGACATAGACATCAAGTAGCTATAGTAAGTAAATATAAGGTAAATATTTCAAATATGAACACTGAAAAAATGTAACAGCGTGTGTGAAGCCTCCAGGGTTAATAACATGTCTCAATAATAAATGCTTGTTTTTATAGCAGGGATTAATGAAAATTGCATACAATGTAGTTAGACATAAAACATCTACTATGATGTTCCCATATTGCAAGGTGGCTGCACAAATAGACTCCTCTGATGAGGCCATAAATGAGGGAAATTAAATCTACCCCCTCAAAAAAAAGGAAAATGAACTTCTGTATGGCATAGCATCAGCAATAAGAATAAAGACTACAGCGGGAACAAGAAACACAGCATATCAGTCAAAACTAGGACCACAAAAACAACAAAAAATCTTTTCTACAAAAATTTGCAAACTACCTTATAGAAATTAAACTTCAACTTTGATAAACAGGATAAATAGGGATGTAGGATATAAAAGCACCTTTTTGTAATTCATTAGGTATATCTTTGAGTATATCACTGGCTGCTCACACTGTGTCTTGCTGTGCTTTGGTTCAGCATTTTGTGGTGTAAGACTTAATTTTCAGACCCTTCTCAGTAAATGTTTAACTAAATAATATCTTACAAGCAGGCCAATCGATGATCTAAGGAGCATGTCTTCTAGATACAGAATGACTCTTCTTTTAGTGACAACAGCAGTTCTACATTTACACTAAAAAGAAATCAGCTAAGCTGAGCTGAGCTGGTTATATCAGCAAGGTTCCTCCTCAGACTTCAGACTTTTCGTAATGTACTGAAAAAGGCCAACTGTGTTTAGTGGATGCAGTGTTGAAATAGTTAAATACAGTTAGCTGCCCTTATCAATTAGTGAAAAATAACTCTGTTTTATTGCTATAATTACAATGAATATCCAGTGCGTGGATAGATCAAAGACCACCTTAAAAAGAGAAAGAAGCTATTGTGTTCTTCAAATGTAAACTTTTGTGCTGATTGATTCTGCTGGATCAGAAGAGCATGTAACATTAAATATAAAGTGAAGTAAAATAAAATGCATTAATTTAAAGACACACTTCAAAAAACAGAAACAGTATGTACCTTAGAACCACGCTCATTGAAGATGATTTCCACATCTAAGATTTTGCCAAATTGCTGTAACGAAAAAGAAAAACAAATAATAAATGATTTATTCTCTTGAATCATTTCTGTCATATATGTTAAAGAGGATTAAAATGATACTGTTGTTTATGATATATTTTTTTTACCCAAAATATCCTAGAAAAATCAACAAGGATGTTTTCAAATTTCATGAATGTCATGTATGTCAGAAACTGGACTTACGCCGAACATTTGCCTGAGGTCTGGGTCTCTAAACCTGAAGGGGATGTTAGAGACATGAAGTCTCTTGGGTTGGGCTTTGCTGTCTGTGCTTTCAGTTGCAGTCTGTGTTGTTGGCTGACTGTCCGTCTGGGCGGCATCATCTGTCTGCTGAAAAACACAGAATAACACACAAATAAAAGATGAACAAAGGCACTTTCAGCAACTTAGAATACAAGTTTGCAAGATTAGTGACCTTCTGTAACATAATGCTTCACTGTAACTCAAAATCTCACATATTTTGAAATATCACCATCTGCATGATGCCTCAACCAATGGGCAGGAGTCAAGGCTCTGGTAACAAGGACGAGAATTAGAACTTTGTGAATCATGTCCTTAGTTGAATTTAGAGATTCAAAGTTACTATGTGGGTGATTCCTTTTTTTCCCAGAATTCACACAACCCCTGAGTGGTCACATCACTGATCAAATGCACCACAGTATGCACAACATTAGTTGAACATTTCAACACTCAAAGGCTCTTAAGCCAATACAACAGTAAGTACCAGCATCTGAATTCAAACAGTAACAAAGTTCTGTGATTTACAGAATGCATTCAATTTACAAGTACATATAGTTTGTAGTTATGACAAACAGTTACATTTACTTATATTTACAGTACGAAACTAGCTCCACATTTATTGACAATGCTAATTCAGTTAAGTCAAGTCGGTTCTAGAAATTGTGGTAAAAAATGTGTTTAAACATGGACTGATATCTAAGGAGAATAACATAAAAACCCCATGAATCTCTCTTTGTAAAGAATGTTATATCCTGCCTTTGCTCACCTTAGCTTGAATATAATAAAATGATCAGTAGAGTATTAAAAATTATTAAAGGTTGTTGTTGTTGTGTAAAGACACAGCTGGTACTAGAATAACCCAAATTTCGTGTTGATGAGCATCACTAATGATGAGAGTTGTGTTTAAGTCTTTGACCCAGAGACAAAGCAACAGTTTTTGCATTGCAAGCAGGACATTTTCCAAAACTGAGCATCAGTTCAGGGGAGCAAAAAGGGAGCATGCTGGTGTTTTTTTTATATCCATGGAGTTGTGCACCATGATTGTTAACATTGAGTACTGAACTGAGCTCAGGTGGCAAGGTTGGAAAAATTAGCTGGGGCCCAAGGTCTTGGTGAACAGGTGGTGTTTAAAGAGTTTTTTGAAGACGTCTAGACATGGGGCATTGTGGATTTCTGAGAGTCCCAAGCCACAGAGTCAAAGAGTGAGTGCTGGAGTCTGGAGATGTTTTATAGAGGAGATTTCCAACCATCCAGAATAGTACCTTGGAGGCAACAACTACAAGCTCTGTTTTGGTTTGCATTCAAGAAGGCCAAAAGACATTCATGTTTTTACACCATGCAGGCAATTGTCAAGTGACTGTGGGGCGAAGGAGGCTGAGTGCATTGGTGAGTGCTTAGATAGAGCTAGGTATCATCGGCGTAGGAGTTAAAATTTAGTAGAAATTAAGACTGTGACATTCTAAAAGTTCTTGCCCACAGCACATTAGAAGGGTGTAAATCTCACACTGCAACACACAATTGTCACTTCTAGCTCATCCTACATGCCAGACATAGCTACCCTTGACTTCTTTCTGTTCTCAAACTGAAGTTCAGACTCTTGAAAGTGGCCAACTCAAGCACGCACTAGCAGTCACACAAAAAATATATTAAAAAAATAAGCCATCTGCAGTTTATAAAGAATGAAAAAAATGTTAATAGCTCTATGACCTCATTGTAGCGATAAGATGGTGTCAAAGCTCCTGAATTTTTTCATTATAGAAACATCAAACTACTGCTGCATCACAAATTAAGCAATTATGTATGTTCCCAACAGGAGAGATGTACATCAGGAAGTTTGAATAAAAATTGACTCAAACTTTACATTTGTATTTACTTGGCAGCTCTAGCACCTGTAAAGTAAAGGATTAAGTCAATGTCGTCTTCCAGTAGACATCTAAAGGTGGCGAATGGCAATCTCTAATATGGCACAGAGATGCAGTTAAAACCCGTATAAAAGATGATAATTTAAGATTGCTCATTTTTACTAAAAGTTTCTCCCATAAACTACGTCTCTCGACATCCAGATTGAATCTTCACAGCCAAGAATAAACTGTTCATTGCGATACACCACCGAGCCATAAGTAGTGCTACTAGGAATCAAAGCCTGGCACTGTAGCATGCCCATGAACCTTAACTTGTTCTTCATAACCAACAAAAGATTTCCCTCAGCACCAGAATCAGGCCAAGATAAAGTTATCACAATCTAATGGATTTGCTATGAAATATACATTGTAGATCTACAATGCTCTCTTGAGGATGAACCCTTGAATTTTAATTATGTTCTTTACCGCAGCCTGGGACTCAAAATAACCTGAAGGAGTGAACACTTAATGAACTTTTTTGAGTGAAATTACGTGTATAGTCACTTTATTAAACAGACTTCTGCCAGTCTATAACATCCAAGTTTGAAGTGATTCCTTCTCTTTTCTGGAGAAAATTAAGCATCCGTGAAACCCTGAACCCTGAAAAAAATATCAAAAATGTGTGACATTGCCTTTTTTCTTCTAGTTATTCTTACATACTGTGAAACAGTCCAAGCTGGACACTCTTAATCTGAATGCAGGTTTTGCAAATGAGAGGAGGGGAAAATGAAGAAAATGGGTCTCTTAAGCTGCTCTTTAATGCCAGGTCAGTTTTCAAATTAAGAACTCACACTGAGAACATATTATCAAACCTTAGGCTACACATCCTTAGAGCTCATAAATTGAGAAGAAGTTTTAATAGTGCATGAGACAAAAAGGAAACTGCAAAGAGTTAAAATATTCAAACACAGAGACGTAATTGATGCCCATGCAGATATAGAGTGCACAGCAGTCTGTGTTTGTCCTTTGGCACCCAGTGTGAGTGAGATCAATGGCTGTTAAACACAAGGGGACTCCACAGTCTCCTGTGACACTGCAAGTGTGTGTGTGTTACAAAAACTGTTGGGCCTCTTTGCTGGCTTTAGAGATGATTTATTTATGAATAAGTCTTGCTCTTAAAATAATACCCACATAAAAGACTGTAGGACTTACATATCAGAGAGGCTGTAATACAATTAGTAGTGTAGTGCAAGGTTTACACAGGTATATCTACATATTTTCCAGCTGGCATTGCATAGACCTATATTCTAAATCCCCTCCAATGTGCTTCATTCAGTAGTTCAGAGAACTGAGCAAAAAATTAAAGTATTCCCATTTCTGGACTTGAAAGGTTACAATCTAATCAAAGTGACACAGTCAAAATGGTTTGGTCCACGTGCATGTTCGTTATTGAATGCAAAGAGACATTAATGTGACGTAATTGGGGTGATTGTGTTTTCACAAGTGAGTTAGTGAGTTCTAAATGTACAGCTGCCATATCCACATGTAAAAAACTAAATTCAAGATTCTACGGGAAAGGCAATGTTTTATCTTGTCACTTCTCTTTCTTTTGCTTACAAATAGTCCCAGCTCCATCTAGCTAAAAATACATCCTGTGTGTATGTTTTCATGTGTGTTTGTGTGGTGTGCGAGCTTGAAAAAAAAGCAGCATAAGGACAGCAGACTGTAAGTCTTTCATGCAACACCTAGGTATATACCGACACATATGGAAAGGAGTGTACACACACAGCAGCGACTGCCATCTGTGCAGAGCTCCTGGTCGGTGGCGACATCCGCCTACACTCACAGGGAAGAAATAAAACAAACAAACTGTGAGACAAAGCATCTCATCTCATCCCTTTCTGGCATCAGACACTGATATGTGAGGCCAGGCTGAATGTGGAGCGGCTTCAGTCATATTGGAAATATCTAACAGAAGAAGACAATAAAATATAACCTGGACAAATTAGGCAGCAAAAGACTGACAGTTACAAAAAGAATGTATTTTTCAGTGATTCTCAACCCCATGACATGTTAAGAAACATGAGAGAGGAAGAAAATCAAACGGATAAAGATCCCCTCTCATTTAAAAGGATAACTAGAGCTCTTAGAACACTGCAAATATTTTACAAATGGTGCATATATATTTAGATCACATATAATATCAAGCTCTGAAAACTTGATTTAGATTTTAATGACAACATAACCCAAAGCTAAAACTCCATTATAATAATTGTTATACTTCTATCAGCCTGATTTATTAAAGGTTTATGTGTTTCAGAGCATGTATTAGCTTAACATCACCAGCAAGCCAATGTGCAAGCTGTTGTACTGAGGGTGCGCACTGGATTGTGTCTTTCAAGTGTGCAAGACAATATGCATTGTCCATTAGTAAGTTTCCCTTCATAGTTGTGCAGCACAGGGCATTTTGCCCTACTGTGCACAACCCTGGGAGGCGAAAATGCAAATTGGTTAATCTCGTGATTTACCAAGACTTAAAATAATTTTAATGATTGTTTCTGTGTTTGCATAGTCACATTTGAAAGGAAGGTGCTTGTGCATGGAAGGCAGCTGTTATTACAGCAATGAGAAGAAAAAGGCACAAAGTGAAAACATGTTTTTTCACCTATGTGATCATTTTTGAAATGACAGACACAAAATAGTTCAGACATATCGCCTTTTCAGCAAAGCCATTTTAAAGCCGTTGGCCAAACTAAGAGCTGATTAGGAGCCTCTCACAAGGAGTTATGCAATACTTGCCTTGTGGTCATTTTGCTTTCCAGCAAAACTCTCCATAACAGAAACCGAGAAACACACACAATCTTCATTTAAACACTGCTGTCTTCACATTGTTTGCATACGTTGTTATTTTTGGCAATTATTTGTAGTTGATCACTCACAAAACAAATATCAACCAAATGTGCAATATGTCAGAATGAACCTGCAAATTTAGTACTCTTTATTTGGATCCTTAGTAAATCAGGCCCTAAGAGGCCTACAAAAACAGCAGCAAAAAATGACCCTGAGGGCCTTGTTGAAGTTAGGGACGTAATCTTTGAAATTAAAAATGTTAATACCACCAGGAGCACCTACGTTTTCAAAGTGGTAATCTGTCCACAAAATCATTATGTTATATGTTATTTGGCAAGAATAAAAGCCTCGGACAAAGTTGGCTCTGTTGTGGCTCTATAGTAATCAGATTGAATGTTGGATTAAATATCATCCAATTAAAATAATTGTTGTGTGAACAGTTGAAACTTGTTTCAGATCCCACCTAGAAAGGGCTCAACTTTTAGGGAGCATGAATATGTTTAGCAACTTAGCAACTGTAAACAACGGCAATCAGTCATTTGAGTTGACTCAAAACAGAATAATCTGGATAAATCATCAATAAGGCAGAAACACTTTTTTTTTTGTAAAATTTTCGTTTCCCAACAAATAATGTATTTTTTCTATTTCATTACTTAAAATTCCATTTTTTTTTCCCTTCTCTCCTTTTTTTTCATTTCCCCCTCTCTTTCCGTGCACACACTGTGGGGCTCACAGTGAGGGGGAAAGGAGGCTTACGTTGCTCTAAAAACACTCCAACCAGATGAGGTCATTCTTCCAAGATGCATACACAGCACATACACACACTCACACTTGGAGAGAGAAAGGCTGAAAGATGCCAATCTCCACATCCAAGCCAAGAGACATTACGCTATTGCATCCATTTGCAGGTTCTTACAATTTGTTATACACTTTTTCCAATACTGTGCTAACTCTGAAAGGCACTTGCATTACAAAAAGCCCAGTGGTGTTTTATTATCTCTCTTTTTTTTGATAACAAATATGCTTTTAAAAAAAGCGATTAAAACTTTTATCTATAATATAAGATGTAAAAGTAAATTAAGATTGATTCGCAAAAGTATGTTTTTTTTTAGTTATAGCTAAAAGTTTAATTATAAAACAGCAATCTTCTAATTACAAGAGCAGTGATCAGTGTTAGCTGCAACTAAAATGATTTTTAATGTCTAAACAAGCTTTAGGAGGAAACAAGAGGAAGCTGAACAGCTGAAGGAGTCTTTCAGTTACCTCTAACCACATCACAACATCATTTTCAGCTTGTCACATTACCACATTAGCTCCGACTAGGGACCTCCAGGACTGTGTGTTTTGGCTGTAAGACAGTTTGTTCTGCCAGTCTTTGAGGCTAACACAAACTAAAGCACCAAGTGACAAGCAAGAGCTGTCATCTACATCAAAATAGGTCATTAGCCAGATATTAAAACATAAATATAGCAAAAATTTTGGACGCCCTGATCATGTTTGGAAATTATTGTGTAATTTTAAGTATACCGCTACTGTAATACAATACAAGTCCCAAGTTGATTTGATAGAAAACTGTAATCCTGGTACTGATTAGAAAATACAACTATAGCTGTGTCCTATGCAGATGTCAGACAAGCATGATGTATATAAAATCACTAAATATGACAGCTGTTGTCAGCATCTACTGTTATTGTTGCTGTCATGTTTTTTTGGAGATGACATTCAATGTTAGGGTAAGCAGGTGAAGTAGGCAGTGGTGAGAGAAACACTCCAAAACTGAAAGATACTGAGGAGACCTGGCTCAAAAGAAAAGAAAAGAAAAACGGCAAGAAGGAGATTTGATGATGTGGGGGAAGGAGTGAAGCAGACAGACTGACTAAGAGGGAGAGCTGATGAGACTTCCAGATGTACAGTATGTCGTCTTCTTGCTGCCAACTTGCTTTCTTTCTTAAACTCCTTCTCGTGTTAGAATAACTTGGGGGTTGCAGCAGAGACATCATAATGACACTCCTAGCATCCAGCACAGAGACAAGAACTGCCTTTCTGATAAAGCAGATAAACTTTTGAAAGATTAGAGGAGAGCTGGAGGAATTTTCCTTTTGCTTTGCATTCCTTATCCATGACTGACTACTAGCAGAAAACTGTAACCACTTTCATTAGACTCAATGGGGCAATGGGCTGTGGTGCTTGAGGTGGAGTCAGATCTTCTTATTATCTGTTTTCTGTTGTAATCCTTGTGAATATCTTTTCTACAACTACAGGTAATCATGGCAGGGTTTGATCTCTCAGAACAGATTCTCTTGTACGTTTAGATAAGAATGCCTCTGAGTCTAGATTCAACACATTCAGTTCACTTATCCTGCCTTTTTGAATACATACTCACATACTTATAATATGGAACTTGGATTACAAACTGGATAATGCTGATAACTTAAACCTTGTTCACTGTGTGATGTTGTACATATTTACATATTTACAACAAGTGGTAAGGTTTTAATCAACACAAAATTTCATCTGGATGTTCTACACCCCTTA
>JAQNCA010000011.1:14987230-15001142 GCA_029783725.1 Acanthurus tractus
GAGAGAGAGTGAGAGAGTGAAATGAAATGGGCATGTACAATGTTCAGCAAATGACACAGCACCTCAGAAGAGGACATACACACTTATTCAGCCGTATCAGTGACACATACACACATGCAGTAATTGCTACACAATTTCACTTGGAGGAATAAATCTCTAATTAAATATAAAAATGGCTACGCGCCATTTTCAGATTTCCCTCTTTCAGAAATCCAATCATTATTTCATTTAGTGCACAAAAACAGCCACGGTTCTTAAAAGAAAACACCATTCTAAACCCACCAAAAGGTTTTTTTGTTTATTACAAGTGATAATAATTGTTTTCACTGAAGCCACTATTAGAAGTATAATTTGCGATAGAAGAAGAGCAGAATGACAGCAAATGTAAGAAAATTAACTTAAGGAAGTGTATTTTTGGATTCAAGAAGTGAAGGAGGAACCCAGAACAGGAAGCAACTCCTGAGGAGCAGAGAAAGTGCTCTTAAGGCTGAAACCACAGTATTTTTAACCCCTTGATTCCAACTAATAAGAATTATGATGAATTTGATCTGATAATGTTGTAATCTGACGAATTGAGACAGACAGCTGACAGAGAACACAGCATTAAATATATAACCACAGGTTATTTATCTGTAGAAATAAATCACAGTCTTGTCCTTGTTGACATGCGGAAGCAAAAGGAAATAATGTGAGCAGCCGACTCTCTTACATCAAATCCTAAAAATAGTGGACCATTTCAGAGAATAGGAAACATTTTGGAGCTGCATGCACAGAGGAAATACTGTACATGTATGTACGTATCAGGGCTTTGATTAAAAAACAAGGTGTGTCAGGGTTCAGATCTTTCTTAGGATCATTATCAAGGAGAAAATGCAATTTATCAACACTGTTGTGTTTTATTTAATCTAATTAATGATTTTATGAATTTTCCATTGTTTACAGTTATGACTGTAAAAAGCCAAAGTCAGCATGTTTCATTTCACATCATCTTTTGGTGAAAGTGACAAGCAATGCTAAATTACTGCAGAAATTTATGTCACATATGATGGGGTTTTTTGTAATTATCCAAATATACTGAAGGTGTTAAATGAAAATGGATATTCATTATGTGTGTTATCCTGGATAAACAATCCTAAAAATGAAAATATGGGATGTATGGAAGGACTTCAGCTGACAAAAGGAAAATCCTAAAAAGACAGCAAAAATGTCTTCTTTCTAGCTTTGCTGCAAATTGTGACACTATCTTTCTGTCTTACTCTCTCAGCTCTCGCTCTGTCTCTCTACAGGTCTGACGATAGTACTTTTAATCCGCTCTTTGAACAAGAGCTGCCTCTCAACAAGGGCTCACTTTCCCCTACAACAACACGCAGCTCTGTGAATAGCATACACAGCCCACTTGCAGTGAAGAGACTGGTTGAAAAGCCACTTGTTCCTGAACCGGCTGGCATGCTGTGTTGAATAGTTTAAGGAGGGGGAAAAGCTGTTCATTTAGATGCTACATCAAAATACTACAAAAACACAGATGCAAACTAGTGGAGCAATGAAAGGAAAGAACAGAGAGAGAGAGAGATGTAACAAAGGTCCATGGCCAGACCTGAACCAGGAACTCCACAGAGCTGCGGTGCTGCAGAAGCAAACTCCTTTACTCAATTCAAAGCCCACACATTGAACTGTGCCTCCACTAAAATCTGAGCCATAGTATAGCAGACAAACCTGCTGTACTTAAAACAGCTTTAAAAGCATTTATTGACCTCCCAGTTTTCTCCCATTCTTTCTTGACTGCGCCCCTCTGCGAGACCTTGCCTGGAGATTGGATAATAATAAAGGTGTCTTCCTAAACCACAGTACAAGCCCAGTCAGTATTACATGCTTAAAACTCCCATTACAGCCAGCCATTTCCAATTTAATACAACTGGCGAGTGTAATTTAAAATGTGTTTTTCCTTTTTTTTCCGAAGGGTCCATTGGTTTCAGTTCTTGATAATCCATCAAAATAAACCTGCACAGATTTGAAACTTAATCCATGCTGATGCATTATAATGAATCACATGCCTGCAATGGTTTTCTCTCAAGTTACTTCATTTTCCTGCTTAATGATGCCTATAAGCTCTGATAAGTGGAGAGTCATCCAGGAATTCAAATAATTATGCAATGTAAGTTAACTTACATACATATTTTAAGTTACACAATTAGGTAAGTTTAGATTTATTTCAGACAAAGCAGGAAATAAACCTAAACCTACCTAATTGTGTAGTTTTTGTGCAGAAAGCTAAAAAAAACTGAATCAGTTTCAAAATGACATTTCCCTGATGAGAAAGTATGTCTGTCACTAGTTATCTGCGAAGGCTGTTGGAGTATTTGGAAAACAGCCCATTCACTGGTTTATTTATAAAGAAAATGTACTGGTTTTAGCTACAAAACAACAAATAAATGCAGGATCCATCAGCTCCATGCCAAAGCCCGCCTCTAATTGGATGAACACGACTGGAATGAAAAAACAAACACACAAACAAAAAAATATTAGCAAAGAAGTAATGTGGTAGTGATGTATGCTAACTGCTTAAGTGGTTCATACACAAACAAACAAAACTGCAATTATTCAAATTAGCATTGACTAACTGCAACATGGTGAATCAGTGGCCTTGTGGATCCCTGAGGATCGGGGGCCCCGGGGCAGCTGACTTTGCCATCGGTGATTCATCTTTAATTGTAAACATTAAAAACAGTTTTCTTTATTGCTCATCAACAAACCTCAATGACCAGTACTCCTCCGATTATGTCGCATAGCTTAAAATACTTTTAATAATACAGTTTTATGACCACAGTGAGCTGCATGCCAGAAAGATCATTATTCAGAACACCACATTAATTCTATGATATTAGAAATAGAGAGATTTTATTTATTTTTTAAAACCAAATCAAAAGCTATTCTTCCACCAGTGTAGAGACCCCCTAAACAAAAACATAACAACAATGAAAAACACCAAGCGCCTCAGGAGCTGGACAAATGTAAATTAATACTAAACAAGAGACATTACACTGAAAAAACTCAGGGGGGACAAGAGCTTACAGGTGGTGGTCAGAGGGACGTTAACTCACACAGAAGTAAACTGAGAGACAGTTGAGTACAAACTGAAAATGAATATACAAAAATGGTGCAAAGGACACCCCTAATCTGCTTCTGTCCTTTGTTGCCATTTTCATTCCTTAAAAGATTCCTGATATTTTGTAAATATGCAGGAAATGCTGTGTTTCATTTACAATAATGTCGTGAAACAAATAATTAAAAAAAGCAAATTTCAAAGTAATTTCTTTCCTTCTTTCTATTTTGTATTATTATTATTAGTAGTAGTAGTAGTAGTAGCAGTAGAAGCAGTAGTAGTTGTAGTAGTTTTAATTGTGGTAGACACAGTAATAGCAGTGGTAGTTATATATATATATATATATATATATATATATATATATATATAAAACCATATATTATTGCCATATATATTATTGGTTTAAATTTGTTCTGTTACATTGTATTGTGTGACAATCAACAAACTTTGATTTTAGAGTGCCCTCCTTTGTTGCATGAGGATGAATAAGTTACCTCGTACCTGTAGGAAAAATCTTTTCACAAGTCTTTGGAACAACAGCAGCTGCAGTTATTGTTCTGACCCCCTAACTAATATTTTGGGAAAGTTTGACTTTCTCATGGAGTGTTTTGGTCTTTTCTCTCTCTCTCTCTCTGCGGTAGGCTGAAAGTGTACACCTAGAATTGATTTTTTCCGACAACATTCATACACACAGACACATGAGCAGGGAGACATGGTGTGCACACCATTAAAGATTGACTTCATCGACTGTGTCCGCATAATGAATCCACTCTTTCACACATTTCTGCGGCAGATTATTGAGCTCTTTGGAAGGAACAAAAACACGTCATGCGTGTGTTCAAATAATTTGAGAAATCATCGACGGGTGAATTAAAATACATGTACATCAAAAATAATTAATGTGCAGTACTGCAGTACACACACACACACACACACACATACGCACACGCACACAAACACACCCACACATGCACAGAATCCCCAAATGCTTTCAGATGTATTCAAAATGTCTTACATGGCTCGACTATATATAGCTTCAAAGACCCAGATTCCCTATGTAGGCAAGGCACACACACACACACCCATACACACAAACACACACACACAATGCTCTGGCATAACATGGCAACACATTAGCAGAATCTGGAATACCCGAACAGTGCAATCTGAAAACAAAAACTCCCCCTCTCTCCCAGACAAACACACAAACGCTCACTCCGCAGCGTGTAGCGAGGGATAAAAGAGCTGGATAAAGGAATGAGACTAATGGAGGAAAGTTGCTTAATGACAAATTGTCAGATTGCAGAAGCCATTTTCTCTGCTCGTCATTTAGCTCTTTCATCCCGGAGTGCCGTT
Source organism: Acanthurus tractus (assembly GCA_029783725.1). Taxonomy (NCBI): domain Eukaryota; kingdom Metazoa; phylum Chordata; class Actinopteri; order Acanthuriformes; family Acanthuridae; genus Acanthurus; species Acanthurus tractus. Next base: position 14,991,687 of record JAQNCA010000011.1, read on the forward strand.
AAAATATTCCTCTGCTTCAGGCTTTTGCTCGGTCACACTTTCATTTCTTCTTACTCGCTCTTACATTTTTCTTCTCTCCCTCTCTGCTTTCCAGACGCAGCGGCAAAAGGGCCCACAATGCCAATGTGCTTGAAAAAAACTAGGTCATAAAAACATACGATGATTCTAAACCTATACATTCTGACAACAAACACTGCATGATATTAAATAAATAAATAAAAAAATCATTACAAAGGGGATCAGATGTGATATTATATTTCACCCTATTATTTGTGTAGGAGTAGCTGACATTATAGTTTTATCATCATCATTTATTTATGGGGTTAGTATTTGCATATGTGTAAGAGGAAATAATGTCAATTAATGTTGATACAGTTCAACAACTGTGGCCTTGAACACCTGTCAGTCTTTGCCACAGAGTCTTCTTTTTGTTGGTGCAGTGAGTCTGACTTCTTTCTTGCTCTTTCAGATGTTTCAGTGTTGTTATTAATGCTGTGTTATTTATTCAGCCAATAACTTTTTGTCATTTGTTGGACTTTGTAAGAGATGTCATGATATCTGCATATAAAAGCAGAATCAGAAGGCAAGAGACAAGATGTTGGTGATAGAAGAGATCTGCATTTGCTGCACGTTTGCATTTCAAGATACATTGACCAATCACATTATGACTGAGCTCAGGTTGCATGCAGGTAATCAGTCCCTGTGGAGAATGAAAAAAAAAAAGCAAAATGCATTGGTCAAAGTGCCACTTCAGGAACCAATCAGCCACCATCTGACAACATTTCTGCTTTTCATTTATTTTCTTTTTAAAAATGCTCTGTATTTATTTGAAGATGTTTGTTCACAGAGTTCAGTAATTCATCCAGATCCAGTCTCTGCTGGTGTAAAACACCACACGACGATAATCACAGATTTATGATTTACTGTTCATTGTGATTACTCGCTGACACAGGAAAGCCTAAAGTCTCTTTGAGACAATTTCAATAACACGTAACACAAAATGAACAGCGAACATTGCAGACTTGAGACTAATGTACTTTTTAAAATTTATAGTCAGTAATTACTGGTTATAATTAGAAATTGTAATGTAATACAAACATATACACAGTTGATGAACTCCATAGAAATGTAATTAACACTACTGATATTTAGAAAGTAAACAAGTCAGTATGTCATGTGGCCAGATATATTCAAACAGCATTACAGGGTAGAAACTTTTTGAATCTCCTCAGCTTCAACAAAAAAACCAGCCAGCAGCAGCAAACCACAGTGTTGGATCTACCTGTCTCAAACCTCACAGAGCAGTGCTGTCACTCAGAAGTCACAGGGACTAAACAGCACTAAAGAGAATGAAACCTCTGATGCACTGTTGTACTGTACTGCAGCCTCAGTCTGAGGCAGGTGTGTGGCTGCACTCACAAAGTGAGTCAACTGTTTCTTCTAAAACACACTTAGTCATCAATTTACTGTTATCAGAAAATCTGCAAACCCCTTTTTAATTTGGAGTTTTTTCTACAGCCTTTTACATCAAAAAGGGAAAAAAAATCACTCGTCATTTAGTTAATACATTTGATTTTTACAATAATTTTGATACAGTGCATAGGTCATATTGTAAAAACTTAGATTTTTACACCAACTACAAAGTATCCCATGTACATAATACTCCAAACAAAGTTAAGGAAATAATAAGAAGACCACTTCCACACTCAAATCTTTTTTATTACATACATTTTCAATCTAAGAAAAGGGAAATGATTAATCAAAAAAGGAAGAAGGTTAATAGAAGAAAAGGGTAAAATACAATATTAATGGAGGAGATGCTGACATTAGAATGAATGCTTAGAACCACAATAACCGTTTTTGTTTATTATCATGTTTATCACCAATGTATGAGGACAATCTACAGTCTGTTCAATGTGTACAATGAACAGGCTTTATACACACACACACACACACACACCAACACACACGACAGCACATTAGACACCATTTCCTCACCTCACACTACACTACACTAAGTATTTTTGTGTACATATATACATTTTTTTTTTACAGTGTCCTTAAATTGGACTATTAAAACATTCCTCTACGACATCACATCACACTAAAACTGACACTTCCTGCCTCTGGAACTCACATGCACACTTTTATCACATCCAGGCTCGATTTCTACAAATGCAAATTCCATAAATCCTACTCACTGCCTGCAAGGCCCTCAATAACATGGCTTCTCCCTGCAGTACCTTTGATTTTCTTCCCTACACCACTTCCTTCACTGTAGGTCCACCGATGCTCATGCAGATCCAGTGCCGAACCTGGACCTTGTGAGCTACTGCTCTCCCTCTCTCTCTCCAAACTCTGCACAGCTGAACACTGAAGAGCCTCCAATTCTTGTTCAAGTTCATATTGTAACATACATAACAAATACAATGAAGCAGAAACTGGCAATGGAATTCTAAGATTAGGTTTTTTTTTGAAGAACAAACATAATAGAACCATTTTGTTTGGGTTTTTATTTCACTGCAGTACATCAAGTTACCCTTTCAGAACAAATACTTTCATAAATTCATTATTTCATGTCAAGTCACTATATATTGCACTGTTTTACTGTGATTAGCTGTTCTCTCTGTTCTGCAGATGTAAATAGGCCTCATTTTTTGTAGGTGTTTTTTTTAATATATCCAGACAGAGTTGCTGCTCAAAGTCTGATACCATATGGAACACACATTGATGGATGTGTAACAGTGTAGCGCCATCTACTGGGTTTCATCACAGCTATTGATTGATCTGTGGGGTTGTATGATGATCAAGGAACATGAGGCCAGTGTGCAGCAGCAGCAGCAGCAGCGGCCTGCAGGGTGTAAACACTGCTCCTGCAAACATCATCATGTGTCTATTCCAGTTTCTTATTGCACAAAAAGCTGCTCTATTTATTCTTGTAAACACACACACACACACACACACACACGCATACACAGGCGTGCATACACACCCCATCAGAGTGTCAACGTAAACCTTAATTACTCAGAGGAGAGAGAGTAAATGGAATATAAATAAAAAATGGGGATGTTCATAACAACGTGTTCTTTTTGTGACAAAGAAAACAGCAGTGTTATTTTAAAATCTGCACGCAACACACTTCTAGTACTATACCTTGTTTTGTTTCAGCCTTAAAAAGTCCAGGCATGTATTAGCTATGGTAGCATGTTTAGTATGTGAAATCTATTCTTCACAGGTTTGGTGTTCCTTCCCCCCCAAAAAAACTAAACAAAACAAAACAAACAAAAAAAACCCAACTCCTTCACATGCTAAGGCTCTTTGTATTACAGTTAGATGATTCTGTACACACAGCAGCTACAGACGAGGCTGATGTGACAGGAAATAAATGCTTGCGTTAAAAACAGCATGATGCTTCTCTTACTGCATGTATGAAAGTGCAGAATAGCATAGTCTGTACGGAAGCTTTCGCCTGCCAGTATTAGAATAAAATCACTCAACTCTATCATCCTGTTTGTAAACCAGTAAATACACAAGTTTCATAAATGTGTGTTTAATCAAAAACATCGACACGTACGTAAATCTTTTTTTTGAACAATCTGGCATGCTAACTGCCCTCTAGTGGATTTTAAGGACAATGCAGTGGGAAAAGGTCCCTCATATGACAAATGAAATTTGTTTCTGTATTTTTTTCAATTGAAAGCCACATTCTTCCATGTGATACTTAAACCATTTTCCAAATACTCCAAACCTTTTATAATACAGTTTAATTTAACCCTTAGCAAAACAGAATCCCATTCTAATCACTGAACTGAAGCCGACAGACACTCCCAAACTGATCCGACAACAGCCAGGACAACAACTAAATTGAAATAGTGTTTTCTCATAATGTCAAAGGTTTGCCTACATTCAAAACACCAGAGTTAAACAGGAAGGTGCTTTTAATTTTTCACCACATGAGAAAAATAAAATTACACAACAACAAATTTGCATACCTCAAACTTTTCCTTAAAAGGTGTTTGGCACAGGAAAAACGAGCTGTTTTTCCTGAGACGTAAAAGCATGGATGGCGCTGATAAATGGCCTCTCAAACTAACAGACGCAAACATCACTGAATCTTTTTTTGGGAGTAGACTTCCACCTGCTTCATCTTCAAAGAGCTAGAGGGGGAGACCCAGTATCAGCTGTACACAGTTCATTATGACAGCAGGATGAGGAGGACTGATGCTCCTCAAACTGGCACAAACTGACTACGCATTTACCAGCGCCAGATATCCACTCTTTGTTTCTCTTATTTTGCCCTGCAAGTGGGAGCATGCAGTTATTCTTCTCCACTCCACTCCACTCCACTCCGCATGTCCAGCAGCAGACAACAGCATGTCAACAAGATGGAAATTCTTGTAGAAAAAAATACACACACATAAACACACACACACTCACTCACCTGCTGTAAATACATGAAGGTGAGGGCGGCGCAGGACAGCTGAGGACAGGCGTCCACGTTGGGTAACGCCACGCATGTTCCTCCAGGATGCTGCATGTTCCCTCCTCTATCTGACAACACAACCTCCTCAACCCCGACAATACACAACCCTGGTCTGAACAGGGAGGTGGAGAGAGCAGCAGGATGAGCAGAGAGAGAGAGAGAGAGAGAGGGAGTGTGAGAGAGATAGAGAAATAAGAAAAGAAAGAAAGAAAAAAAGAGAAAGAATGACTGGTAGAGACTGAGGAGAGAGAGAGATGGAGCTTCAAAGGAAGCAGCAGCCAGTCCCATACGACGGAGACCCGAGTGTTTTCTGCTCGCAAGAAGGCGGGACGAGCGCGGGCACAGAGAGAGAGTGAGAGAGAGAGAGTGAGAGAGAGAGAGAGAGAGAGAGAGAGAGCGCTCTGCTGCAGTGTGTGTGACTCAGAGTGTGAGAGAGAAAGAGTCAGTGTGAGTCTGACTCAGTATGTATGTATGTGTGTGTATGCGTGTGTGTGTGTTTGTATGCGTGTTTGTGTATGCGTGGTGTGTGTGTGTGTGTGTGTGTGTGTATGTGTGTGGAGGCAAGCCAGCAGTCAGTGTGACTGCGATCGCTGGAGCGTGAGGGAGGCAGAAAATTGTCTGTGTGTGTGTTTCTAATGTGGTGTGTGTGTGTGTGTGTGTTTTTGAGCGTGTGTATGTGCAAGAGAGAAAGAGAGAGAGAGAGAAAGCACGAAAGAGAGTCCAGCTGTGTGTATGTGCACGAGTTGTTTTTTTTTTGTTGCAAAAAATGCTGATCTCTCTCCCTCTCCCTCTCTCATTCCTTTGATGAATTGAAGTTCTCTGACATGTGTTACTGGAGGCGATCGAGGATGCTGACTGCAGCCACAATACAAACCTCCCTCTCTCCATTTCTCCCTCTCTTTCTCTCTCTTGCTGGCTCTCTTTCCCTCTGTCTCTTCTTCAATTTTTCTCTCTCTCTCTCTCTCTCTCTCTCTCCCTCACTTTCTCTAACTGTCTCACTCTCTTTCTCTGAAGTGCATCATTTGCTTGCAGAACTTTTTGAGTCATGCAAAATACCAAACTGGAGAAAAAAACTGCTCAGTTTGTCTCTGCACGGTTTACACTGTGAACAGAACTGCTACCATAAAAAAACCAAACAAGCTCATTGTATTCATTGATGAAAAGACAGACTCCAGAGGGTTGATCGTTTTGTACCAATCAGATCTTGTTTCACCAAAAAATGTTGCAGATTGAATTGAATAGTCTGGAGCTTCATTCATAATGTTGACATTTAAGTCCTGAATCAACATGCGATTGTGCAGGTTACCACAGGGTTTTGAGTGTTGTGTGGGTTGGATGGGTGGAGCGGAGGGACAGACGCCAGCAGACAGCAGCTAATGATGAATGCACCTGCAGCGTCAGGGGCAGACAGGGGCTTCTGGAGGATAGATACTCCAAGTCACACTGGAGTCTGCTCTGATCTAAAGCTGATAACAGTAGAAGGGCAGTTCAGGGTTTTTTTGTTTGTTTTGTTTTTAACTTTAGGGATTAAAAAGTGAAATGATCTCATTTTTAACCAGTCTGCAACAGCAAACCAGAGTTGCTGACCTCTACTCTCGTTAGTCTTTCTGTATTTATTTAGTAGAAGTAGAAAAATTAAAAACTGAAATAAAATAAGGTAAAAAAAAACTGAATCTCATGCTTAGTTCAGTCAGAGGCTGAACTAACACAAGTGGTGCTTACTGTTGTTTGCTAGCTTACAGTTTGACTATTTGGAGAAGATAACCACAAATGATGCAGCAGCCAAACTAGGGCAAAGAACGAAGGGCAAAAATTTGTAATTGACTACCTTCATTAAAACATATTATCAGTTCAGCACACATTTACTACCCTTTCAGCACTTGTGGCATAGTGTTGCTCTCAGTGTTTTGAAGTCAGTGTTTAATATTTTTGTCGATAGCAAGGACATGCAAAAGTGCCATTATATTTACTTAGCTCTATTTCTTGTCTCACAGTAAGAAAAAATTGAAAAAACAGTCATGAAAATACCCTTGACAGTGAATACATATCTGCTTGAGCAAGCAGGGTTATGTGCTTTTCACCTTCAGAATCTGCTTCTTTTATTAAAACTATTCACACGTGGTGTGATGTACTGTATGGTACACTGCTAGTATATCTAGTGTTAAACCTTCTTGAAGCAGCCAAGGGAGTCCACAGAGACAGATTATCAAAAATTCAATAGAAAAGTGAATATGTGAGAGAGGCTGTGATATTTGACTGTTAGTCAAAACTGTTAGATACTTCCCTCTACACAGCTCTTTTGTTTAGGACAGCTGTACCTAGTTAACATCAACATCTTTACAATCCATTAGCTACAGTTTGTAACCCAGGCTAGGTGTTATCAATTTATGGTCACTAAGCCAAGATAAACCTGATGACATCACCATGGCATCATCAGGAATTCTTTTCTCAGTCCTCACAAAGCTCGTCCAGAGCCTCAGAAGACATTATACAAATTATTTCACAGGCTGACTAGGACTCGACATGACGAGTAAACTGACCTTTATGTGTAAAATCGATTAAATGCCACTCTGAACGTTGAATTGGGAAATTTCAACCACTGGGCATTATCTGCAAAGCTGGCCATTTTTACTTGACAACTGCGTCGCTCAATATGATGAAGATCACCCAGAATGTTAAATTAGATGGAGAATTTTCCATGTCTTGGTTTTCTTCAAAAAACAGAAAGAGTGGTCTCTGTCTTGTTTTTTTTTGTTGTTGTTTTTTTTAATTAAGTATCTTTGACAAGATAAATAGTTTGCACATTAGCATCTGCAGCTCATTTAAACAAAACAACCTCCCATAAATAAATGTAGAAATTAGGCATGGAGATACTGACAGAGATGTATCCATTACCTGGTGATAGTCTTTTGAGCTTTCGAAATCACAATTTAAACTTGTAAATTATCAGAAAACAGATTCATGTATTTGTAATTCTGAAACCTAAATAATGATTTTAATATAAAAAAAGTGGTCAGCAGTGTCAATTATTTCAACATTCTATAAATTCTATCATTTCACTAAAACTCTATCTTCTAAATTACAAACATAACTGTTAAGTTTGAATCTTTCCCATATAAAAAAAGTAATTTTTTAAAATTACTTTGATATTTAAAAAAAATAAACTAAAATACATCAGTTTCTCGTTGAAACGTGGCTTCCAGGTAAAAATACCTACTGGCTTTTTGATGTGAGGTCAAAATATTGCCTGATTCTGTTATGATTTTGCCAATTAAAGTTTTTAATCAAATTTAAAACACGAAGACTATGGGCTTATTTTCATGAACTCTTTGATGCAGCATCCAGTCTGGTCCATCAGAGCTGTTCCAAACACACTGGCTAGCCCGGTGCAGCAGTGGTGTGCTTGGATACTTGGTCATCATCATGGCCACTCACATTCATCCCTTCCAACTCCAAACACAGTTTGTCTGTATAGTAATTAAAAATGCAGAGCCCCAGCCAGTGGCATGGCAAGACTCATTAAAAAAGAAGATGACATGTGCAGCCGTTGTGGTTACCCTGTGTTTTTAGATAGAGTAGTGGGGGAGGATTGGTAGGAATGCACAGAACTGTGAGAGGTATTAGCCAAAAAATGAAATTTTAATTGATCTATGATTTCAAATGGGACTATGTGAGCTGTTTTAATTTTTTTAAATAGTGCTGCAACTCACGATTGGAGCACAGAATAACTGAGACAAGAAACAGTTCAAGCTACTTCAGGTTCACATAAAATAAAATAAAAAAGGCTGTTATTTTAAGTATATTTAGTTAAAGTTTTGTTTTTTGTTTGTTTTTTTTTTTTTTCACAAAATTACATTAATTACAATGTCAGAATGAGAGTTTTATGTATTATTTTTAAAATTAAGTCCAGAATAAAGGTAAAAAAAAACCATGCAAAACATGTTTTGTCATTGTCAGAGACGTTTATACGGATGTGTCTTCACTAAATAAAGTGACAAAATATTACACATATTACACAAATATATTTATAGTACACAAATGCACTGAGCGGTTGATTTGTACTCAGCAGAAAGGTGGTGGACCACATAAGACACATGATGCAAGATTGCAGCATTCTGTAGAATTTACAACACCACAACCTTTACTTTGCATTAATATGCACTATTTATTGTTTGGGTTAATTAAGCTTTTAAAGGGCAGATTTGATCATCTAATTTTTGCAAACAATAAACTAAAGTATCAGTGAGCCCAGCAAACGACAAGACAATGGCTGGATAGATAGATATACAGACATATATATGAATATATATATCTATATATTGTGTGTTTGTGTGTGTGTGTGTGTGTGTGTGTGTGTGTGTGTGTAGTGGTGCTGGGTCGGGTTGGTGTGGGGGGTTGTTTGTGGGTATAGGTGTGCATGAGTGGTATGAGTGAGAAAAAGTGAGAGAGTGAAAAGCACATAGTTAAATTACAATGCTATGTCACCCAAAAGAGAATTTACAACTGCTAAGTACCAAACCAAAACAAAAACAAAAACTAATGAAAAATAGTCTTGGCGATGTACAGACTCTGTAACAGAGCCATAGAAGAGTCACCATATGACATAGCTGCCTGCCAGAGGAGGACATGCCTTGCTCCCACTGTGATAGAGGACAGGTACAGAATTAAGCCTTTAAAATCTCATGATAAAAGCACCAAATTCAAAGGGGAAAATATTTTCCAACAGTAACCAAAATGTAACCTGGATTTCAATCCAAAATAGCCATACTAAAATTCACCTATAGTCAGAAATCTGCAAACGTTAAATAATTGCTGCAAAATTTGTCATGACTTGAGAACAACCAATGGAAACTAAAATGAAATAGAAAACAAATAATAATTTTTTGCAGTAGATGTTGTTCGTTATAATTGTGATAATAATCACGGTTATTAGTTAATTTTGATAGTTTTTCTTTCACGATTATATCTTGTTT
>JAQNCA010000011.1:15001242-15015937 GCA_029783725.1 Acanthurus tractus
ATACAAAATAGAAACACACAAACACAAAAACGGACACATAAGCTTAACAATGTAACACGAATCCACAAACAAACACATAAAAAACGCAATAACACGCACAGCCGGAGTATTGTTGTTGTTGTGTCATTCATGCCAATAAAGCAAATTTGAAATGAACTGAGACAGAGCCAAACAGAGAGAGAGAGAGAGAGAGAGAGAGAGAGAGAGAGACGGAGACAGAGAGTAGAAGAGAGAGAGAAAGTGAACATAAAGGCAAATACAAGTATATTATGGGATGAAGCAGAGCACTGCAACTGCATGGCTTCAGGCCAGGAGCTGCCTTTTATCTATTCGTTCAACTAAAGACACGCTCCTTTTTTTTCTCCTCTTTGCTCTTCCACTTCCATCCTTTGGGCACATCTTTATTTTGCTACCTACCACACACACACACACGCATACACACACACCATTAGCCAAGCCCATAGAGCAATTGGCAGAGCTCTCATCCCCACAAACACATTCTCTGCTACTCAGTAATTCCCTTCTACAATCGAAAAATTTTCAATGAAAAGAATTTTCTTAAAGTTGGAAAAATGAAGCTTAGAACTTAAAACGAAAATGAAAGATTTTCTCATGTATATTTTAAAAGGAGGAAGAAGTTGCAATTAATTTGAAATAAAAGATAGTTGCGCTGTACTCTTACAACAGAACAACAGACACTGCCGTTTCTCTTTTCAACAGAAACATGGTTTTCTTTTACGAATGTAATCGCTTCTTCCTTTCCTTTTTTGTTTTTAATTGTTGTTAAGTTATTGTCAATGACTCTCAACACTTCATTCAAATGTCACAAATTAAAAGCCTTACACAAACGGGAAGGATTATCCCATTGAGCCACTAAAAGCTTTTTACAGTGAAACACCTGTTCGAAGGACAAACGATTGATGGGAACTTAAAAACAGTCAAAAGAACATTAATTAAAAAAGCACAAGGTATACAAGTTGAGAATGTCTTACCAAAATATTCGAAAATATAAGACAAAGATATTAGGAATACAAGTTTTCTGTTATAAAAAGTGCATTAAATATTTTTGTGAATGTTTCCGTATGTCTGTCAACTTACTCCATTAGATCACGATCAGCACCTGAGTTACATTGAAACAGCAGTCTTTGTTGTGGCAGTGTCTTAGACAGAAGGTGCATCAGGTTAAAAGCAGACCAAGCATCCGTTGGACACTGTAAATTTGTCCCTAAGGTTCAGACTGCTTATGCCGATTACTTCTGTGACATTCTGAGGACATTGCACAACAACATGAATGTACAACATTCAGCCCAGATGACCTGAACTGTAGATGGATGGCAACTGGGCTCTCAAACATGACAACACATCTTCTCACAGTACATTTTGAAATTTGAAAAAAGTCCCATAACAACACAGTCATCTTCCCCAACTCTTCAGGTTTGGCTGCGTGCAACCTCTTAAAATGAAGTTTGGTCTCTGGTATGTAGTCACAGACCTTAGTTAAAGCTCCATGATAAAATTACAGATGCACACAGCAGCGGTCACTAAACTGCATGTAACTCTGGTGCTGATGATGACCAAACAATCAAACTTTGAATACTAGCTCACAAAAGTTGACGCTTACACCTGCTGCATGCACACCATTGTGTAGTGCTCATGACAGGTACAGTGTAGGAAGCATTAGATTGCACTTTGTATTGTGGCCTTGAGATCAGACTGATTCTCTCTGCAGTGAAGGCCAATATTTGACATCCACAGATCCACAGTGATCCACAGAAGCTTTGACTAAGCACAACTTACTAACATTTAAGTGTTTTAATTTTTGCCTTTTTTCGGACATGCTTGACTTTTTTGATTTGATTTAATTAGCCACTAACAAATGCACTATATTAATCCTTTTAGCTATTTCAAATAGCCTGAAAAAGGTAGATGTTAAGGGTTCAAATGGATCAATAGTAGCTCCCAAATATTCATGAAACATGTGATGTCCTTTTTTTAAGGAGTAAACACTTGCAACTGAGAATGATCACGGACTCGCATTCAAAAGTGTATTTGTTTGCTAACAAAAAGACTCATTTCATGTTCAAAAGGGACAAGAACAAGCAAAACAATGCCACAGCCAGATGACTGGATACTTCCACAGGGCACAGCTGATATTTTCCGTTTGTGAAGAAGCAAATGAGGAAATGGATACAACCTGAAGTCATCAGGATGTACAATTAAATGGCCCCTACAAGGCACATTCACACACATATACACACAATGATTTTTTTTTTTTTAACTAATGTAAAAGGTTCAAGCACTTGTGTGTCAGACAATGTTGCAGTTATTGTTATAATCCACTCTGTAACAATTTGGTATGCTATTTGTCAACTCCGTTTTAAAAATGGTCCATTGAGCTTGCCCAGGCCCTCAGGAAATGTTCTAATGTCCTAATCTGATCACAATTTTACCTCAGCATGCACAAATAGAAATACAGCTGTGGGACAGGCTAGCTATCTCTGGCTAGCTAGCAGCCAGTGAGTCATTATGTTTCTTAACAACTCATAAACATTGAGGTTTGGACAAATTTGCAATTGTAATCTTGAAAAAATTCAAAGGAAATTTACAAAGCATCAAAGTTAACATTTAAATTTCGGGTGACTCCTAGACCAGTGAAAGCATCCTACAAAGGCATTAAGAGACACTGAAATGCAATCTGAAAATCAGGTCTAAAAATCCCAGGTCCTTAAACTTCATTGTGAGACGGTCTTTAGCAGACATAGCTCCTTCAAACGTTCCAGATTTTTTTGGTTTATCTGTTATGTTTTCAACTTTGATGCTGAAACACATATAACCAAAGAGAGAATGCACTCATCAGCATTGGAAAAAGAAGCATGGGGTTTGGCAGCCAATTTCTGAGGCGATCATTACTCACTGGATGTTCCGACCACTTAGCCAGACCAGCCGGATCGCCCCAGAAAGATAGGGAAGAGAGCTGGGATTACAGCCATTAGATCATCTTGGATTTGAGGCTGTTCCCGACTAATGTCAGGTCTCAGGAAAATGAAATGGACAAAATGGGACTCTTGCTGGCCAAGCACGGAAAATCACTTTTATGCCCACATCTGTGCAGAGACCTGTCTACACCACAACATCCAGGATTAAGTTGTTTTAGTTGACGGGCTGTGTTCCTACCCAACAGAGCACAGGACTCAGGCAGGAGGAGGGAAGCCAGACTGTGTGTGTTTAACATCAGGCATGTTCGATGCTCATATAGACAAGGCTACAACTTCTTTTTTTGTGTGTGTGTGTGTATCGCAAAGATGACTAAGTTACCTTGATACTATGAAAAATGGTTAAGTCCAATGATCTTATCATTAATACAGAAGTATTTCAATGATAGCGTGTCATAGTGTAAACACAGTCCATTAGTGTCTTGTACTAGGGTTACTGAAATGGACTTGTTTATTTGGAAAGCAAAGTGGTTAAGTTACTGTTTTACCAAACGGTTACTAGCTTTGATTCATGTCAGGGACTCCCAGCTTGTGTTGCATTAGTTTAAATTCGTGCTTGGAAGCCGTCCTGTTGGTTATGAGAGCAATGTGCCCATTAAAGTAATTGATTCAAATAAAACTGATCAAAGAGCAAACGGGAAAAGGGTCAAATTAATAGCTAACTCACCATTGCAATCACCTGCATCAACTTTGACCCACTGAATCTATTTTGGTCTCAAAAAATTATGATTGTACAACAGCATTAGCAATACAACAAAGTAACTCTCTGTATGATCTCAATTTTATTCATTTGTTCTGAAATTTTGAAAAGTCCTGCTTATTCTCTTTAGAATTACAAGGGTAATAAACTCTATTATCAGCAACACTAAAGGCTGTATTTTCAACATTGTTTAAATTTGACATGAAGACTGCCCTGTTGTAAAGAAAAATACTCTTCAGAAAAACAGTTGCAGCCTTTATTAATTGTGTATTTAAAGATGGTGGGTATGACAGAGTTAACAGAGTTTCTTTTCTAACCCTGAATACAGGGTTAGAAAGAAACGTGTGACAGGCAGTAGAGCTCATCACAGCTGGCTGTGGTAGTCACCCTTTCCCCCCCACATCTCAACTCCACTCAGGCTGACTTTGCTAAAATAGGTATTTTCTGGTTTGGTACCAAACAAAAAATGCCACTAGTGAACCCAACATGCCACTTTCAGAGGGTCCCTTAAAAAACCCTACAAGTGTTGTCACACACACCCACAAACCCTTGTCCCTGCTCACTGTGTTTTTCTCAGGCAGACCACAAGATGTCCCTCCTGTTTTCTCCTCCTGCTTCAGCTGTTTCAAAATTATTATCTCAATGTTTTTCATGTGTTAAACCCATCTCCTTATTTCAGTCAGTACAGGAATTTCACATTTATTTTTGTGTTTGTGCCTCACATGTGCCTGCAAGTTGCCTTGGTATTTTCCCAGCAGCCCCAGTGCTCTGTGAGCAGATTATGTTCACAAGTGTTCATATTCATTTAAAATCTTTAGTCTGGTTTTAGATTTTCTTTTTACCAAATGTAACACACAGACAGATAGACCAATACCCGTACAAAAACGTGTATTGGAAACACAACCAACACCAACCAACAACAACACACATCAACAAACAACAAAACAAAAAAAATGCTGCAGCAACAAAACAATGGCAGAACATTTTCAATGCTCCTTCAGCTCGGGTTGAAGTGACTCATTCAGTTATATAATTACTATGTATTATGCAAATTTTCCACTGAACTTGTGACATGATTGACATTTTTTGTAGTCATGTGGATTTTATAACTTCCCCTAATAATGCCTCACATGCATGTGTATGTCACACTACTGCTCTAAACCATGATTTACATATAATTATGTGTATGAAGCATTGAAGGATCACACTGGGAAACTGCTACAGTTTGCCAACAATGATCTGCAGGGTCCCTCTTAAATATATTCCTGCCCTCATTTCCTTTTTTCTTTAAAAAAAAAAAGTTCAAAAATATGAATAAATTATAAAAAATCAAAGGAGGATCATTCTCTCATAAACACTCTTAACATTAACATCAACTGCAAGCAATGGTCTCCTTTGGTGAACATGCAGCTGTAATGTATATAATATTGGTGATGGAGGGAAAAAAATAGAAAATTACATTATAGAAATAGCCATTGTGACATCACAAATTGAATTGCGGAGTACCGTTTTAAAGCCTCAAGGCTGGCATTTGGATTTTTGGAAGAAGTGACAGAAAACAGCACCTGACCAATGGCAAGTTCATTAGTAAATGAAGAAGTGACTGCTGAAAGATCCACCATGACCATTTTAACTCGACCCAGCGTGCACCCATTGGTCACACACCGTTGTATGTGTCTTTGATTTGGGTCACTTCATTAGGCATGCTTGCCGGGTGGTACATTAAATCAGTCATTAACTACGGTAGATGCATTGAACATTTTTTGTACTGCTAGGCTCTGGTGAAAACAAACCCCAACACCACTACACCCACCCCCTACTCCTCCGACACATGCACAAACACACTCCTACCAGAGATAGACTTACTGTGTGTAAACACCAGACCAAAACTTCTCACAATACCCACAGGGAAGAGGTCAAAGGTCACTGAGAAGGAATAAGTGGATGACCGCTTGAACCAACCCAGACTTTTCTGCTTTTTTCTGTATTTTATAAAAGCTCATATTTGCCCAGAAATGCATCTCTCTCATCAAAAAAGTGCTTTCAGGATCAATACCAAAAAACACTGCCATTATACGCAGTCCAATGACATTCCAACAAGCGGTTCCTGTTAACATTAAACCTAAAAAACTGCTGAGAATGTCTGATTTTATTGTCACATAAATGCAAAAAAGAAAAGGGTGGGAGTGTATAAGGTATCTCCAGTGATACAATGCATTTGTCTTCCTTCCCTCTTATCTGCATCTGAAGTTAGAGTGTAATCACATCATCAGTTCTGAAGCACCATGTTTCTGACAGCTCATTTCCCCATTGGAGCAGACACTGATGGGTGGAAATTGTGCTGTGTGTTTTTCCTACGTAACAAGCATTTGTGTTTACATGATTGTTTCAGTGTGTAGGCACACCTTAGTGTGTGAATGTGTGTGGAAGCTTCAGTCTGCTTAGTGTTATCACTGCCTGATGTCTTGGGGGCAAGTTGGCTAATAAGTCCCTGGGTGAAGGAAACAAAGGGAGACCGAGTGAGATAAAGTTGAAGCAGAGCTTTGACATCGCTTTATTGTGCAATTAAAAAAGTTTCAGTTGGTCAACACTATCACTCTGCAGCTCTGCACGCAGAGCCCAATGTCATTACAAAGAAAACAGCTTGACTTGCAGCTGAACATCTAAATGTGTACATTTATCTTGTATGCCATAGCAAAAACAGACTGCGTAAGCCGGTCTGTACATAAAGTCCCATGTTTACAGCATGCAAATCAGTCATTGATAAGTTGATTGAGGTTATGTTACAATGTGGGTAAAGAACATGCAAGTTTTCTCCTGTTTTAAATAGGTCAAATTTGAGAGTGAGAGATGAACAGGCCTCCAGTTGGCTTGTGTTGTGCTTATTTAAATTTATGTGTTGTTATTTTTGTTGATGGCAAATCTGATTACCTACCGGCTGCCAATATGGTTCGATAGCTCTATTAGTTGCAGCTAATGATGACTGCAGCTGACTTGACTTTTTATGACTTTGTGAAGTTACTGTTAATTAAAAGTCAGCCTTTACATACCTTTTTTTAAGGGTTTTTGCAGAAATAATAAGGCCCTTACTCGTGATTTCCCTGTTTTATAAGTATGTTAGTGATGTTTTATTCAGGAGAATATCTCAAATCACAAATTTGTCTAGAATGGCTGAACAAGCAGTGCAATGCAAAGTCTTTCAACTGGCCTAGAGATGGTCAGAATCAGAAAATGACATATTTATGAGTTGATATATAATTTACTATATGTTGTCATTAATGTTTTATGTGTTTTACAAAGTTCATTCCCATCAGTTCATCAACTTATTTTCATTGCAACCCTTTCACTCAGTTGCACTGCTTCCAGTCCAGCCAGTAGGAATTAGAGCTTTTATCCAATCTGATTTCCCCCCTGTGCTGTCTCCAGGTGAAAAATCTACCCTGAGGCTTTCAGAATATTGAGTAAATCCTTCTCCTGTTGAGGAAAATCAGGACAATGTTGTTAATAGTCATATACTTAACCAATCAGATACCATGTCTCCCATGCTGGACATAGTCTTTTACAGTCTTAATTTTGATAGCAAATTCTGATTTAGTCTTAGTCTTTTGAAAAACACACCATTTAGTTTTAGTCATATTTTATTCGTCTGAAATCTTTTAGTTTTTGTCTAGTTTTAGTCGACTAAATATCATAAAAGTTTTAGTCTTAGTCTAGTTTAAGTCTATATTTTAGACCAAATATTTGCAGATTTTAGTCGAATACATTTTCTACAGAATTTACGGTCATTGGGAGTATCCATCTGTCTGTTATGGAATGGTATTACTGTTTGAATATGCAATTCAGACACAGATTCAATGGTTGTAATACAAAACATTTATTTAATTTTATTCTTAATGTCAAAAACATTTCTGTTGTTCGTGAGACATGCCATTGCCCTCAGACCAGGTGCCCTGCAAAACGTTAGCGTGTTGCTAATGAGCGAAGTTAACTGAAATCAACCAAAGTCGTGCAACTATGACTGTGCAACTAAACACAACTAAATAAAATGTAGGTAAACAACCCAACTGTCATGAAATTGTCTTCAAAACTGTGCGAAGTTCTGCAAACTCGTCTTTGTCCTCCTCCTGTGAGTGTGTAACTGCTTCTGCATTTAACTGTTGCATCTTCACTTACTTTTGAACATGACTGTGCTGCTCTGTAGATCAACCTACCCTCAAAAGATTCACTCTGATTGGATTTCTTCCTAACTTGTCCCACAAAAAGGGTAGTTTTGATTGGATCTCTTCTCCATTCGTCCCTCATTAACATTTTCCTTTTTATTCGTTTACTAAAGTTTCAGTTAATTTTGTCACAGTCTTGGTCATCATATCTGACTTTTTAATTAGTTTTTATTTAGTTTTCATCTGTGAAAAACCTTCGTTGAAAAATATTTTTTGTCATAGACTTCATCAACAAAATTAACACTGGTCTTTTACATGCTGGAGCCCTCTAGCTTGCCCAGCAGTATGGAGGGTGCAAGTTAGCAAATTTGGCATTTTCGGTTGCTTGGTGGTTGTATGAGTAAATGTGATTGGTTGCTGTCAGTTTGTTCTCGTTACATTGTATAGCAATGAATAGCTCAAAGTCCTTGTGTTATGTGATGTTGCTAGAAAGCTACTCAATCGTGGGAGGATAGCACTGACAGGTTGAGGTATACAATAAACGGTTAGCCACTTCTTTACTGTCAGTTATCATGTTTACATCACGTAAGAAAGAGTTGAATATTAGATTAGTCTGACTAAAACTGGACACATTAATATTTTAGTCTGAAATCACACTAATTCTCAAAGTTGGACTAACACAACAAGATAATGCGACTGGAAATCAGTTTACTCCTGCATTTTTATGCTTTAATCAAACCCAAACTAGCCTTGGCATTCTGCACATGCTCCACAGGCCAGGCTTTGACCCGGAAGCCAGAAAGCAGAAAATTCGTAGAAAGAAGCCAGGGAGTAAACAACAGGAATGTATCAACATGGCCAGTGCTCGTGCAAAAAATGCACATTTTTGGATGGACAAGGAGACAGAGTTTATGTTGTGTCAGTTGAAAGTTACAAACGCTCGTTTAGTATGTGACGTAATAGGTCAACCAGAAAAGAGTCATAGTAACTGGCTAAAAGGGGGCATATCACCACCTACCATAGCAGAGTCATACATGCTACCATCAATAAATCAATTCTCCCCCGGTGTATGTTTACAGGGGCAAGGACAGTTGCTAAAAAAAGCAACCAGTTTTAAAGAAACAAGCCAGAAAGAACACACTACCATTAAAGAGATCATGATATGTTGATCACTATTATATATATATATATTTGTATATAGTTTTCAGCCTTAGAAAAAAATAATGTATATAAAACCAACAAACAAAGAGGAATGACTAAAGAAAGGAATAAATAAAATGAAAGTAAGCTGCCTTTAATGAGCTGGCATTTTTACATGTTTATCAGTGCTGGCATGATCCCGTTCCCCACTTGAGGTAAAATCCAGATTGCCTGTGGTGACAGAGAGATCTGTCCAAGCAAAGTCCCGGTTGCCTATCTCCTCCCTTTACACTCACGGTCTGATCAGCTCCTTCAAGTTCATCCATAAAAGTCCTCTGAAAGGAAAGCTGGCAAAAACTTATGCACAAACTCCCTTCAGGTGAAAGTCTTCAGCTTCACCACACCCCACCGGCCTGGTGGTGTGGGCTGTGCCAAACGGAACGTTGTAAAGAGTGGTGAGATGTTCCCCATCAGTGAACTCACAGCCAGATACTTCCAGCACTGTTCCAGGCACATACGAGGGTCAATACAATCTCCCATTCTGACAAAACAAGGAAAATGCAATTTAATTGGGCCTTTCCCCATTAATCTTTCCGTCTGTTCTCCCAGGAGAGTTTGCCAAAGATGGAAAAGGCTCTGGACAACAACCAGCAGGTTGCATGGTGGAGTGCAGTTGCAACTGAGCTTCTCTGCCCGGCTGTAGTTAGTGGGCAGAGGGATGTGGATGTAGGATGGTCACAGTTTACACTGCCATCCGTTGCACTGAAAGGTGTAGTGTGTGGATTGTTAGTTCCTTAACAGCGTTAACTTCTTCCAACATATGGCTAAATTGCTCATTTTATGTTATTTCATTCTGCAGATGCAGGTGCATCCAAGTACAAGCATGTTTAAAGAAAAAAGGATGTCTGGCATATTTACAATGTTAGTTGGTTGTTCTGCTTTTCTTTTATGAAATATGCATTTGTTTCTTTTTTTGAATGTAACAGACATGGTTTACTGTGTATTTGTTTTATTCAGAGGCGTCAAACAGTAAAGGAACAAGGTTTTATTTGAAGAGAGTTGATTGTTCTGCAATTACAGGTTTGTTTTATCTTTCCTACTACTTTTCCAGAATTTTGGATTTTTCTGTTGCCCAGCAGGGGACAAGACTATGTCCCAGGAACTTTTGTGGCTTATTGAACTAAAGGGTTGCAATTGGTCAGCCAGGCCAGCGAAAAGCAGGTACAAGGCCTGAGGTTATCAAAGAATCAGCAACTAACTGAGAGTGAAGGAACAACAATTACTTTTAAGTTTGGATTTAAAGGCCTTTACTGAGTCAGACTGTCAAGTCAGCACAGAGGTTATTCCAGAGGACAGGGTTGTGATCCTGCAGCCAGCTGACTCTTTTCACCCTGACAGACACTTCAAACTGGTACTGTATGGTCAAATTTTCTTGAGGCATAATTCTGTGAGAACACTAAAAGTGAAAAATGAAAATCATAAGTCAATTAATTAAAACAATAAGTCAACAGTGACATTTGACCCAAACCAGGATCTTCAAAGTGAAAATCCCATTATTCACTATGTCTCCCGTCTTCACTTTAACCATATATATTATATCATCTGATATCCAATATATCACAGCAGACAAGCAGGCCACTAATTCAATAAATGTTGTAATGATCACATGTCAAATTGATTTCCCAGAGTATAGCGTGTCCTATGGTGTCAAAAGCCACAGTAAGATCCAGTAATAGAAGCATGAATTCATAGTAGGCAGAAGATAATTCCCCATTTTGGTAAGTGTAGTAAAAGTGTATTGACAGGCGCTGAAAGGAGACTGAAAAGAATTAAAGAGATTAGTTTTAAATGTGGGGACTCAAACTTGCTGAGACATGGTGCTGTCTTTAAGCTATAAGGGGCTTTAGTCATAACTGATACATTAAAAGTATTCAGCTTTGTTTCCCAGAAATGGCCTGAGTTATTTAAAACATTTAGCTACTACAGGGTCAAAACAATGTTTTATTGGATATAGTTTATACCCTCTCTAGTTAGCTAAGTTTTTATTAAATTTCAGCATTTCTAAGTACAAAAATGTAAAAAATAGGAAGAAAAAAGGGAATGAATTGTGATCAGTTCACAGATAAAAGATAAAAAGACAGGATTTTTGCTGATTTGCAATGAGTTTGGGTGTTTTTTAAACTACAAACATACATACAAAACAAACATTATATTATCTAAAAATTATTTGATAAATTGAAATCCTTAGAATTGCAAACACTTACAGTCACTCAGAGCAAATTTGAATAGAAATCTGTCTTTCTTTCTTCTCTCTTTTTTTTGATGAGAATAGATGTGTTACCATCATGACCATCCACCCACGGCTTATCCTATAAACTATGCAAAAATTTTGTATCTCCATTTCTTTCATAAATCAATGTTAATGACCATTTTCAAATGTAAGTATAAGTGTAAGTGAATGACTCTCGATAAAGACACGATACTAGGTAATTTATGTGCAGTGTGGGTTTTTTGTTTTTTGTTTTTTTTCAATAAAGGATTTTTTTCCTTTGCTGAGTGCAAATATGGTTTCTGTCCGACACCAACAAAAACTCTGTTTTCATTGTTACAGAAATGTCTAAATGTCTCAACTTTACAACATCATTATTTTAATCAGGAGAGATGAATGAGTTGCAAATAGATATTAGCATAACAGATTTTATGTAATAATTTGAAGTCTTGTCAGAAAGTCTCTGTTTAGACTCAAAAGGAGGATTCTGTAAGCGAGAGGCATCTGCCCCTGAGCACCATCAGGATAAATCTACCCATGGAGCTCAGAAACTGGTAGCAGTGGAGGCCAGAGACCCTTCCGAGACTAATAGGCTGATGAAATGATTAAATTGATGATTCTGCAACGACTGGTGGTAATGGAGAGGTGGAGGTGAGCATGAATAAACTAGAGGTAGATAGAGAGTTATATTTACAAAAAGACAGCAGTGAGATGATTGGCTAGAAATATAGGTATGTTGCTGTGCTGTTAAACAGATGTGACCAGCTGATGAAAACAGCTGATAATGCAATTGAGAGCCCTGGACCACAACAGCAAGGGAATTATGCGTCAACATGCATGATAGCAGTGAATGGCAGATTGTTAGAGAAATAACTACATGTGCTAAGCATCCAAAACGGTATTCTCATTTTCTTCTTATTCAAGGTGTCCTATTATATTTTTTATATCTTTCTCTATTGTTTTCTATTTAAGGCTTAAATAGAAAACTGTTTTAAAATTTCATTAAAAGAAGCCCCTTGCATTACAGTGCTTGTGTCCATCTACTTTGTTTTATTATTATGTCATACTGCAAATTTTTATAATCTGTAATACCATTGCTGTCATTTATCAGTTCAGTTCTCAAGATAAGAAACCTCTGTTTTTTTCTGATGAGCTTTCTTTTAAACCTTATGTTGATGATTAAAATCCCTTTGTCTTGAAGAATCAAGTGTATTGTACATCAGCATAGCAGTGAATCCATCAGTGCAACAACACAGTCATGTCATATTCAGCCCTTTGTTGCTCCCATTTACAGCATTGAACAGCATAGAATACTGTTTTTACTGACTGCTGAAGAATTCGCAACAATGCTAGCAGCTTCAACACAGATAATGCTCACATGCTGATGTTGTGCTAGCAGGAAATGTTTACCATTTTAACCATCTTCATTGAGTGTGTTAGCATGCCATCACTTCTCAATTAGCAAATTACAGCAGAGCCTCACAAGAGTGTTACTAATTCTTGATGAATCTGGTAAAAGTTAAATTTTTACTCGATAACAGTTGCTAAGTTAATAAAATTCCTCCTGATTAGGACACAAAAGTCTGTATCAAACTTAATGGCAGAAGTAAAAGGAAAATGTAAGAACTAGTTTGGGTTTATCTTTATCTCTCTCTCTCTTTCTCTCTCTCTCTCTCCTTCTTTTCTTGGCTGCATGATTAATTACCCATCTGTGTGATAATGAGCTACACTCCTTGTGGGGGAAACCCTTTCAACTACCCAATGGGAAATAACTTGTTCTGGTGAGTTTTTGTGATGAGAGCTCAGCCAAATGAGAAGTTACATCTTCGCTTACATAAGGAGACAGTTTGCTCCAGAAACATACATTGCTACGCCTGCTGCTAGCATTACTAAAAACTGAACCGAGTAACTAAAAATGACGATGGAATGACTATGATGCAAAATAGCATGTCGCAGTCCTCTCCTTGACATTCACATGTGTGTTGGGCATAATGGGTATAAAGCTTTTATCAGCCCCTTACACACACACACAGAAAACTGAAATGATCCAAACTCAGCAGAGCTGCATGTGTTTGGCTGACTCATGCGTTTAGTGGTACCCTGATGACTAATGCTCTGAATGCATTGGCCAGCGCTCAGCTTCCGTTTGACTGCAGTGTCACTCTCAGTGTGATGAATGAATGTATCGGCCCTCACAAGCATCTAGTAGTGTTTTTATTTGAATGATTCACCGAACTTTATCGTCTCGGTCATCATCTTAATTCTGTTACATTTTATGGAAGGACTGACCATTTAAAAAAAGGAAACAATGCATTTTCATACTTTGTACACAAGTATTTTAGAAACATGAGCCCTTTAATACAGGAAGCACTCACATAATTGTTTTCAAGTTGCGGAAGTTCTACAAGTGATTTAAGGCAACTTGTCACTTTACCATTTTTCATAGGGAGTCCTGACCTGCTCGACGAATGATTTATAGTCTGCCTCTCTCCACAGCAAAAGCACTTGTTTGAATTAAAGTCCTACTAAAATTATACATCATTTTTGTCTGCTACATTATCCAGTGTAAAACTCTGCAGACAGTCTGACTCATCAGATGGGGGTATAAATCCACTGAGCAACTTTTTCAGTTGGGATCCTCCCCCTTCATTATCTGCATATTACTGTTTTGTAGATTTTTTTATTTTTCACGACAGCAGAATAATAATATGTGTTTGTCTATTTAAGGCTATTATGAGAGTAACACTCTAACCCTTACCCATTCAAAGAATTAAACTGCAGGTGCATTTCATGAGAGCTGGATTACTGATCTCCTTATACCTTTGGCCCCCATTTTATCAGTCACCCCCCCTAATGAAGCCACATCAGATAAACAGAAAACAGTTATATTTAATGTCAAGCTAATTTGTCCATTTTATTTTGCATGCCTGTTAATTCAGTGAGAGGTTTAAAAAGTGACAGGAAAAGAGTAAATCTTGAACTGGCTTTTGGCATTTAGTGAGAGTTTCACAAATAAAAAACTGCAAGATAGATGTTGAGGTGGATTTCTTCCCCCTAATCTAGTAATACACTAAGTGATATTAGCTTTATTGCTTGGTGGTATGTCTTGTGTTGTTACGCTTGCTTGATGTTTGGCAGTGTTAGGTAAGTCACTGACTTGCCTCCTTTTCATTATAAACTAAATTAGGCAGTTTTGAAAGAGGATTAGCTTTTAGCAAGTTGCAGGTGTTAGCAGCATCTTGTCTCTGGTTCAGGTTTTGTTTGTTTGGCATGCTGTTGCTCTGACTTGTGTGCAACTTTTGTGACTTTGGGTCCTATCATACACTTTGCGCCGCGCGCCAATGGTGCATTGGCGGGGAAAGTTTCAAATTAATTTCCAGGTCGACCTTTGCCACTTTGTTCCAGGAGCAGCAGAGGAATCCTGCTCTGCTCC
>JAQNCA010000011.1:15016037-15027481 GCA_029783725.1 Acanthurus tractus
CCCAATGCGCCACTGGCGCACAGCCGGTAGTCCAATCAGCTGTGTAGAATCATCTCATCAATTCAAAGATGTTTCATGGGTGTTTCTCTCTCCAAAAATGCATGAACCAGTGGGAGAATCCGCTCTCATTCCCTTTAAAGACTGGTTCGTATTGGTATCGTACACCCTGAACAACAAGGATTTATTTATTTATTTATTCATTCATTCATTTGCTCGTTTATTCGGCTGGAAAGGGACAACGCTCAATGAATGTATTGTGTCAGACAGCTCTTAGCTGATCCCCCCTTAAGTCAAATCGTTTAAAAAGCAAACATTTCCATATTTTGTCATTTCTATGTCTACAATATATTTTCGCCTGCACAGGCAAACGCCCACATACACAGGCACGCAAGCATGCATGCACGCAGACACGCACCTAAAAATTAAAATCATTTTGTGAATAGAATACATGTGGTTATTAATGGTTGACTGACTGTTTTTCTTTCAGCTGCTTGTTGATATTGAATTTAAACGAAGAAAGGAGATTCAGCGGTGAGGAGACAGAACTCTTGGCTCAGGGTTCATTTTAAAGATAATTATTATTTAATCCTTGTTTTTCTGATCAAATAAATATGCTGACAGGAACAAGAAAGTTTGCTCCCACCTGCGCCACTGGTGCACCGCGTTTGCGTCGGGTGTGCGATAGGGCCCTTTGTCTTTGTTACAAAACTGTCTGAGCAGGCATGATTACTGGAGATCTAACATTTTAGGACATTTTGTTGATATAACAACAAGGAGTTTTATTTGTAGTTAGCAGGTGCATTACATCTACAGAGACCTACATTTTGTATTTGTCGCAGTGGTGCGGCATGCGACTGAGAATGTTGGGGTGCCAACTGGCACAAATTCCTGTCTTCCACAAAATGATGCTTCAGGTAAAACAATTAAAAGTCGTGTAGATGAAAGATTTAATGAAAACCAACCTGGGGCAAAAGAGTATAAAAATTTTAGTATATGAATATGATGGTGATGATCTTTGTGTGGGTCCCAGTGTTCTGCTCGGTATATCTACACTGTCTTCTCTGACTCTTTGTGTGACACACTTTGTGCTGTATATTTTGCATAATATATTCTACATAAGCTATAAGTGTTTGTTCTCATTACAGAAGTAGAGTTTTAAAAGCCAAAATAAATGGTGGTAAAGTCAGAAACAGAGCTTCTTGGAAACAGTCTCTCCTCTGTGCAAAGCCAGCAAACATTTCAACCCAGCTATTCCAATTTACTCCCATAATTGGCTGTCTGTGCAGAGAGGAAGTAGCCATATCTCAGGGTTTTCCTCCGCCAGCCTGACGGCTTGTAATTAGAGGAGGGAAAGAGACTGTTCCTTCAATTAAACAACAGTGCAGCAGGAATAAGGATTGCCCTCTTTTTGTAAAGCAGACTAAAGGGGCAGCAAAATAAATACGGCACCACGTAATGAGCTAAGCGGCATGCAGCATGTGTGTATGTGTGTGTGTGTGTGTGTGTGTGTGTGTGTGTGTACATTGGGTAAATATTGGCAGTTATTTAAGCTGGCTCAAGTGCTTGATGATCTAATTTGCTAGAGCTGGATGGAGACTAAAAGACACAGAAAAAAGCATATTCTTCCTTTTCAGCTCTTAAATCTGATTTCTGTGTGATGTTTTGAGATTTGTCAAGTGATCTTATTCCTTTTCAGATACTGGAAACCACAATGTTCAGGACTGTTCTGCAGGATTTGGCCAAGCAGGTATTTCATAGCTTTTATCTCACTGTAACAGTTAGTAACAGGAGCACACTGTAAACTGGGGTGTACAGGCAACAATCACTGACTTATTTTTTATACAAAAGAAAACATCTCATGTCTTTTTCTGAGAGGAGATACACAGTATTCTTTTTTAATGATGTCCAGTTATGTTTTTATCCACAATGAACATCAGAGATAGTACTGAGAAGGATAAGTGTTTATGTTGTGTCTGTTTTCTTAAATATGAGAGAGCTATGACTGTGTGTAAAAGGGTAGCAAGCTTTGAAACAAACTGTAAATAATACACAGGTACCAAGGGCTTTTTTATGCACTCTGATGAAACATATCAAGATCAACAGAGTATCCACACAGCTCAGTGTTGTTGCATATTGAATCTCTCTGTCTTCAATGTATTTCCTATCCATCTATACAATCTATGTAACTAAAAAAACACATCTTGAACAATAAATTGCCAGCAATGATCACTTAAACATATGTTATTCATAAATTGTTATATTTTCTATACACACACACGCGAGAACAAAACTTTATGTGTCCACCTCCTTTAGCTACAGCTTCCTGTGATGGGCATCACAAAACCTGTAAAACCGCCAGCCACATTTTGCTTTCTGCTCAGGGTCCTTTGTTATCTAATCCATGTGCTTTGACATAACACATAAAGAATCAGGAGACTACCACTGGCCAGAGCAACATTTTAATCCAAGTTTGAACTAAAATTGTATATAGATAGTCAAAGATTAAAGAAGAAAAAGCTTTACCAGTGAAACGTCCACAACTTTAAAACTTTTCAAGGAAGAGACCACTTGAAGTTGCACCTAATAAGCATATTATGAAAAAGTGTATTTATTTGTGTGTGTGTGTTTGTGTTGCACTTTATAAAAACTGCCTACTTCTAAAGCTTTAGCACACATAAAATTTGCTGTACAACATTTACATGTTGACTCCATGTTAGTCTCGTCAAAAAAACTTTTCGACTCAAAGATGATACTTCAAGAAAAAGTGAATCATTCATTTGTGTATTTGTTGAGCACTTGAACAGTTTCTTTTGTGTGTTTGCTAGTTAATGGCCAAAAAAAATCATGTCTCGAGCTGAAAAGTTTAGAAAACCTTGTTTTACATTCTCAGCCACCGTCTTGACTTCATACCAGCTGCACTTTTCAAAGATCTTTCATTTATGAGACCAACAATGTTGAATAATGTTAATTTGTCATAATTAGCTTTCATTAACCTCACTGACTTTAGGAATACTACAGTTAAACCTTTGCTTGAGAAACCACATCTTGATCAAGAGTCTCCAAGTATTAACTAACCCCCCTATTTCCTGCCATTCGTTTCAAAAATACTAAAAAAGGTCTCAGCAACCTTCGGTGCACATATTTAACAAAAATCACTTTGAACCTTTTCTTTTTTACTTTTAGGGTCTGTCACCCTACTGAAACAGAACTTACTAAAGTGGTAAATGATATTCTGCTCACTATATATTCACATTCCACCTCAGCACTTTTATTACTGGATATCAGTGTGGCTTTTGACACCACAGGACGCTGTATACTGTCAGACTGACTGGAGACTCATTTTGGCTGCTCTGACCTGGTCCTCATGTGGTTTAAGTCTGACCTCCCCAAAAGAACACAGTGTATTTCCTATAAAACAGTTTTCTCATTCTCTAAATCAAATGTTCAGAGGCTGGAAAGCATTTATCACATGAGTCACTCATTTGGCACTTCCTTAAACAATTTTCAAGTAGTTACACTCAATCCCCAGGTTTCATTTACTCTCTTCGCAAAAGTCTCACCAAATTCACAGTCAATGAAACTCATTTTTGCACCCACTTTGCAAAACAGTAAACACTAACATGAGCAGCAGAAGTTCACCACATGTACAAAGATTTTTTACATTTTAATTGTTGACACACAACTCAAAATGGATCACGCTTGCTTGGCACCGGTGAGTTAAAAGTTGATAACACAACAAGGGAGGCTAATTTGAGAGAGGGTTAGAGGAAGAGTTGTTCAAGAAAGAAGAGGATGACCAGTCATTCATTCACATGATATTAGATGCACAAAACTAGTTTCCATCACACTGCATAGGTCCATGACGAGACAAATCAGCCATGGTTTCAAGTCTCCTGCCATTTTCCACCTTTCTCTCCCCTGTCAATGTGTTCTTTGTGGTTATATAAGTTATACAATCACCAATCCTACAGGTGCACAAATCCCCTTGAGAATGTGGAAGAGGCTTGTGGAAACATTGATGCTGAGACATACAAGGGCTGTACAAACTCCTCAAGATGGTACTTTGCCTGAAGTTCAGTTCAGGTCAGAAACACTTTTTAAATAGGTGTTTTGGCCATACACACATCAAAGACAAGATGTACTGTAATTACATACCCATTGTAGAGTACAGTAACTACGTGCACATCATCTTCAGTTTCTAATTCTCTGAACCAAACTCTCTCTAAGTGGCCTGCACCTGTTAATTGAATAAATCATTGTTTTGGCAAAACCCTAAACAATTTTCATCATGTTAGACAAAATTTACAGATTGAAAAGCTCTAAACACGTTCTCACTCACCTAAACAAATTTTGAACTATGATACACTTGTGATGCAAAATGGATACTACAGGTGGCAGATGTCAAACTCACCTGAGAGCTCACCTGTCATATGTTACACACAACAACTAAAAACTCAACACACTTGTTGCTGATGAGGGTGCAAGGTTTCAAGAAATTTGGCCTAGCAATTGTGACAAAAAGTACGAAGCACATCATTGTGGTGTTGGCAAGTGGAAAGAACTTTCCCTTTGGCATTTTAGGGCTAAACAATATGTTGCCAAAATAACACTAACTGAAAATTTTGTATAGTTGGGATTGATATGTTTGCAAAATAATTGAAGTGTTTTATCCCCTTTTTTGTGTTTTTGGTTATATTTGGTAAAAAGAGCCCTAGTTTTCAGGATCTGTGTTTTCGCGTTTCATAAAAAATACTGTAAATAACCTGAATTGACCTTAAGTAACCTTCACACTGGATAACATGAAAACCTGAAAGTTAAGTATATTGGTCGTACTGACCTTTTCACAATGGATCAATGACTCCAACTTCTCTGCACTTTGAGAAACAAGAGCCCTAATTCTTAAGAGCCTCTTCTGCTGCTGTGCTATGAGGTTAGCCAAACAAGTCCCAGTAACAGAGGGAGCAGTCTTTTTATAGGTCCTTTACATTTTAAAATATCAAGGCTCACTTGATATTTTAAAATGTGGCCCACTAACATTATCGCTGTGATTATAGTCCATGTCCTGCGCAATTTGTGTTTTTTTAGTGTGTTTAAATGTTGCTTTGTTAAGAAAACGATCGTCAGTCCTGTTTAAACCAATGAAACTTCCTTAAAAGGTATTTTCAGGTAACTCTGCTCCAGGTGTTAGTGTGTGTGTATGTGCAGATGGGTGGCTTGGTATAAACTACAATTATCCAAAAATGTATCTTTTTTTTTTCCCTTTCTTGCTTATTTTGCCTTGTTCCTCTCCAAATGTTCACTCGGGTGTAATAGCCTCAAAAATTTACTTTAACACCTTCTATCTCCTAAATTGCTTAATTATTTACTTTTATTCACTTTTGTTTTATTGAAAAGAAATAATACTAGGTAGTAGATGAGATTAGGCAATACATCTAGAACAAGAAGTTAAACTGTGCTTAAGGAGATTAGATAAGGAGGATAATGCTGAGTCTCTTGTCCCCAAATTTAAATTATATTGATGAGCATGATACGTCTAAAACATTTAAACACTTAGGGTTTTAAAAAAGGAAAACAACTTAGATAAAATGGTCTGATTTAATAAAATTGTGGGTTGTGATAACCACTGCAGTCTGCAAGAGCCACACTGGTTTTTGTTTGACTTTTATCTTCATAGTTTTAGAATGTAGAAACACTTTGCCAAGAAAACTTGTAGGATTTGTTTATTGCTTAGGATTTATTACTTAGCTAAAATGCTGACACAGTGTTTTTCTTTATTTAACATTATGCCACAAACACTGGCTTGCCTTTGCAGTGCAGAGTGCAGTTTTAGAGTGACTTGTGACTGTGTTAGTAGTGTATTGAAAGCACACATCTATTTGTTGCTGTGAGGTCTTTTACGTGCCACGCATGGCAGAGCAAGGCAATTGAACACTGGCCGTACAGTCATTCAGTCTGCATGTGGAACCAAAATGTCAGAAGCAAAGGGCTGAGACCTAAAGCTATTAAACATTGTAAAAACATGGAGCATGTTAAGCAAGGGAGATGTCCATCACTGACTTGATTTGGAGGCAGAGGCAGCTGCTGGCCTGCTGTTTTTAGCTGACTTAGGCTCAATGTGACCATCAAACACTTCATTACAAATTCATAGACTTATTCATCCAATTTCTGAAGCATCATAACAAAGGGGTTGTTTATGTAGTTGGGAACATATAGAGGTAAATGTGTCACTAGTAGACATACTTCTTAGTGGTTATACACAACAAATAAGAAATGAATTTCTGGGTGTTTTAATCAACATAAAAAAGATACATTGTAATGAATTAATTGTAAGCTTTTTATTTATTTATTTTCTTAGTAAACATGAAGAAGAATTCAATTAATCATTGTACAATGTGAATTCTTTTTCTCATAATGACTGTGATGATTTCAAAGACTTTGCACGGCATTGTGGATCAAACATGATGTGTGTCATTCTTGTAACAAACCACATCATTTGAAAACACAAATAAATCAAATGAATAAATGAAATAAAATGAAGTGCCACCATTAACCACTCAAAAACAAACAAGAAAAATATTGGAAATCACATAAAGACCCAGTATAAAGCATTACGGAGGTTTAATTTACCTGTGTCAATGCAGCTCACATGACAGATTCAATATAGTTTATATTTTCACAGCACTGAGTGATGAAACAATACAAAACAATAATTATCTCACATTTCTTTGCAACAGAGAAATTATGTTGATTCACATATTATGTCTGATTAGGTGTCTGTTTTTTAACTATTTTTTATTACTTCAGTCACACAGTCACAACAGTCACACTCAGTGCATTTTACCAATTAAAAACCTAACCGGAAACAATAGTACTACGCCTTTAGTTGACCTAACTATAAAATGCAAATGCAGGAAGTGCTAGCGTTCACTGGCTTAGCTTCAAGGGCCTGAAAAAAAAAAAAAAAAGTGTAAACAAATTAGTAGATTACTGAGTTGAACTAATGAAACTGGTGCAAAGAATTGGCTGTGATGGTGAATTTATTGAGACAACAGTAGATGGAGGAAACGAAAGCAAAGACGGAGAAAAAAATGAAAAAAAAATTGCATTAGGAGCAAATTAAAAAAGGAACAGATAGGGTGTGACCAAAAAAAAAAAGTCAACATTATAATCATCATCTTTATCACGGTAATAATCATAATCAAAATAATAAAAATGCAACATTAAACATTCTTCAGTAGGGTAAATTAGAAACGCCCTGCTTTCCGACTTAGACCAGCTGACTAAAACACAGCTGTAATTATTCTGTGATAACCTGACATAGATAATTAATGAATGCCGTGATTAAAACTCTGTAAATAATATTCTGCAGCTGAAACTGATCTGCTGTCACATCACCACTTATGAAGATGTTGTGCAAGAGTGTCATGAATCAAACACGTAGAGTTTCTAACAGCGCTCAAATAACAGGACTTATTTCTAATGAAGGTTTGATAAATGAGGGACACTTATTTCTTGACCATAATACTTTCTTTAGCATATTCATAAAAAATTAAGATGATTAAATATTTGGGACCTTTAAAACTGCAGCATTGCTCTTGTCAATTTGCGCTGAACTCCTTACTTTTCTTCTCAGTCTCTTTTTTCTTCTTTTCCATTTGGTTTAATCAGATGGCATGTTAAATTTGTAAAACTCAGCAATTTATGTGTGAATTCTTTGGTCAGAACATCTATTTTTAAGATTTCAGATGAGTGCCTTGGGTCAAAACAAGTTTGCTTCCAAATGAAGACAAGGACTAAACTTTTGGAACCTCTATTTCTTCTACATATATTATTTACTCGAAGAGACACAAACAAGTACAAAATAAATCATGTAATTACAATATTAAAAATGGCAATCACATGAAGAAAAGAAGAACAAGGCGAATCCTGCTGGAATTTACTTGCTATGTATTTTACATTCCCCTACAGAAGAGCAGGTAACAGTATGTGAAGCAGCATCTCTAGCATCTACTGAAGAAAAGTAATATAGTCCAATAATCCACCCAAGAAGCAATAGGACCTCAGTAAACAAGAGGAGGTTTACACATACTTACTAAGAAGCAAAACTGGTCAAATTTACACCAAATTACAGATACCAAATTTTTTTTGTGTAATCACCACCACAGACTTTAAATATACACCTGATTGCAACATTAAAAGCGCAGGCTGACCGACTGTAGAAACCACAAGGACTTCAAAAGAGAGTGGACTGAGAGACAGCTAATCGTGGAGGAAAAACAGTGACCTAGCTAAGCTGGTGATTTATCAACACTCACAGCTCTGCAGATAGCCAAGATTGCATGCATCCAGAGA
Organism: Acanthurus tractus; assembly: GCA_029783725.1. NCBI lineage: Eukaryota > Metazoa > Chordata > Actinopteri > Acanthuriformes > Acanthuridae > Acanthurus > Acanthurus tractus. The sequence continues at coordinate 15,024,390 of JAQNCA010000011.1, forward strand.
AGACTGGATGCATGTAAGATGGATACTGCTCTTGTTTTGAGTGCGTTGGTGTTTACACAGCAATACATCAGCATAGCTGATTTCATCAGAGATATATACTCATCTGTAAGTTGTATTATATGCACAAGTGTCTCAATGTGTTCGATTAGATCCACTTTCATTTACTTCTCTTTGCTGATTGCCTAACACACACACACCAAAGCTTTTTCCTATCACACCATACAGCCATGCCACACCACTGTTAAACTAATGGTAATGGTAAAGGTAATTGCAATTGCTTTATATATAAGCGCAACACACAGATAGGGTGCTGATTGACCTGAGCTAGCTGTTTATTCAAAAGAAAAGCAGTATCAGTCTACAAGAGGGTCAGTACAAAGATTGAGAGAAAGAGAAAGAGAAGAGAGAGAGAGAGAGAGAGAGAGAGAGAGAGAGAGAGAGATGTAGTGAGTAGTGCTCTGGTTAGAGATCCTCTTTGATAAGACAGCAGCATCAGCATTCCTCATCCTCTGCCTCCACCATCACTCCATCTCAATCCAGCCTCCACTCCATCTCTCACAACTGTCCCTGTTTTTTTTCTAAATGTGAACATAGACCTGGACACACACACACACACGCACACCCACACACACACACACACACACACAGACAGCTCGCTCTCTGAGGTGAACTAGCTGCTATTGATTGAATCTGAGGAGATGTCTGAGGAGGAGAGTAGTGTTCAGGGCATAGGGAATAGACTACCCTCAGCTCTCAGCTAATAGATAGCATAGATTGCCCTAGTGTGTGTGTGTGTGTGTGTGTGTGATAGTACAGATTGCCTGGTGCAAGCTGTTAGGCAGAGAAGCCTGTCTTTTCACAGACTCCATTGACTGAAGCGCAGCGTGGAAACGCTTCAAGCCTGATGATAGGGCCGATAACAGGCCTGATGTGGCTGAATGAGCCCCGCCGGAGCCCAGCGAGCAGGGAAATACGATTTAGTAAATAGTGATGGTTACTTGTGTGAGACAAATAGCCCATTTGGTCAATAATCAAGACAGCTGCCGAGCAAAAAGGTAGGAGGCAAACTGCCTTTAGTTGGACAAAGAAGTGGATCAGCGATTGAAAGAGAAACCACGCTTGTAGCAGATTCTTCTAAATAATAAAAATTTTTTCATGTTTTCACAAGAAACAGGTTCAAAGCAGGTTTCTGTTGGTAAACTCATCCATGTGCCCCTGGAAGTCCCCGATATATTTGAAATGGCCTAGATCATGTGACCTCTTGTCATCTACAGCAAAGTGTTTTGACCTGTTATAAAAGGCCTTACCTGGCCAACATAAAGCAGATTTCCTGTGAGGCCTCCTCCTGGCCTTATCCCTCTGCATACCTGATATCTCTCCAAGCATCCTTTGTCTTTTACATGTCTTCAGAGACTCAAAGCAATGAATCACATAAATAGAGATAACAGCGCACACTATCAGTTTCTCCTCAAAAGCATTCATAATGTTACGCTGCTCAGACGATCATTGAAAGCAGTGTAATGAATACTGAAAGAGTTTAATCAAAGTGAAACGGAAAGATTTATACAATCTTAGCTTGAGCATTTAAAGTGCTACACTGGGTAGTTGACATGAAAACTGATAGATACAGAAGTACACTGAATTTTTTTTTTTACACAACTGTGATCCTGGCTGATCAAAGCATTAATGCCCCCCCACGCCCCCTTCCTCCTTTTACTCTGTGTATTCTATAACACTGTTGTATGGCTGTTACAAATAGTTTGAAGCAACAAAGCTCAGTTCATAACGCTGACATTTGATTGCTAAATCAATATTCAATTGTGTAGACTATCATGCATATAGCGAGGCTCTGATTGTTATGTAGGTTGTATGGCAAGAGCAGAGGGGGTTAGCCAATGATGATGATCACCGCACGTTTGAGAGAGTCGAAGGAAGACTGGAACTTCAGGGGGAATAAACATCAAGAGTGTCGCCATTTTGACATGATCTGGTGTGTGATGACATCATTAAATCTGAGCTGCTTATGCATTTCTATGAGCCAACTGAGTTTATATATATAAGCAGCAGCTAAACATTTAATAAGTGTTTTCAAACCATGTAGTCATGAGGAGTTATTATACATGTGCATTAATAAACACATCAAAATGCCCTTACAGCTGCTAACGACATTGAAGTGTGCAAATCATGTTTGTATACTACGTACAAATGCTGAATTCTGAAGGTTCTTTGTGCATTGAGCGAAACACTGCAATAAATAATAATGGACATTATGGGTGATCTGCTTCCTTGGTTCAACAACAATGCTTGTGTGTGTGTGTGATGTCACTGGTGTTGAGATTTGTGTTGCTTGTTCTAATGGGATGCTTTTTTCAAGTTGTTGCTGTGTTGCCTTGTCCTTAGAATAGAGCAATGACCATAAAATGATACAAATTTTGGCTTATACAACAAATATACATCCTAAGTTGCACATAAAAATCTTTTTAATTAAATTAATCTTTTTTTTTTGTCTTATCCTTACTTTTTTTTTTTTACAGTCAACAAATGCCATGAAGGGCATTAAAACCAACTATTACCAAAGAAATTATATATGAGTCTGTTGAATGTTGTTACTTTTGAATGACTGGCAGATGGTTTTTTCCGTATCACCTTTTACTCACTGCTTAAATGAGGGATAACTACACTAAATAATTTAAAGCTTGTGATGTTAATCAGTCTGAGCCACAGCTTTTTGATTTGTTTTATTATGAAACAAAAACATGCACCATAAGTTGTGTGTGTGTACCGATAAAGCACTGCTGTGTGTACTGTGAGAGAAGTTCATTTCAATGAAATGCTTAAAGTTTTGTTTTACAGTATTACATCTAATATTCTACCTGTTGTGGAAAAACTAATACTGAACTAACGTGAGCATGTGTTGTTACACAATCTCTGGATTGAGTCTATCCAGAGCTTCTATTTACAAGTTTCTGGCCATGAGTAAATGCATTTTTTTTTTGTCATCGTTTTCTAAAAAACTACATCTGCCTGGGGGATTTGGAAATTAAAGAGGTTTTTTTTCTTTTTTAAGAACACTTTAAATAATGCACATCTTT